>VWZD01004825.1:838373-873748 GCA_013396695.1 Sakesphorus luctuosus
GGCTGTGCCCCGGCATCGGCACCGCGGACCCGGCTGTGCCCCGAGCCCGCGGCCGCTGCCGCCCGGCCGGGAGGAGGTGAGTGATGCGCTCCGCGGCCCCGTGGTGGTTTGGGGTGCTGTGGGCACAGCCATCTCCCGTGGCACCGTGTCCTCGGTGCCCAGCGCTCGGCTGTGCCCGGGAGGTGACACGGGGGTCGGTCGTGCTCCCGGGTCTCCCAGTGCTTAGGGCTCCGCTACTCACTTTTTTCCTCCCTTTTTAATTTTCTCCCCTCCTTCTCCCCCCCCCCCCCCCCCTTTATTTTTTCCTGGGAATCCAACAGCCAAATCCCTCAGCTGTGTGTTTAGCCAACTCTCCCTGGAAGCTCTGGAGAGTTCATGAATATGCACAGGGAGAGCGTTTCTCGGGAGGCTGCCTCTATAATGAGCTGATTGAGCTGCGCCTGCAGCAGGGCTGCTCTCCTGGGGGAAGAGTCGGGCGCCAGAACTGAGCAGCTCTGTGTCCCTGGCTCGGCGAGGGCTTGGCCGGGCGCCCCGAGGGGCAGCAGAGCCAGCGGGGCATTCGCCATGCCCGAGGGTGGGAGCAGGTCCAGCCAGGAGGGAGCCTCGTCTCTGCCAGCAGCTGCTGCCCGGTGCTTGCCCAAGAGATGTAAAGAGCATCACGTACCTGGCACATGTAAGGTAACCTTCCTGTTTTATTCTGGCTTGGGTAGAAATGGACTTTACCTGACTGAAAACCTCATGCCGCTTAACGAGGACAATACATTGCTTAGCAACAGTCCCGAGTGCAGCCTGGCCCTGGGCCCTTGCTGTTCCAGGTAGTCTCCAAAGACATGACAGCAAAACCAAAACCTGGAGTCCTGGAGGAAAGGAACTCTTTCCTGTTCTTTCCTGTTTGGTGACACGATGACCAAACCAAAGGATGGGGCTGGTTGCTACTGCCCAGGTATTTAAAAGCACTGAGAGTTGGGAGCTGAATACGATTGAACAACTTTGGGACAGGTGGAGTGAGCTGGAAGGGGCTGGTCCCTCAGGCACCTGCCTCCTGCTGCATCCTGTGCTGCCTTCACCTCTGTTTGTGCACAGGCACACAGGGTGCTGGTGAGCAGCCTGCACTTGGGCAATTATTAGCATAGTATCTTGACAGCAGTGTGGAGTCTGTTAAGGTTTAATGGAATATGCAGCAAGAAGTTCCTCTAAAGCCAGGCTGGTGCATCCCCTCGTCTGCTGCTGCCAGGCAGGCTCTGGTTAAGTGGGGTGAGGACTTGTGTGTTGGAAGACAAGTACTTTTACCATTCAAATAACAGAATAAACAGACTTTTTGCTCACAAAGCCACATGCTGATGCACATAAAATATACTACCCTAAAAGCTCATGTTTTTTAAAAACAATCCTCCCATGAAAATCTGGGTGAGCTTTTGAAACTACCTGTCTATTTTCATCAGAACAGCTTTGCTCGGGGACAATATTTTTCCCCTCTTCCTCCCCAACAACCTTGTGAAGTGTTGATAAAGATATTATCCACAGCATCAGCTTCCTTTGATTGCTCTTTTGGGCTGTGTGTCTAGATGGAAACCTAGCAACACAATAACTGTATTGAAGGGAGATGTTCAATAGCTACACTTCTTTTATCATCCTGGATGCATCTTCAGAGGTTAGACTCATCAAGACAGTCTCTTTACCCCTTGGAGCCTTATAGTTTGATTCCCTAAGCCTGGAATAAAACAGACCTGAGCCAGTGAAAAAGACAATAAAGATGGAATGGAAATGCTCAAATGATAAAAGGTCCATTCCTCCTTTCTTCCTGCTGCCCCTGTGAATACTTGCTGTGTTCCCATGGGGGGATGCTCCTCTGAGCAGGGAGAAGGCTTGTCTGACAGGGAAGTGATTCAAGGGGAAACTACCCACAGGATCTGTGACCTTTTCACCTGGAGGCACAAGGGGAAGAGCTAAGGGACAAATGGCCCAGAGCAGTATGTGCCAGTGTGATATGTGAGAACCAGGCTGGCATTTGGGAAGTGGCATCAGCACCGTTCCAGTCGCCCACGGTGGCGAAGATCGTGATTCAGTTCCTGCAACAGACAGGGCAAATTCTTCCTCAGGGGCAGCAAAAACCCAACCCACAACCCAAACACCATCTGGAATCACTGCCACCCTAACTGGATTCCCCTCACTGGCTCCAGTCTTGTGTCCTTTGCCATGTGTGGTGCACAGTGTCCTCAGCACAGAGGGCACTTGGGAGGGAGTCAAGGTGACAATATCTGACTATAACTTGGGACACCAAAATGAGGATTTCACACTGATGAAATTGCTGTTAGTTTTCAGGTATTTGGGGAGAATGTGTTTGCTAGGTGCTAAAAATTCTCTCAATATTTAGTATGCCCTTGGCTGCACCTCCCAAGATCTTCTTCAGCATTAATGAATGAAACATCACAAATGCATTTGTCAGGCCAATAGAAGTGGTTAAGTTATCAAAGAACTTTGGCTCCTGTAACAAAGCTGTCAGTTGTGTTTTTCCAAGCTGTGCTGTGCAGGAGGTGTGGGGGTAGCTGTGTGGAGGGGTGTGTAATGGCATGAGGGTGACAGGATGGGAGCCTTTCAGTCTGGCACTGGGCAAGGGATGCACACGGGGGGAACTTTTGGCATCCAAAAGCCACAGCACATCTGAAATCCTCTTGTGATGCCAGAGCTCCGAGATAAGTGCTGCTTATACAAAGACTTGCCTGTTGGGTACAAGTACTTAATAACAAGCTTGAGTGAAACTGGAGAGGGATAGGAGTTCATACCCTGGTGGCACAGGGAAGGGCTGGATAAGCTGAGATTTTTACTTGTGAAGTTTGAGCAGGTCCCTGTGTGAGTCCCAGCGTCTCTGGGTGAGGCTGTGTGGTCTCTGTGCATGCCAACATGCAGTAAATCCCTGCAGGACTCTCTCTGGCCTGGAGCATTTAGCATACAGTTGGTTTAATCCTCTAATCTTATCAAGCACTGACATAAATGAGAACTGAACAGATTAATTCATTCTAAAAAATCAAACCTTGTTACATTTCTCAATGTAGTGCACAAGATTTCTCCTTTTGCTTACCTGCTTGGCTTATTTATTTTTGTATCCATTGCTTGTATAGCGGTCTCAGACTGCAGGTTTGGGCTCAGTGTAAAGGCCCAGGTCATTGGCCCTGCTGTGGTGAGAGTTTATCTGCTGTTTGGGCAGCCCGAGGGGATTTCGGGGTCAGAGCCACTACTGTGGTTGGTGGGAGCCTGGTTGGTGGGATCTGTGAGCTTGGCAGAGCAGGGGTTGCTGGTGGGTGGGTGTGTGCTTGTCACCTCCTCGGTGACAGCAGTCCTGTTCTCTTTATACCCTTCTGTGCCAGTCAGGAGGAGCAGAACGTGCCCTTTGCCTTCTCCCTTCCCTCACACCTCCCTGGTTCTCTCTAGGGGGATAGAGCAGTTCTCACAAGGTTCAGCTCCATGAATGTGTGGCCAGGGGCAGTGGAATGTGTTTGCAGACCTTGTGATGAAGTTGAACAATGAAATATTAGTTTCTGGAGCTCCCTTAGTCTCTCCCCTGTGATACCACAGAACAGGCTATCTCTTTAAGTGATTGATTTCACACCCATTTGCTTGAGCTCAGTCATCCTGTGATGCAGCTTTACCAGGGTGAGTTTCCTCTCAGGTCTCTCCACACTGATGCCTTGCTGGGGGCTGGATCTGCCTCCTCTCCCCTTGCAGAGCAGCACCTATTCCATGAATAGCTCTGCTGCATTCAGGGAGGCTGTTAAGGAGGAAGGTGCTGTGGTGCCTCTGACTCAGACTAATGCAAGTCAATTTAAAGGACAGATTAAGCGCAGTGTGAGTATAGATTGCAGTGTCTGGCCCTTAATGAATAATTCAGGAATATGGAGGAGACAGTGTAAGAGTTAAGTGCTTAATCCAGCTCTAGGTGAAGGCAGCAAGACGCTTTCCATTGACCCCAGTCCAGGATGTGTTTCAGCAAAGCTTAACTATGTGTGAGTTTGTAAATTGTCCCATTGATGGCAGTGAGCTACAACAACTGTCTGAATTAGCACCCAGCAGAATATTATTTATGACCCTCTTGCCTGTCATTAACCATCTTCTAGCACCTGGGGGAAGCTTTCTGAGGTCTCAGCACTGCTATTGAGTCGTGCTTTTATAGTAGGGAAAACAGAAAAGATTAATAACTGGAGCATCACACCAGGAAGGGCAGAAAATACAGACAGAAAACGTCGGCAAAACAAGGTTCAAAGGTTTCATTTTCTTGCTTTCTGCTGCAAATCTGGGAACTGGGAATCCTGTCCTTCCAGCTGTTCCAGAGGGATTTCCTTTGCCATAAAGGTGAAGTTCAGCACCGGTCATTAGAGGTGCTGATTTTTTCCATGGTAGCAGCACCTTGGACAGAGGCAGAGCAGCTTCTCCTTCCTGTAACTCTGAAGGTATAAAAGTTCCTGTGAAAGCTGTGCCCTTGCTCTGAGCCTGCACTTCCTGGCGGTGCCACAGGATTTGCTCACCCGTGGGTGACAAGCACACCCGTGGCAGAGCAGGGCACCCCACACACAGCCTGTCTCCTGCACTGAAATTAGGGCTTCACAGATTCCTGCCCCTTTTTGCCTGGGTTGGAGTTCTCTCTGCTTGCTGGGAGGAGAGCTTTGAGGAACAAGGCTGGGATACTTTCCCTGCCATCTGCTTTAAGGCAGCAGGCTTGAAAGTTGGCACAGTTAATTCCTGATCTTTGCCAAGCTCTGTTAATAGAGAACAGCTCCTCCTGAATAGAAGGCAGTTCATGTAACATAAATAGTGCACAAGGGGGAGAGGCCAATGTGTTTGCAAGGGGGGAAGCACATCCTGGCAGTCATCTGGTTGTTAAACTGCTGCTGGTCCTGACTCTGCTGCATCCTGGGGCACAGTCAGGGCTGAGCATCGTCCTTCTCTCTGAGCCCCAGTCTGTGGGTGCTGCTGGCCTTGACTCTGCTGCATCCTGGGGGCACAGTCAGGGCTGAGCATCGTCCTTCTCTCTGAGCCCCAGGCTGTGGGTGCTGTTACTGCTGGGGCTGGCTCTGCTGCATCCTGGGGCACAGTCAGGGCTGAGCATCGTCCTTCTCTCTGAGCCCCAGGCTGTGGGTGCTGTTACTGCTGGGGCTGGCTCTGCTGCTCCAGCCTCACTGACAGTCACTGCAGTGAAGTCACTCTGGATTTGTCCCTGAGAATGTTAACCTGGGCTCCACCTGCTGAGAGAACTACACGGATGAGCTGGTTGGGCTTCAGGGCATCCTGTCTGGTGCTGCCACAGACCTTCTGCCCATCTTGTTTTTGCATTACAGGAATTTCTTTGACTCAAACACAGAGGAGGGTTCTGGGAGATCTCTGGTTTCACTCTGAGCTCCCTTGGCTGACTGATGTTGGGTACCAAGTCACAGAGTCTCTGTGTCACTGCTAACTGCAGTTGCAGGCACCACTGCTGCTCCCCAAAGGGCAACTAAAGCTGAACAACATTAGCTGTAGCTTGCTTGGTCTGTATTTGGCTTCTGTTAAAGTCAGCAAAAGTAATGGCTGAGTTCCAGCAGAGCCAGACTGTAGAATCCTGCTTAATTCATTTGTGAACTTGCATCTAATCTTATCTATTTCCCTGGGGGATCAGGGCATTGGATCTGATAGGTGTTTGCAAAGGGTTTATGCAGTTTCTGCTATATGATGCACAATGTGGGCATGTGCTATGTGTTGACTTGTTCCTTGGCTCTGTGTTACACTCAGGAGCTGAGAATGAACTGCTCTTGAGGGCTAAATTAAGGTCTGTAGAGACAATTTGGAAAAAAACCCCACAAACCAACACCTGATCCTTTCAACTGCTTGGAGCGCTGAACATGCAGCACACCTGAACCCAACAAGTTCTCTTTGTTCCTCCTTTTAACAAGGCAAATGAGTTCCTGGAGAAGATGGGGCTGCAAACTCAGTTGTGAACTATGAGCCCGAGGGGGCATTTCAAACATGTCTGAGATGTTCCCAAAGCAGCCCTGGCTCCTGCCTGCAAATGAAACCTGGCCAGATCCTCTGTCTTCATGTTTCCACTGCCACCTCTTTCCCTCCACCTCCCCCTCACACACCCTCCCACTTGCTCTCCAGCAAACAGCTCAGGCACCAGGTTTAATCTCCAAGCCTATTTTTATGTCCTTTGTCCTTTACAGACCTCTTGCAGTTTCTTGTATTTCTGGTGTGTTGTGGGGGAGGTCAGTCCTTCTGGATCCAACTCTTGGCACACACACAGCCGAATTCACTCCTGTGTGTGCACCACCTGCCTCCATGCCCTTCTATTCGGTCCTGCTGCAGCTCCTGGCACTGTTTGCATTTCCATTCCTCTGGCTGATTTGGGAAGTGCCTGCAGGGAGTTCTCCCTCACTCAGCCAACAAACAGCCTGTTTTCCACAGAGCCAGACACGGGTCTGCGTCAGCATCGGGCACTGGAGTGAGTCGCTCTGAAAATCAATTTACAAACGTCTGTGCAGAAATAGCCTGTGTTTGCTGGGGAGGGGAATCCCAGGAGGCTTTGGAACAAGGCATGTTGTGAAGGGATGGAAGGTGGGGACTCAGACTGCAGAACAGGAGAGCAGGTCAGAGCAGATGATGTGAATTTTCCCAGGAAAGCTGGAAAAACTAAAAGCAGAGCCAAAAATGTTTCCTTCTTTTCAATGTTTTAACTGCAGGACTTGGTCCTAGGAGTTACCACAAGCAGCATCTCAGCCTGTGAACACCTGGCTGAGAGTGAGGCTGCAGTGAGGAACTGGGGACAATGGCCTGAAATGCTTTGGGCCTTTGCCAGGTGGCAGTCCCTTGTCCCCTTGGGTTGGGTCATGCCACCCATGAGCTGCTGAGCTTGTGCAGCTCCCATGGCTGTGAATCTCTGCACCTTTGGTGGTTGAAGGGGAATAGGGACAAGGGTGATCTCTGCCTTGGTTTGAACACCTTCATATCACAGACCTCTGGGTCTGTGCTGGGAGGGAGGAGAAAGGAGAGAGGGGGGACACTGCTGGTCTCTCAGCTCAGTCCTGGTGGCCCAAATGTGCCTCCTGGGGACACAACTGCTGTGGGAGCTGTGCCAGCAGCACTCCCTGCCTTGCACAGGGACCAACAGGCACCAGCTCACTGGGTCTTGTTTGTACTGGGACACATCCTGGCCTCTCCCTGAGATGAATGTGTCATTAAGGGCTGTTTGCTCACCCTGAGCCCCTGCCCCTCCTCTGCTAATGGGCTGCAGGGCTGTGCTCACCGAGCTGTGCTCACATTTAATGTGAGTTTCTGCATGGCTGCTGCAGCTGGCACTGAGCTCTGAGTCCTCGTGCTGGCAGGGGCTCTGCCAACGTGCTGCTCGGGCACTGAGGCAGCTGCTCTCCTCTCCACATCCTCCCCTGCCCCTCAGCAAGTTTTCCTTCTGTTCAGAAAAGCTTTGTGTTTGCCCAGGTCCTGCTCTGGAGCAGCACCCCAGGGAACCAGGGGCTCCTCAGCCTCTGGGCTTTCACCTCTGCTTCCAGATCCCTCACTGCTGCTGGCAAGATGAAATAGCAGTGCTAATTAAACCAACTGCAGAAGCTGCAGGTTTTGCTGGGGGGAGGGCAGGTAGCTGCTTCTGTTTCAGGGAGAGACAAGTGTGGGAGGTAAGAAAGATGTACCTGCTGAGATCCCACTTCCCAGGCTGCTGAGAGCCAGCTCTGTGAGTGCCTCCTGATCCAGCAGAAAGCTTTCCAGGCATTCCCAGGACTAAGAGGCCCTGCCTGTGCCACAGAGGAGCTCAGCTCAGGGCACAGAGCTGGAATGGGCATTGCTGCTGCTCCCTCATTTAGGAGAGGGCCACAGCATCCCCCAGCCCTCTCCTGCTGCTGAGTGGAAAGCCCTGCTGGAGAACTGAGTGACTGAAATGCTGTGGGAACAGTGTCCCCACCTCAGATTGCAGCCTTACGGCCTTCCTGTTGGCCATCTGGCATTTTCTGATGTCAGGAAATCACAGCAGTGGAAAAGCAAGACCTTTAGATCCATCAGAGTGATGCTGGCCAGCACCTGGGGCAAGACTCCATGACCTGTGTGACTCAACACGTGCAGGTGGGACTTTGTGCCTCCACCTTCTCTTCCTGGGAGGTCAGAGCAGAAGGAGCAGAGCTGTCTGAATAGAAACACTTCAGGTGGAGCACTGGTAACATTTTCTTTTAACCTTAATTGTACTTTTTTATGTTGGAGTGCAAGAAGTGGAGGCCAAACAGCTGCCTGTGCTGTGGTTGGCAAGAAGGCCTGGCAGCACAACTTGGCATTCCTGAGTTTCTTTTCCTATTGCTGCCCACAGAACCACAACCAGCAGAGCCACAACTGCTGCTCAGGCTGCTGGGAGACAGCAGCTCTTGTGCACAGGGAGGAAGAAATTGTCCTCCTCCTCCTCCTCAGGGATGAACTGGCAGCTTATGGGGAGACTGTGGAGGGGGGCTCGAGGAGAGGGTGTTTTGGGCAGTCCCAGAGGCAGTGTGCACTCAGCCATGCTATTTTGGAGCTGCAGATGGAGGAGACAGCCCAGCCAGCCCCTGTGTGTGCCCTTCCTCCTGCTCCCAGGAGCAGGTGTGGGGACAGGCTGGGAGTGTGCCTGGAGTGCTGCAGCTGAGCCCAGAGTGGTGCCAGTGCCCACAGTGATGTGAGCAGGGAGCCTGGGCACGGGCTGCAGTAATGAGGGACTGCCAGGCACTGACAGCAGGACTTGGCTTTCCTTTCCAGGGTGACAGTGATGTGGGAAGCTGGAGTTTATCTATGAAAGAGCAGCACACAAGCCTTGGGGATGGCAGGTTATTCCTTTGGCTTGGGAACTGGTGATTCCTCTCTCTGGTCTGAGAGTCCTTCCTGCAGTGATGCTTCTTGGTACAATAACACAGGGCCCTGCTTTGTGGCAGCATCTGTATTTAATGATGTGTGAAGGCTTTGCTCTGAGCACAGGGGGATTCCACACCCCTGACAAGCTTGTTCCTTTGGGCCCCAGCAGGTGGGATCCAGGGGGCTTTGGGAGTCTGTGTCAGGGCACCCAAAGGCACCAGCCAGCCCTTTGCTCAGCAGCAGCAGCTGGCTGGGGCTCAGACAGAGTCTCAGGCATTTCTGCAGTGGTTGGTAAGTCATGTCAGAAGCACATGGGAGCCTCAGCGTGGCTGGTGCCCCTGCAGAGACCTGTGAGAGCCACGTGCCTGAGTGACAGCAGAGTCAGCACAGCACGAGCGAGGGAGTCGGGTGGGGAACATGGCAGGGGGCTGCAAGGCATGTTTTCCTGAGATTGTAACCAAGAAGCTGTCTCTGACACCTACACTCATTAGTGACAATAACCAGGAGCAAATCATTTTATCAGGAAATTAATTTTCTTTGGCAGTGATGGGCATGTTAGCAAACTGCTCCTGCAGGTTTACCTCGGCAGCAATCCTGGATGTCAGGGCACTGAACACACAGGGCTTAATGCCAGCAAATCCTGGTGACCTTTCCCTTTGAAAAGTCCCAATTTCAGTACTTTAAAGCATGTATTTGGGGGCAATTTGTTGTGTCCTTTTGGCAGCATAGATGGTGTGAAATGGGCTCTCATTGTGGAGGTTGGATGTCCCTCAGCAGCATAAAGGTTATGTTGCACAGTGATGGTCATACTTCATGTTACACCTCGAATTATGCTCCCAGAGCACAGCAGAGTGTGTGGTTTGGTGCCCACAGCCCCTGCCTTTGCCCCCTTGGAGATTTGGTGTCTTGTGTGTCAGACCTGGCACCCAAAATAAGTGTCTCCTCCTTCCTTCTGAGCTGCTGGAGGAGAGTCAGTCCAGCCCCGTTTGTTCAGCCTCAGACTGTCGTGACAGGCAGTGCTGAGGAGCTCCTGAGGACATGAATAACTCTGCCTGTGAGCCAGGCAGGAGTGGGGCAGGAGCTGGGGCAGGAGCTGAGGCAGGAGCTGGAACAGGAGCTGGGGCAGGAGCTGGGGCAGGAGCTGGGACAGGAGCTGGAACAGGAGCTGGGGCAGGAGCTGGGACAGGAGCTGGGACAGGAGCTGGGACAGGCAGGCACATGGGCACTGAGGAGCAGGGAACAGGGAGCCAATCCCTGCTGGCTCTGGGGGGCATCACCCCCTGAGTGCACTGGGAGGGCACAGCCCCTGCCTTGGGCACTGGGCTGGGAGCAAAATTGCCCTGCAGAGCATTTACAGAAGGGCACAATTTAGGGCTGCTGTGCCAGGCCTGAGTTTGGTGTTGCCTGACTGGTGAGTGCTTGACTCTGCAGCTCATCTTTCCACACTGCTTTTGGCATGCAATTATGAGGAGGTCTAATCAGTGCTTGGCAGGGGCTGGAACAGGAGGCAGGTGCAGGCAGGAGATCCTCAGTCATAGGCTGGGAGTGCTCCAAGCACTTTGTCTCATCTGAAAGCTGGTCAAGAGATGGTAGAATCATTTAGGTTGGAAAAGACCTTTCAGATCATTAAGTCTGACTGGTTCCTTTTGTTTCCAGCTGCTTTTCTCTTAGCCAGGGTGTCCAAGTGCCTGTAGAGGGGAAGAGGACAGTGAGCAGTGGAAGAGGACACCTCTTAGGAGTGTGTGTGCAGGTCCTTGATTTCATAAAGACAATCCTCCATCCTCTGCACAGCCCTGCATTGTCTTGCTTCCTGTGGGCATACAGACTGTGGAGCTTTAAATATATATCTTTTAAATTGTTTTGTTGAACTTTCTTCCCAGCAAACACATATTTATATCATTACTCTGTAATTCCAAGAGCACTGAGCCACTGGAGCATTCTGATGTCATCCTGATCTGCAGAGTGCCCGAGGTCTGGCAGGATTTCTGTGCCTCTTACCGAAGGATTGAAAGCAAAGGGAAAGGGAAATGCAAAGCACACAAAGAAAATAGATTAAACCCCTTGTTGCTGTGTTGTGCTTGCAGCTGGAAAAGTGAACCTGCCTAACTAATAATGGTGGAGCCAACCCAGCTACAGATCAAACCAGGGCTTTGGGGCAGCGTCTCTGGGCCTGTATCCCCCTGGAACAGGTTCTGGGCTGTGTCCTCGGGCTCAGGTTCTGGTCCATGGCTGAATGAAACCAACATTTTGAGAAGTATTTTAGGAGATTCAGGGTCAGGTGTGCAGGAATGCAACACCTCTGGAAGTCAGACATCCAGTTAGAGGAAAATCATATCTAATTCTTGTCACTGTTTCATTTTCCCAGTCAGGAAGGGGCAACTTTCCATGCACTTGGTTCCAGCTGTGTGGATAAAAGGAGACTGGGAGCTGAGAAAGCCCTTCTGGGTTGTGTTCCAAAGTTACACTTCTAGAGTAGTCTTAGTGATTTAAGAGCAGAGCAAGACTGTGGTGCTGAGTCTCAGTGTCCCTGTGGAGTCCTTCTTTGTGTGGGTACATTAATGGTGCCCTCCAGTTGTTCCACACAGCCAGAGCTGTGCCCAGTACCCACCAGCACAGCAGGGTCCCTGCCAGCAGCTCTGCATCCACACAGAGGTGGCTTTTGGCAGGACCTGGATGCTCTCAGGGTGATTTGGAAGCACAAAGGCCACTTCTGTCCCTCTCAGAAGAACTTCATGTAGCTCACAAAGGGGCCCAAAGCTGCCTTTGGGAGAAACTCCAGGAGTTTCCAGGCATACAAATAGGACCACAAAACCACTCTGCTCTGAGAGCTCTGCCCATGGGAGAAACCAGTGTGAAGTTTAATTATTCTGTCGATGAGAATCTCCCATATTACAGAAATTGTCTTTCCCTCCCCTTCTAGCCTGGTGCTCTCTTCCCTTTCTTCTCACTCACTGGTGCACGAGGCTCCTTTCTCCTGTAAGAAGGAACAACGGAGTAATTGAAATGGAACACCAGTGAGGATTTTTTAATCTGAAAGTCAGCATTAATTAGTCAGGTCGGTTGTAATTAGCTGCCTCATCTGTCACTGCCTCTCTCCAACTTGCCAATGACTTTCTTCTATCCTGGATGTCACTGACAAAGAACTGTGTCCTGTGGGAGCTGCTTTGGGGTTTCTTCTGCTTGAGGTGCCAGTGAGTGACGGTCCCTGTGGGGCTGTTGGGCCTGAGCTGGATCCTGTCTGGTGGAAACCTGTGTGCCTTGGAAAGGGCAGAGGGAAGACCAGAAACCTGAATACTTCCCCCAGACAGCTGAATCAGTGCCTCTTCTCTATAGGAGCAGATGCAGGGCTCCTTGGAGTGCTCTTATCCTCTGCTCTTTCAGCCTGGCACAGGCTCAGCTTGCCCCAGGGCGAGGCAGAGCTTTGGTGAGGGCTGCAGGATTCAATCCACTGTGCATATCCTGGAGTTGAAAAGGTAACTGGGCCATGAGTCGGTGCTGGGAGTCCCTGGGTGGCATGGGAAGTGGTGGACGGAAAACAGGCCAGCCCCCAAGCAGAATTCAAGCAGAAAAAGTGCATTTCAATCTCCTTCTGGCTGATTTCTGGGCTTATCTCCACCACTGATTGCATTTGCCGTGATTTGGGTTGGATGAGCTTTGATCCTGACCCAGGCAGGATCTGAGGGAGGCAGCAAAGCCACACGAGTCCAGGGGCAGTGCCAAGAGAGCTGTGTCTGGCTTTGGAGCCCAATCGAGTGGTAAAGCCTCTTGTCAGGGCCTTAAAGCTGTGGATGTATGCACAGATACACAGAGACAGACACACAGACACTCACACACCCCCCACGTGCAGAGGGAGGCTGCCACTGGCAGGGACAGCCCAGCCCAGCTGCCTCCTGCCCTGCCCTTGCCTCTCCCACAGACCAAATCTCGATCCTTCCCTGGCTCAGTTCTCAGTGCTTACAGTCTTGGGGCTTTCCAAGGTTTTACCCCAGCATCGGGGTTTGTGCCAGTCTGGAGCCAGAGGGTGGCACGTATTGGTTGTCAGACACTGGAGGTGCCCATCTGTTACAGGCTGGAGTTTGCAGTCCCTGCGAGAGTGGATGGAAGAGCCTGAGGTCTAATCCCATCCTTGAGTTGAGGATTTAGCTCTTGGTTAAGAAAGTAGAATGTGATCCCTTTTCTGCCTTATTACTATCTCACTCTCCCTCATTTGCCTTTCTTGTCACATGCAGGCTCTTCTGTCTCAGGATTAGAATCTTTTTCCTCTTTCTCCTCAGTAGCTCAATAAATGGGAAATTATTATGGCTCTTTACCCCTCGTTCTAAAGAGAGAATACATACGCTGGTTCAGGTCTCACAGTAACTCCAGTCTGTTGGAGAGCCCAGTGGCAGGAAGGGCAGGGGTGGAGGGGAGGTACCTGTAGGCACTCAACAACTGCCCAGGTGGCCTGAGCGATGCTTTGCTGCTGAGGGAGCTGGAATGAGCCTCCTCCCAGCTCTGCTGTGGGTGGGTGGCTGTGCCTGGGGCAGCACTGCTGGGCCCTGCTGAGTGCTTTCCTCTGCCCTGTGTGCAGGCGCTGGACATGGACACAGAGGATGACCCCTTGTTGCAGGATGCCTGGCTGGAGGAGGAGGATGAGGAGGTGGCCTTCAGCTCCGGGAGGAGGCGAGAGGGTGCTGTGCTGTGTGGGAAGAGCCCGTGCAGAGCCAGACCCCTGCGTGTCCCCCTGCCCGTGTCTGGCTTCTGGAACATCGTTGGCTGGGTGTTCACCAACCCGTACTGTGCCGGCTCCATCCTGTTCCTGGGCTGTGCCATCCCTGCCGTGCTCGCTGCCATCATGTTCCTGCACTACCCCGCGCTGGACATCGACATCTCCTACAACGCCTTCGAGATCCGCAACCACGAGTCCTCGCAGCGCTTCGACGCGCTCGCCCTGGCCCTCAAATCACAGTTTGGCTCCTGGGGCAGGAGCCGCCGGGACCTGGCAGAGTTCACCTCCGAGACGCTGCAGAGACTCATCTTCCAGCGGCTGCAGCAGCTGCACCTCAACACATCCCAGCCAGGGGTTGGTGTGCGGGGCAGACGCAGTGCCCCGGAGGGCAGCACGGGCACCCCCGAGCCCCATGGCCCAAGCCCTCTGAGCCCCCTGGGCTCCCTGAGCCCCCTGAACCCCCTGAGCCCCAGGAACAGGAGCTTCCCGAGCCCCCCGAACTCCCTGAGCCCCCCAAACCCCGGGAACAGAAGCTCCCGGGCCGGCAGGGCAGCCCCGCGCTGGGACTACTCGGGCACCTATGTCAGTGCCAACACCCAGACTCATGCCCACTGGCGCATCGAGCTCATCTTCCTGGCTCGGGGCGACGCCGAGAACAACATCTTCACCACGGAGCGCCTGGTCACCATCCACGAGGTGGAGCGCAAGATCATGGACCACCCTCGCTTCCGGGAGTTCTGCTGGAAGCCCCACGAGGTCCTGAAGGACCTGCCCCTGGGCTCCTACTCCTACTGCTCCCCTCCCAGCTCCCTCATGACATACTTCTTCCCCACGGAGAGAGGAGGGAAGATTTACTATGATGGCATGGGGCAGGACCTTGCTGACATCCAAGGTGAGCTGAGGGCCGTGGGCAAGGGCTGGTGTGTTCCAGGAATGGATCTCCTCAGGTCCAGGCAGTCACTTGTGTGCAGCTGAGAGGGGTGACTGCCTTGCACAGAGGGCAAGAGGCTGCTGGGTTGGGCCTTGAGGAATCATCTTTTCTGTACTGGGGCCCCATTGCAACCCTTTGATCAAAGGCCCTGCAGCTCCAGTCACTGGTCACACAGACCCCACAGCTGAGTGAGAGGGGCAGGTGAGGGGCAGTCCTGCATGGACAGAGGTCTTCTCCTGACCCTGGGCCCATGTAAATGACTGTGGATAACTGGAGCAATGCCAGGGATGAGCCTGCCTGCACTACAGAGCAGATGAAAGAGCTCTGTGGGCTGCTCTGGAGCTTGAAAGCAGCTTGTGAGTCACCCGCTGGAAAGTCTCCTCCAAGGAGAGGAGGAGGAAGGCCCTGCCTCCTCCTGCCAGCTCTGTACCCTGTTCTGTGCACCTTTAGTTGAGCAGAGGCTCAGGATGGCGAAAAGGAGGTGACTCACGAGGACTCTGTGTGTGTGATGTGGCTGTGGGGTGGAACCTCCATCTGTCTCCCAAGCCAGGCCACAGCCACTGGCTGTCCCTGAGCCACACAGGGACCAGGCAAGGAATTAACTCCCTCTGCTCCAGTGTGAGCAATACTTGTGTACCATGTCCGAGCAGAGCCAGGACTTCTCCTCTTCCCTGGGCACTGCTGAGTTCTTGTGCTTCCCAGTGTGATGGAGCAAATATTGTCCCAGTGTACAGGAAGGAAGTGCATCCAGCAGTGGGAGTGTTGATGGGGATGTTGTTTGCATTGCTGGCTGGACGAGCTGAGGTTCAAGTCAGTCAGGTGGAATGTGTGTCCCTGGTGGGGGAACCGTGTGGAGGCAGCACTGGAAACAGTCACAAAGCAGAAGTGAAATGTGAGCCTTTGCAGTCCAGCTTTCCCTGCCCCTCCTTGCTCTCTGCAGGGCAGCAACACTCAGCATCACTCTGAGGAAGGACAGGATCACTCCCAGTTTCCCTCTGCCAGACCCTGTGCCTTGCTGAGGCAACCAGTGAGGACCTAACAAAGTGGTTCTGCTTTCTCCCCCAGGGTCCCTGGAGCTGGCCATGACCCACCCTGAGTTCTACTGGTACGTGGATGAGAGTCTGTCTGCCGAGAACATGAAGAGCTCCCTGCTGAGGAGCGAGATCCTCTTCGGGGCTCCTCTGCCCAACTACTACTCGGTGGAGGATCGCTGGGAGGAGCAGCGCCGCAAGTTCCAGAGCTTTGTGGTCACCTACGTGGCCATGCTGGCCAAGCAGTCCACCAGGTGTGTGCAGGCAGGGCAGGGCCTGGCTGGCAGCAGGCAGGGCAGGGTGGGAACAGGCCTGGCAGGGTGTGAAAGCCTCAAGGCTCACACGAGCCGGACGTGCCTCTCTGTGCCCGTAACCGTGTGCTGTGCAGCCTCAGCGGGCAGGAACCAGGCACAGAGGGCTTGGCATCCAGCTCAGACTGCTGGTCAGCCTTGAACACTGGCCATGGCATCGTGCTGCAGATGAAGGAGAGAAAGCATCTCCCCTGAAGCTGGGCTCATGCACATCTCAGAAATCCAGTTCCACTGGCTCAAACAGAGCTGCCTTCCTCCTCTGAATTTGTCCCCAGCTGTTCTGATGTAGGGGCTGAAATGGTCTTTATGCAAGGCATCAACCTGCACATCCAATCCTGCTTTTGCTTTTGTATAGAGGGATGGGGAGAGGAGTTTCAGAGCAGGATAAGTTTCAGGAAATGCAGGCTTTTTTCACCACCACGTCTGTATGGCTTTGTTGAGTAGAGCTTTACTTAAGACTTCTGAGAGAGAGGTGGTAAAATAGAGCTAAAAGAGCTCTTTATTTTTCTGCCTTCTTGTGTGAACTTCACCTCCAGCAGCAACCTCATTCAACCTGCTCTCACCACTCTGAGCTGTTTCCTCAGAGAACTGCCAGGTTATTAGAGCAGTGACCTCCTTTGGCTCTGGAGGAGACACTGTGCTTTAAATCACCTGCTCCTTTTTCACTCAGCTCTGCCTATTCCTCTTCTTTCATATCTTCCCACCCTAGCAAAGTCCAGGTGCTGTATGGAGGGACAGATTTGTTTGACTATGAAGTGAGGAGGACTTTCAACAATGACATGTTGCTGGCCTTCATCAGCAGTAGCTGCATAGCTGTCTTGGTGTACATCCTCACCTCCTGCTCAGGTAGGCTGTGGCCAGGGCAGGTGGGAGGGGGCTGTTCTGCTGCGGGTGGCCAGAGATACTATTCTCTCCCTGTTTCTTTTCTGCTCTAGTGTTCCTGTCATTCTTTGGCATTGCCAGCATTGGGCTGAGCTGCCTGGTGGCTCTGTTCCTGTACCACGTCGTGTTTGGGATCCAGTACCTGGGTATACTCAATGGTGTGGCTGCCTTTGTCATCGTGGGCATTGGTGAGCACATCCCTCCCCAGAGCCTCCCCCCAGGTGTAATATTTGCAGGTCAGATGTCAAGGGGGAAATTAGATTTTTAGCACGTGGCACTGCTGTGAGCAAAGTCTCACCACCTCTGCCCTCTCCTGCCAGGGGTGGACGATGTCTTTGTGTTCATCAACACGTTCCGCCAGGCGTCGCACCTGCCGGACCTGCGGCTGCGCATGATCCACACGGTGCAGACGGCGGGCAAGGCCACCTTCTTCACCTCCCTCACCACAGCTGCAGCATATGCTGCCAACATCTTCTCCCAGGTACCTGCACCTTCGGGACTTGGGGTTTGCCATTCTGCCAGAGGGCATGAAGGAGTGGAGACCTGCCAGCATATCTGTCCCCTCCTCCAGCACAGGGGGAGGCCAGACCTGTTCACCCTGCAGGGCTGTCCCTTACCTGCTGTCAGGCACTGGGCACTCTCCCTCTATCAGCATCCAAGGCAGGTTTTCCTGTGCCACTGACCAAACAGGGTCCAATGTTGTCAGGCTCTGTCTCAGTGCTTTACCTACCAGGTTTGCTGACTCGCATGGCTGAGGTTGAGGTCAGCGTGTGCCATTCTCAGGTTCCTCCAGACATCTCTTTCTTGTCTCCTTCTCCAGCTCTCCTGCCCCAGCTGATCCCAACTCCATGTTCTCTCTCTCTTCATGCAGATCCCAGCTGTGCATGACTTTGGGCTCTTCATGTCTCTGATTGTGTCCTGCTGCTGGGTAGCTGTGCTTTTCACCATGCCAGCTGCTCTTGGAATATGGACCCTTTATGTGTCCCCACTGGAGAGCTCCTGCCAAACCAGGTGAGTCCTGGAGCCTGTGGGTGGGAACTTGTGGAACTCACAGGCAAGGCAGTGTGCAAATTCCTGCCCTATCATCTCAGTTACCTTCATTCCTCTCAGGCAGCTTGGCTTTGGCTCTGTCAGAAGGGAAATTTAAGTTCTGCCCTTCCAGACTGGAGCAAAATGGAAGGGTCAGGTCCCAGTCTCATGGTCTGGGTCTCACCAGTCTGCCCTGGTGTATGCAAAGGTGTCTCCCAAGAGCCAGTCTCTGCAATGCCAGTGAATCCTCTTGGTTGAATCTCAAGGGGTATTGGAGCCACTTGTGTCCTCAGAGCAATTAGTGCTCAGCTAAACCTTCAAGCTCTGGAGACACGAGCCCTGCAAGGCAGACAGATGCTCACTGCTCCTGCCTGTGAGCACAAGCAGGACATGCAGATCTGTGTTTGAAAGCCAGCACCTTTCCCCTCCCCTGCTCCTTAGCAGTGCAGGTGACCTGGCCTGATTTAATTCATTAGCAGAGAACTCAGCACCCACTGTCCAGAGCTCAGCCCTGTTCTGTGCCTCCAGCCCAGCCCCGACCTCTCAGCACTGAGCCATGGAAACTGCTCCTGGCAGTGCCTGTTGTCTTTCCAAGTAATAAGGGCAGGCTGTTGCTGCTCTCCTTGTCACTGAAGGAGCACAGTTGTACCTCTTTGCTGGGTATGTGGCTTAAAACTCTTGCCTTTGTCTCTTTTTCTGCTCCAATCCAGCTGTAGTCAGAAGTGCACCAAAAAGAGTGCCTTGCACCTGGCTGAAGATCTCTTCATTGCCTCAGAGGCCTCCTCCAGGGCAGGCAGAGAGACCTTTCCCTACCTGGACGATGACATCCCACTGCTGAGCGTGGAGGAGGAGCCTGGTACGTGCCTGCTGGGTGGGATCCCACTGCCCTGTTCCTCCTGCAGGTCTCCCTGGCCCTGCACTGTTCCTTGCCTCAGGTCTCCCTCTTGTAAGCTGGAGATGGTGCTGGCACAGGGGTTGTTGGAGTCAGAACTCACCAACAGTTGTAATTTGCTTTGAGATCTTCAGTGGGTGTCAATACCTGCTTTCTGACTACTTTGTTAATTCTCTTGGGTCCAATGTGACCTGCTCTCTGGAAGCACTGATTGTGGCATGAAACATCTAATCCACAGCACCAAGACAGCTCACCTTGGAGCAGAGTTCTCTCTTCCCTGCCATTTGGACCACTGCATTTGGGAAGCAGGAGACAGAACACTTTGTTGTTCTCCAGCATCACCTCCCCAGAGCAGCTCCTCTGTCGTGGCACAAGGAGAGATCTCTGAGAGGTGCTCATGACACTGAGACTTTACTTCTCTCTCATCTAGTCCCTCTGGAAATGGGAGATGTGCCCTTGGTTTCTGTGATGCCAGAAAATCTGCAGCTCCCTGCAGAGAAGAGCAACCGAGGGCACCTGATAACTCATCTGCAAGAGCTGCTGGAGCACTGGGTGCTGTGGTCTGCAGTGAAGAGCAGATGGGTGATTGTGGGTAAGGAAGGAAGGGGGGATTCCATCTGCATGGATTTTAGAGGGTTTGACAGCATCTCACTCAGTCCCCAAGCCTTGATTATTAGTGACAAGAGATGAGGAAAGGGCCAGGGTAAATGGCTTCCAGAACAGTCAGTCCCTAAGGGAACTGCATTAGAGACTTTTCCATTCCTTTCCTTTCATTCAGATCAAAAATGGCAAGTCCTGCTGGGGTTTTCCAGGCATGGGGCTCATTAGAGGAAAGCCCAGCTGCCAGTGTGCTTTAGAGATGGTTCTTTTTCAGCTGAAAACACCATCCTTCTACCACATGGCTGCTCTCTGAGTATGTCCTGAGTGCCAGGTGCATGTGGGGCCCCACACACTGACCTGGCCTTCTCCTTGCAGGGCTCTTCCTTCTTGTCCTGCTGCTGTCCCTGTTCTTTGCCAGCCGCCTCCACCCTGCCAGCCGTGCCCCCGTCCTCTTCCGGCCAGACACCAACATCCAGGTGCTGCTGGACCTGAAGTACAACCTGAGTGCTGAGGGCATCTCCTGCATCACCTGCTCAGGTGAGAGTGCTGGTGCCCACCCCGTGGTGGGTGCAGCCTGGGCTGAGGGGCTGAAACCTGAGGCAGAGCCTGCAGTGCTCAGGTGTCTCGCGGGGCATGGGATGGGCCCTGCTGAAGGGAGGCACACACTGGAGTGGGATGCTTGACCTGCTGTACAGGGGGAATGTTTTGAATGGTATTTCCTGCTTTAGTCAGGAGCTGTCTGAGTGTTTCTGCTGGAGCAAGTCCCTTGTAGTCCATGAGAACTGACTACTTCTGTTCATAAGTGCTGGTCTCATGTCAGTGGCCAGCTGGGGGTCTGGGGCTCTCTGTTCCTGCTCAGGGTTTGGAGTTCAGCAGCAGAGTCCTTGGTGTGCACAGGGCTGGTCTGTCCCTTCTCATGCCATTCACTTTTTCTTCCCTGACTAACCTTGTGGGACAGGTTTGTTTCAGGAAAAGCCCCACAGTTTGCAGAACAACATTCGAACCTCCTTGGAAAAAAAGAAGAGGGGCTCAGGGTCACCCTGGGGAAGCAAAGGCAGCATCAGTGACACAGGGCAGCAAGGTGAGTGGGGCATGGTGACTGAGCACTGCTGGGGCCAGGGCCCAAGGATCCACCTGGGCAGAAACGAAACCATGTGCTCCCTGAACAGCTGGTGGGGAATGATTCTCTTCAGGGCCTGCCCTGCTGAGCCCCAGTGCTGGATGTAAGGGGAATCTTTGCAATCCCACTTTCCCTGAGTGGCTCTTGCTCTCTAGGACATAGTCCTATAACCCAGGTGGCAGTACAGCTGAGGGACAGATCCCTCTCATCTGAGTACAGGGCTGGAAACTGTGAGCTTTTTGTCCTGTGTCACAACCTTGTTGGCAGGTCAAGAGGAGTAAATTCAGCCTGGTTTGCAGTGATTTTGAAGATAAAAAGAGTTACTGAGCTAGTCAGGAATGACTGCAGCTCAGGCTATGTTTGTGCCAGCCTTTGGAAGGTGTGCTGTGCTGCCAGAAGGCAGAGGCTGCGCAGGCAGTCCCAGAGGAGACAGCAGACCAGGAGAACCCTCCTGTGTCCTGTCCATGTCTGTAGGATTTGCTGATTGAGAAGTACCAGCAGCCCTCATGCCCTCTGTTTTCTTCAGATCTGCAGGGCACTGTGTACATCTCCAAGTCCAGGAGCAAGGGCAGACCTGCCATCTACAGATTCTCCCTCAATGCCAGCGTCCCTGCGCCCTGGCAGACGGTGTCACCGGGGGACGGGGAGGTGCCTTCATTCCAGGTGAGTCAGTGCAGGATGTTGGACCCCTCTGCCAAGAGTGCAGCACTCAGCAGGTGAGCACAAGAGCCTCCTCCTGTCTTTCCATGGGGTCCTAGGTAGCTCTGGGTGACATTTGCAGCAAGGTAGTTAACAAGGAAGGCATTGTGCCTGGCACTGTTAAAGACTATGCCTTGTAGTGCTACAGCACCTCCCTGTTGCTGTTGTGACGTGACTGTCAGCAATGGAAGCAGAACTGGGGGGTCAGTGGAGCACATGTCACCCCCACTGAGCCCAGGCCACTGGGAGCTGGGTGCTGAGGGGCCTGTCACACACTGGGCAAGCCTGGGAAGGGGAGGGCTGGGGCTGGCTGGGGCTGTGCCTGCAGTGCCCGCTCTGTGTGGCTGTGCCAGTGCTCAGGGAGGAGGGGAGTGTGTGATGCTGACGTGCAACAGGCTGCAAGCCCGTGGAGTTAAGTGTCTGTTTTCATTAATCCATTGCTTAGGTGTATAGAGTGCCTTTCGGTAACTTCACCAGGAAGCTGACAGCTTGTGTGTCCACAGTAGGGCTGCTTAAGCAGACGAGCCCCAGGAAGTGGATGATGACCACCTTGTCCTGTGACACCAAGAGGGGCTGGAAGTTCGACTTCAGCTTCTACGTGGCCTCCAAGGAGCAGCAGCGAACACGGTAACCTTGCAGCTCCCCTTGTGGTCAGGCAGCAGAGACAGCCCAGCTGAGAGGGGGATTGGGGAGGCCTAATGGCCAGTGCCAGTCCTGCCCTCAGCTGGCGACATCCATGGCTCTGGATCTCAGCCAGGATGTGCCCCATGTCTGCAGTCATTTTGCAGGCCCACAGCATCATCACTGTGCCAAAGGCCTGACAAGTGCAGGGCTGTGACTGACTGGGGGCTTCTTTGGGTGGCAAAAGATGTTGCTGATCTTGTTCTTGCCCTTACCCCCCTGAACTCTTGGGCTCAATGTGGGCAGCACAGAATAGCAAAGGCTTGGGGGGTCCAGGTCTGGCAATGCTCCCCTTTCCCTTTCCCTCTGTTCCCTGAGCATGTCTGTTCCCACGTGGTGCTTTGGCAGAGCATCCTCCCTGCTCTGCCCCCATAACCACCTGTCTTTGCTGTGCAGGAGATTGTACTTTGCCCAGTCACACAAGCCGCCCTACCATGGCCGCGTGTGCGTGGCACCGCCAGGCTGCCTGCTCAGCTCCAGCCCCGATGGACCCACCAAGGGCATCCTCTACGTTCCCAGCGAGAGAGGTGAGCGGAGGAGCCCCTGCCTGGCTGGCAGTTCCCACCTGGCAGTGCCCACCTGGCAGTGCTTGGCTTAGCTGTGCCCGGCTGGCAGTGCCGGGCTGGCAGCACAGAGCTGGCCCTTCGTGCCAGCCTGGTGACCAGCCTGTCCTCTGTGCCGCAGCGCCCAGGGTGAAGCCATCAGCCACATCGGGGTTCAACCCGTGCCAGCAGGAGGGCTGTGGCAAACCGGCAGCACGGCCACTGGTGGACACCGGCGCCATGGTCTTCGTGGTGTTCGGCATCCGCGGCGTCAACCGCACCGGCCAGCCCGGCAACCACGTCATCGGGGACATGGTACATGCGGGCACCGGCACGCACCGGCAGAGCGGACCCACAGTGGGCGGGGCTGACCCACAGCTGGGTAGGGAGGATCCCTGGCCAGGCAGGGCTAACCCACAGCAGGGCAGGGCTGACCCACGGCCAGGCAGGGCTGACCCACAGCCGGGCAGGGCTGACCCACAGCAGGGCAGGGCTGACCCACGGCCAGGCAGGGCTGACCCACGGCCGGGCAGGGCTAACCCACAGCAGGGCAGGGCTGACCCACAGCAGGGCAGGGCTGACCCACAGCAGGGCAGGGCTGACCCACGGCCGGGCAGGGCTAACCCACAGCAGGGCAGGGCTGACCCACAGCAGGGCAGGGCTGACCCACGGCCAGGCAGGGCTGACCCACAGCAGGGCAGGGCTGACCCACAGCCGGGCAGGGCTGACCCACAGCCGGGCAGGGCTGACCCACAGCAGGGCAGGGCTGACCCACGGCCAGGCAGGGCTGCAGCAGCAGAGCTGGTGGTGCTGTAGGAGCCAAAGACACTTCTGCTCCAGCAAATCGACTAATAACAGAGATCAGAAAAGACCTTACTGAAAACACCTCAGAATTCTCAGAAAATCCCTTTGAGTGCAATATATTACCTTCTAATTTTGAGTCTAAGTCTGGCTTTCCCGAGGATTTTAGGAACAAACCCATCTTGAGCTCAGTATGAAATCTCACTTCAAATTTGAGACTGAGGGAACTGATATTTTTCTATAATTGTTTATCTTGTTATGAGATATTAACCTGAAAGAATAAAAATCAATGACTCTAGGGAAAGGTTACTAAATGTGACTTTTCTAGAAACAGCTTATCTCCCAGATCTGATACCCTGACACATTCACAGCCTTTCCCCAGGAAAACTGTGCTTAGATATGGTCGCTTGGCTGATGCACTTCAGCTTTCTGCCCTCTGAGCTGGGGGCAGAATCAGCCTTTGCCTGTTCCCTCTGAAGGGCAGTGAGAACCACAGGCAGTGGGATGGGCCCAAAGCTGGAGCTCAGTGCTGGGCCCTTCCAGGGGCTCAGACTTGCTCCTTAGGCAGACCCCAAGGGCTGTGGTGGGGCATGGTGGCTGTTCATTGTCAGGTTTCTGTCGTAGTGCCTGAGCTCTGGGGGTGGGCAGGACATGCAGCTTCTCCCTGGGTTACCTGGTGGGGCAGAGCTGTCTGCTGGGTTTTCCCACTGTGCTCTGGGTAAGCAGCTGGTCCCAGGCTGTGTACCAGGGGGCTGGAAGGGTTCTGCCTTGCCATGTGTGCCTCACGTGTGGTGCTCTCGCTGTTGTGTCTCCTTGGGAAAGGGCAGCGTTGTCTACGATGACAGCTTCGACCTCTTCCGAGAGATTGGCAACCTGTGCCGCCTGTGCAAGGCCATCGCCGGCAATGCCGAGCTGGTGAAGCCTGGAGGGGCCCAGTGCCTGCCCTCGGGTAGGTGGCACTCACCCTGCCTGCACCAGGGTGCCCTGAGCTGGGCTCCTCAGCTGCCAGCCAGGAGGGGGGGCTGCTCTTGCTGCCTCCTGTCCTTCCCGAGGCCGTTTGGCCGTTCTGGAGCACGTCCTTGGTTGTGCTCTCTGGGACATGAGAAAGAAAAATGGCCTCTTTGGGATTTAATCCAGGAAGATAAGAACAAAATTGCATCTGTTCTTACCAGACAGGGGTATTGCTTGTGATACACTTTAATCTTCTGAATCAGTAAATACGTTCTTAGTAGCTCCTGAATAACCATCAAGTCACACCTGATCTCATGGCAGTGAGGTCACTCCCTGACTCTGTGCCTTTACACCCCTGAGCAGGGACTGTCTGTCCCAGCATCAGAAGTCACAAGGGTGTGGAGCTGAGCCTCAGAAGTGCACGCTGGCTTCAGGCCAAAAGCCAATCTCATGCCTGCAGCAACCTCCTGCCAGGCCCTCAGCACTTGCTGCTTGTGCTGCTTCCTGGCAGCTGGGCACACACAGCAGTGGCAGTGTCCTGTCCCGTGCTGATGGCACAGAGGGTCCTTTCAAGCTACAGCAGCTGAGGGCTCTGGGGCTGAGACCTCAGGGGCTTTGGCAAACCAGATTGGCAAGGAACAGCAGCTGATGACAAGTGGGGCCTGCAGCTTTCTCTTGGGGTTCTCTTTTTGGGTTGTTAGTTGTGGGGTTTGGTTTGGTTTCTTTTTTTTAATCCCCTTGCTCCAATGTGCTTCCTTTTCCTGTCCTGCCCTCCATCCCTTGCTCTTTCTTTCTCTCCAGGTTACAGCATCTCCTCCTTTCTGCAGATGTTGCACCCTGAGTGCAAGAACATCCCTGAGCCAAACCTGCTGCCTGGGCAGCTCTCTCATGGGGCAGTGGGGGTGAAGGATGGGAAGGTGCAGTGGATCTCCATGGCATTTGAATCGGTGAGCACATGGCATTGCCATCTCCCCTGGTGACAGTTCCATCTTGTGACTCATGGGGGTCTGGCTCTGCTCTTTCTGCACTGGACACTTCCATTTGCAGCCATAGTTTGGTGTTTCTCTGTCTGTGCCTTGTTGCAGACAAATACTTGCACTCATAAGTTGAAAGAAGTGGCAGCTGATGCCACGATTAGCTCAAGCAAAAAGCTGCTGGCAGATTTGCCCAAATGCCACTGCCAGTTCTTCCTGGTGCTGCCACTCCATCTGCTTGTTTTGCCTCTTCCCTTGCCACACAAGCAGAGCAGGACACCAGTGACAAGATCCTCTTGTTACAGACAACCTACAAGGGGAAATCGTCCTTCCAGACCTATGCTGACTACCTGAAGTGGGAGACATTCCTGCAGCAGCAGCTCCAGCTCTTCCCGGAGGGCTCTGCTCTCCGCCACGGCTTCCAGACCTGTGAGCACTGGAAGCAGATTTTCATGGAGATCATAGGCAAGTGGCTGCCATGTTTCTGTCCTGGGGACCCCCTCTGATACACCTTCACAGCACCCTCCATCCCATCTGGTGGGCACGGAGGAAACCTTCAGTCCTTTGCTATTGCTGTGCAGCTCCTCAGGCCTGTTCCTGCCCCAGGCAGTGGGCACTGTCAGTCCCGGGCAGAGCCCAAGGAAGCAGAGAAGGGAGGGGACTCAGCCCTGCTGAGGTGACATGCATTGATGTCACCTTTTCTACTCTCATCCTCTCCTGCCCATCTCCCCAGTGGGAGTCCTGCCTGCCATGGTGCCAGCAGGGACACAGTGCCTGTCTCATCCCAGCTGGCACCTTCTGGGAGTCCAGTGAGGTGGCTCTTCCCTTGCAGGAGTGCAGAGTGCCCTGTATGGTCTCGTCCTCTCGCTGGTCATCTGTGTGGCTGCCGTGGCTGTGTTCACCACACACATCCTCCTCCTGCTGCCAGTGCTGCTCAGCATCTTAGGTAACAACACCACTTCCAGTGTGTTGGGCTTTCCCTTCCTAAAGCTGGTGGGTTGTGGCATTGCTGAGTCTCTGGTGATTTGAACTGAATTGCTCTTACTCTGTGCAAACCCTTTTGGCCTTCCAGGAGTCAGTCCTGGAGAACAGACTTGCTAAGTGAACAGAAGAAACTCTCAACAATTGCACAAGAACCTCATTGGGAAAGTAGATTTGTGTGCCTAATTCCCAGTGTGTTTTATCTACACAATCCCTTCTATTTGTTTAAATAAGGGTTTTAGCTACACAAATGCCATCCCTGCCTGTTATGTATAATAATGTGATTAAGTCCCACATGCTTTGAATAACAATTGCATTACTTCCCAAGAATCTGCACCATGGCTGCTGTTTCCAAGCAGTGGGAGATGTTAAAAGCTGAATATTTTAGCAGTTTTGTTAGTATTTGAAGCAAATTTGTAAATAGTTCCCTCTCCTGGCTGGTGATTTGACGATATTGTGGTCTAAGTGTGTTGCTAAACTTCTCACTTTAAAAATCAAATCTATCATTTTTGAAACCACTTACTCTCCCCCACATGACTCTCAAACAAACATCACTCTTGCCTTTCAAAAAGTAACCATGTGTGTAACTCCAGCAGCAAAACAAGGCCCCCTTCCCTGTGGTGCCTGTGCACACACACACCTGCCTGGGCTCTGGGTTCATTGAGCAACAGCTGGCCCAGACTGGCATCACTCTGAGGTAACTGGGTGCTCCATCATGAACCCCAGCAGGTCTGGCTGCCTTATGGGATGACCCCTGTGGCAAGGGAAGGTGAGGGCAGTGTTTGCCTCTGCGGCAGGAGGGTGTGCCCAGCACTCTGGCTGGCACAGACCTGCAGGGAGATGATCCCAAACTCCCCAGGGACGGGGGTGTGTCAGTGGGCCTGGGCAGCAGTGCCAGAGTCCTTCACATTTGCCTGACATCACCTTCCTCACGCAGGGGTCGTCTGCTTGGTGGTGACCATCATGTACTGGTCTGGCTGGGAAATGGGAGCTGTGGAGGCCATTTCCCTCTCCATCCTCGTGGGCTCCTCTGTGGATTACTGTGTGCACCTGGTGGAGGGCTACCTGCTGGCAGGGGAGAACCTGCCCCTGCACCAGGCACAGGTGAGCCCTGCTCCTCCCAGAGCCTTGCAATGGTTCCTCTCGTGCCCTCTGTGCCACTTGCCTGCGGTGCAGGACCCATGATGGGCAAGAGGGGACATGTCCCACCTCCCTCACAGCATCCCTGCAGTGTTTGCTGCTTGTCCAGCAGCTCAGGCTGTGAGTTTGTGTACCTGAGAACAGTGAACCCAGCTGAGGGTCCAGCCCACGTGGTTTGCCCCTTTCTTGCTGGCACAGCTGTGCCCAAAGCAACCCCTTTTCATGTCCAAGTGAAGACACTCTGTGCTGGAACAGCCCTACTTGTTCTATAACTTCTGCAAATTGCTGTGCTGTGCTCCAGCTCTTTTCTGGCCTCCTTAACACCTTCTGTCTGTCTGGGGAGATGGAGACCACCCAAAGCTTGGGGTCTCTGGTGCCAGGTGTGGGGTCTGCCTGCAGCAGCTGTGTGGGGGAGGCCCAGCAGTGACTGCTGTGGTGCAGGAGGCACAGAACCCAGGAGGTTTGCTGGGCTGTGGGCAAACGACCCATGGCTGTCTGTGCAGCAGCTCAGCCACCACAGGAGCTGTGCCAGCCACTCACTGGCATGGCCTGGGGCACCCCAAGCTCAGCCCTTTGCCACAGCTGAACTCCAAGTGCACCCCAAGTGCCCTAACCCCTGTGCCCGCAGGACCCCGCGCTGTGCCGCCAGTGGAGGACCATCAAGGCCGTGCGCCACGTGGGCGTCGCCATCGTGTCCAGCGCCGTAACCACCGTCATCGCCACCGTCCCCCTCTTCTTCTGCATCATCGCGCCCTTCGCCAAGTTCGGCAAGATCGTGGCGCTCAACACGGCCGTGTCGCTGGCGTACACGCTGACCGTGAGCACGGCCCTGCTCAGCACCATGGCCCCGGGCACCTTCACCCGCAGCGGCGCCTCCTGCCTGCGGGCACTGCTGGCCGTGCTGGGGGTGGCACTGCTGGCACTCGGTGCCGGACTGGCCCTGCTCAGGAGCGGTGTGGGGATCCCCCTGCCCGATGGCACGGCCCTGTGAGCATCGCTCTGCCCAATGGCACAGCCCCATAGGAGCCTCTGCCCGATGGCACAGCCCTGTGGGCATTGCCCTGCCCGATGGCACAGCCCTGTAGGGGCCTCTGCCCTCCTGCTCCCCAGCTTGTTTTCTTTTCTTTTTAAAGGATATTTTTTGTAAAGAAACAAAAAGAGGAAAAAAATCCCCTTTTTCCAGAAATTTTTCAACTCCAGATGCACTTTATTTTCTAATGGGTTTTGCTCTAAAGTTGTATTTATTTTGGGTAGTGATGGATGGATGACGGATGGTGAGGGCTGCCCAGGGAATACCACAGCCTGTGAGGAGGAGGGGAGGAGGTCTCCTTCTCTCAGTTTTCTTTCTGCTTTTCTTTTCTTTGGTTTTTTCTTGTTTTTTTTTAAACAAACAGATCTTTCTGGAACTGCAGAGATAAAGGGGAGAAGTTGGGAAGGCTGGCTGATCCTTTTATAAACACTTCCCTCTGTATCTTCCCTCCTCTTGTCCAGGCTCAGCACTGCAATGAAGGCTCTTGAGGTGATGTCCCACCCCACACCAAGCCTGTGCCTCTTTACCTGAGCCTTCCAGAGCACCAGGGAGCTGAGGACAAGCCTGGGAACAGCACTGTGTGGTCCTTTACCAGGCCCCTGCCAGGCCAGACCAGCAGTGACCTCCCTGCCCAGGAGCTCCTGTGGGTGTCACTGTGGGATCCTGTGGGTGTCACTGGAGGTGCTGGGTGGCACAACCTGCTTTTGTCACTCAGGGAGGGCACTGGGACACGTGGCTTTCCCCTTCTTTCTGGAGAGACAGAGCACCTTTTGCTGGGGTCTCTTGGGTCTGTGGACAGTCATCAGGAGTGCAGTTGGTGCCCTCACTGTGTGCCCTCCTCTCCCTCATCCCAGTAGTGGGGCCAAGGCAGCATCAATGCCCAGTCCCACCTGTCACCCCACCAGGCACTGCCTCTGCTCTGCATGGTGGAGAAGAAACACCCAGAGGTCCCTGCAGAGCCCTCTGGTCAGGGCAGCTCCTACCCTGAGGACAAGGCAGGGCCCAGCCCTGGTGCCAGGCACAGCACCCTGATGGCAGCTCAGGGACACCCTCCCTTGTCTGGGAGCTGCAGCTCCAACTGCTCCGAGCAGATGGTTCGTATTAAAGGAAATGAAATCACAAACTGCTGCCATTAACAAGTACATTTTAAGCATCACTGATCCTATCATATTTTTAAAATTGAAATAGCCAATGTGCATTGATATGCAGCACATCTTGTCCTGGGCAGAAGGGAAGGGTTGGGCCCTCTGGGAGATGCACTGACTGTTATTTGCAGGGACACCCACAGAGGGACGTGGCCAGAAGGAGCCTGACTCCATTGGTTTGCACAGTCCATGTCTCTGCTGGCTGTGTGTTCTCTGTCTGGATCAATCCCATTTTTAGGAGGGAAATTCCAGGATGATACACAGCCACACTTTTCCCTGTGCTGTGCTCCAGATTTAACTCCTGAGCACTGCTGAGTGGGTTTGAGCAGAGAGGGCAGAGTGCTGATGACACACAGCCCAGGGGACAGTGTGGCAGTGCAGGGGTCAGCAGGTCCCCCTGGTGCTGCTGCCAAGGGTGCTCTGCCTGGCGGCCTGACTCGAATTTAGCAAACACTTCAACCTCCTTAGGGTAGTTAAAGCTGATGGATATTTCCAGGTCACCAGACAAGAGAATAAGGTGCTGAGGGCACCCTTAGAGGAAGTTCCTCCTTCTGTGAGCATGAAGAAACTTGAAAGGCCTTTAAGACAAGGCATAGATGTGCTTTGAATCCTGCCAAGTTGAAAGCTCATTTTAGCCCCTGGTGTCCTACATTTATGCTCTCTATAAAGAGGCCACATAAAGCCCCCACCTCCAGCAGGACTCTGGACCCACCATGCTGGGAACATTCACTCAGCCACTCTTGGAAGGCAAAGATTAATTTCAAAGTAGTGGGAAACCTATTATGCCTCCTGGGTCTGATCTGGCAGTGTCTGATCTGCAGACAAAAATAACAGAGTTCTTGGCACCTGCCAGGGTCCATCCTGTTTTCTGGAGCAGGCAGGGAAAGGCCCAGGCTCTCCTGTTCCCTCCTCTCTGGCCAGCCCAGCTCACTGTGTGCAGAAGGGCTGGCTGGCACTGGCAGGAGCAGGGCTTCACCCTGCCCTTCCAGGTGGAACTGGGAAAGCCATGGCTGGAATTGCTCAGAAGGGCAGAGGAGAGACCAAGGGAAGTGCAGAGCTGCAGCATGAGAGTCCCAAAGGCTGCTGAGGAGGGTGTGCCCCTCCAGCCAGAAACTGAGGGAAGGACAGGAAGGGCAGCTCCCACCAGATTGTGGCAGGATGGCAAGAAAGCCAGGGGGTGATCCCAGGTGATGTTCTTGGCTGCAAGGACTCACTGGTTGGTGGTAACCTGAGAACTGACTAAACACAGTCATGACACTTGTCCTAAGATCTAACTAGTGATTTGCCCCATCACCACTTCCCTGTGCACAGCTCTGTGGCCAGGGTGGCTCCTGCTTTCTCCATGTGGAACAAAGGAGGCTCAGAGGTGGGACCCAGCCCAGCTGACAACATCCTGATCTTCCCCAGCATCTGTGGAGACGATAAATCCATAGCAGATGGATACACCCATTTCCTCATAGGCAGTGTCCTCCCTGTGATTACAAAATATTCATGAAATTATAGAGGTAAGAAAAGGGATGGCTTTATCTGAGCAAATGTGGAGGTGGGGCTGACAGCCCTGCTGGGAGTTGGTGCTCTGAGGCAGATGCTTGTAGCAATAAAAGGCCAGGCCTCACCTGTCTGGAACAGTTTCAGGAGCAGATGCTCACCCTCAATCGATTCCTCCCACAGCTCTGCCTGTCTTCCTCCTCTGATGACTCCTCTGTTTCCCAGACCATCTCTTGGGCCCTGCTGTCTTGCTGAGATTCAGTCTTCTCCATGGTAGCTGCTCATGCCCAGGGTGCTCACAGAGTGAGGACTGAAAGTGGCTGGAGAAGTCATAGGGAGAGTTTCTCAGGCACAGGAAGGCAGGGAGTTAATGTGCTTCACACAAAGCTGTCAGTTTTGATGTTTTTAAACAGTAGAACACATCAGACAAACCTGACATTGAAGAGAATGCTCTGGTTTTCCATTTCAAAACAATCTTGCTGCAATTAAAAAAGAACCATACCCGAGTTCTCAGTTACAGCCCATGGCAGTGGAATGTGCCTGTTTACTGCCCACTCCTTTATTTCTAGGAGATCCTGCTTTGAGGGGTAAGTTCTGAAAAGCTGCTGTTGATGTGTCAGGAGGGAGGTCACTCTGGGACTGTGCAATCTGCTGCAAAACACAGAGGGTCCTGTCCTGCCCAGAGCTGCCCTGCAGTGGCAGAAGGGCCCTGCTGCCCAGTGCTGGGGCTCTGTGATCATGCACAGACCTGCTGGGGCTGCTCTTGGCCCTCAGTGGAGCTGCTGGGGGAGCTCAGGGCTCCCAGGGCACTGCACCCTCGGGGAGAGTCCCTGCTCACTGCAGCCCTGTCCACATCAGCTCTGGAGCAACAAGAAACAGAGTGGATGTGATGTGCAAAGGTCAGTGCCAGAGGAAGGAACTCCTTGCTCTTTTTCTTTATGTTGTGCTGCCTCTTGGTGCTGGGTTTGGGCAACTGAGGCATCAGGTTTGGCCACTGAGCTCAGCAATTCCCAAGGCTGCAGATTCTCCAAGGAATCAGTGGCTGAGCTGGGCTGTGTTTCTCAATGCCTGCTGGATCTGAAAAAATGGCACAGCAAAAAGGCCTGAGGAGCATCCCCAAGGAGAAGGACATGTGGCAGGTTTATAGAGCTACTGGGACCACTGAGACAGTAGTCTGGATGCAGTGGTCTCCAGAGACCCTGGCTTGTCTGCTGGAGCAAACTGGGATGTTGCTTTATGTCACAGTGTCTAATTCTTTTAGCTTGTCCTGCACTGAATTTTCCTGCCCTCCTGGAGGGTTACAAAAGGCTTTGTCTTTAACCCCACAACACATATAAATCCTCCCTCAGGAGATTGTAGATTGATTTGCAGCCAGGCAGGACAAACTCACGTCTCTTGGCTACTCCTTCTGCAATCACTGCTCACCCCACACAGCACACAGGCCAGAGGGCACAGATCTTTCAAAGGCCTGTGCTAACTGCCCTGCCCTGGGTTGGTCCCACAGGGCTTTCAGGGCCTGTCTCCATCCTGCAGACAGAGTTGTTTGGCTTTCTCCCCTCCACTTCTCCCTTGGGCGGCTGCTGGAGGGAGGGGGCAATGGCCAGGACAGAGCAGCAGGCAGAGGAGCAGAGAGGTTTGCAGGGGGACGCAGAAGAGAACAAATGGGAGGGAAGATGGTTCAGAATGCAAGGGGAGAGGAGGTGTGAGCGCCCCCAGGGCACAGGGGGAGGGCACTGCTGTTCCCCACGTTGTGTGCAGCCCCCAGAGTGTCGTTCTCAGAGTGATGTAGCACAATTCCCATGTTGGCGTGTTCCTTTTGTACGTCTCTCCTGCCCTCACTATTTTCAGTGTTCTTGGTTTTTTGAGACTGTTGTAAATAAAAGATTTTGACATTGGCACGTTTGGATCCCTCACTCATCCCCACACTGCTGTTCTGTAAACACAGTGCCAGCCAGAGCAGCACTGGCAGGGCCTGTGCTGTGTGTGAGGGATCAGTGGGAAGGAGCCCCAGAACCAGCTCCAGCCTGCACAGCGTTGGCTGCTCCTCTGCAGTGGGGCCTCTTGGAGCCATCCTTGCCCATCCAGAAGGCTGGCAGTCTGGAAAAGGCAGCTCAGGATCCCATGCAGATCTGCAGAGGACTGGCTCGAGCAGGAGCATCAGCCAAGGCCTGTGGAGCCTTTTTACTGCTCCACTGCACGTTGTGCTTCTTCCAGAGAACGAGGATTGTGCTGTGCCGACTCCATGAGAAGGGGATTCTCCTGCTGTTCCTGCAGCTTCTGACACCACACAGTGCCTGGCACGAACCTCTGGGTGAGGCTTTGTCTCTGTCCCTGGCCTGCAGCACCAAAGGGCTGTTCTGCACCTGCAGGGCCCTGCTGAGGCAGGGAGGGACCCTGAGCCCCTGTGAGCCCCCAGGAATCCCCCCACTGCTGGGGGACAGCCCCACAGCCCCCTGCAGCAAACCCTGCCCCATCTCCAGCCCTCACTTCTTCAATGAGGCCACATTGTCTGGTGAAAATAAACACCAGAACTGTTGTTAATAATTACCAGGAGGGCTGAGGGTCACACACAGAAAACACAGAGTGCACAGGAAGGAGGAGTGTGTGCCCATTAATGACAAGCTGGGGATTGCAGGTACGGGAGGGTTGTGCTCAACCTGCTGTTGGGAAATCACCAGCACAGACTGGGAGGGGTTGGGCTTGGCTGCAATCACCCCTGGCCTCGAGAGCAGCTGGGACAGGCACTCCTGGCAGGGCAGAGCTGGGTCGGGTTCAGCCCACGGAGGGGGCCCAGGATTCCCTTTGCAGGACTGTGGGACCACCTGGTGAGTGCCCAGGGCTGCCAGTGTGGGGATGGGGGCACAGGAAAGGGGCAGGAGAGCTGTGGGCACGGGCAGGGAGGGGCAGTGTGAGGAAGGGTTTGGGGCAGGGGCTCAGGGGGGTCCCACAGGGTGCCAGCTGCTCATGGCAGGCTGGCACAGGAGGGAAGGAGTTGTGTTTCCATTTGCAGGAAGGAGCCTGTCCATGCAGGTTGCTGGCTCAGCCCCTGGCACTGCCCACACCCCAAAACCTGCTGCCTGCCCCTTGGCAGGGCCCCATCTCTCCTTCAGGGGGGTGAGTCTGGTGTCAAGTCTTCCTCACACACAGCAAATTGTCCTTGTGTCCTGCCGGCCTCTGGCCTAGCGAGGTCTCCGTGGCCCCTGCAGCCCTCTGGGGGCTCTGCCTCTGCTGTGTTCAGTTATTCTGAGCCCCCCAACCCTGAGGATGGTGGTGAGCCAAGGCCAGGGGGCCCTGGTGCCAGGCTTTCCTCCAGACACTGGGAACTTGGAAGGTTTGGGGATCGTGTTTTTCCGAGTGTTGGCCCACAATGCCTATTTCTTGTTGCCTTTTTTTTCCCCTCAAGTCAGAGCAAGTTTGTTGAGTGCAGCAGGGCCAGGAGCCTGGCAGGGTGGGTAAGAAACTCCCCTGTGAAATGAGGTGATAGAAGGTTATTTCTCAAACCAGACTGAACCTTAAGAGTGGGGCAGGGCACACTCAGGGGGAGCTCTTTGCAGAAGTGTTTTAATTTGTTAAACTTGCATGAAGTTTTCAGTTGAATCTCTTGGTGCTGGGTGAGAATTGCAAGGGGAGGCTGCGGGGAGGCTGCGTGTCTGTCCGGGGCTGTCAATGCTCCCCAGCCCGTCCCTCTGTCCTGCCGAGCTCCCGGGGCTGTGCCGGACAGCGGAGCTGGGGCAGGGTCTGGGTGTTCCCTCTGGAGCCCCTTCCCAAAGCCGCCCGTGCAGCTCCGGGAGCCTCTCCCAGGTGTGGGAGCTTTTCTGCAGATTAACAAAGGAGCTGATTAATGAGCAGGTGACTTGACTGAGCGGTCAGTGCTTGAGCGAATTGCCCACACGTGGTTGTCTGAGTCTGGAAAAAGTGTGTTGTCTCAGCGCGGGTGCCGCCCCCCCGGGGCCCCAGTTCGGCCTCGGTCGGGCCCCGATTCTGTCCCGGTTCTGTCCCGGTCGGGCCCCGGTGCCGCCGTCGCCTCCTGTGCCCCGCCTTTGGCCCCGCCCCCTCCGTCCCTCCAGCCAATCATCGTACGGCCTCCCCCAGCAAGGGGCGGGACGTAACGGGGACTACGACGGCCAATCCGCGGCGCGTGGGGGCGGGGACAGCCAATCAGATGGCGGGGTGGCGGAAGGGGCCCGCCCCCGGGTTTGAGTGACGGGAGCGGCGACCAATCAACAGCGCGCCCCGTGTCCCGCGTGTTCCACGTGTTCCACGTGACGGAGCTGCGGACGCGCCAGCGCACCCAAAAATGCCTTTAATTGCCATAAAATGCCACGGCGGCCATCCCGCCCATCAGAGGTCCCGGTCCCCGTGACGGGCTTAGCGGGTGCAGGGCTAGTCCCGGTCCCCATGCCGGGCTCAGCGGGTGCCCGCGGGGCCGTCGGCGGCGTCAGGGAAGAGCTCTCGGTAGAGGGGGTGAAAGGCGGCCGAGAACTCCCGGGGTAGGGGCGGTGAAACAGCTGGAGCTGCTCCAGATGCTGCAAGCACAGAGCCCGCAGCCGGCCCGAGGGGGGGAGCTGGGGGGGGCGCGCCCGGCACGCGGG
>VWZD01004825.1:874614-907806 GCA_013396695.1 Sakesphorus luctuosus
ACCAAAGCCACGCCCATTTAACCGAGCCACGCCTCTCCCGCTAGAAGCCCCGCCCCCTCCCGGCCCTTGTCCTGCCCCTGTTTGCCCCCGTGCCCCACGAGCTGCCCCAGTGCCCCAGGGGAGGGGGTGCAGCTGGCACTGGGGGAAGAAGAGTGTGCCTTAACCCTGGAAGGCAGAGAGGGCACCAGGTCAGAGACCCCCAACTAAGCATTCACTTTGACCTTCACGGGTTCTCACCGGGTGCTACCAGAGAAGCCCCCAGGGCTGGCCAAAGCCTTCTCTCTGCTGAGGCCATTTCTCCTAAACCTGAGAGCAGGTCCAGCTCCCTCCCACTGCACAGAGACAGGGAAGTGTTTCCTCCAGTGCTGCTGCTCTGAGCCCATTGCTCCGAGCTGGGAAGGCTCCTTGCCCACCGACTCTGCCAACAAGCCCTGCCTGCCCCCCTGGCACTGGGGTTGGCACTGTGGCTGTGCTGTGGCAGCTCCCAGCAGGGCACGGCTCCCCGGGCTGGCTCTGCAGGGCTCGGTGGCTGGAGCTGCTGCAGGAGCCTGGCTGGGAGGGCTGGGGGTGACCCTGCTCTGTCCGTGTGCTCCCAGCCTGGCCCATTTGTCAGCACTTCCCACTTGCTGTGTCTGCTCCAAATGGAGGGTTTCCAGCATTGACAGGAACAGCTGTCCCAGTCAGCCAGATCATAACAAATGGCAGCTCTGCCCGCACTGTTATTTTGCTGCAAGGGGACAATACATCTTATTACTAAACAATGAAGCTCTGATGGATGGTGACGAGTCCCTTTGCTGTCTTGCTTGATGATCACACTGCAAAATAAACATAAAGCTGGAGATGTTCGCAGGGATCTGGGCAGGGCCTTGCATTGTACCTGGGAGGGGCCAGCCCTGAGGTTCTGTGTCTGATCTGCAGCAGCCTTTGCGCCAGGTTACTGGTTGTGCTCCCTCCTCTTGGGAGGGTCGTGGTGCTGGGGGAGAAAACGTGGGGGGAGCCAGGGGAGGGGTGGCAGGTCCAAACCATGGGCTGTAGCAGGAGCTGAAGGCAACTGGTTCCTTCCCTGGGGGCACTGCAGGCCTGGCTGAGCCCCTGCCAGGGAGGCACAGGATGATGGAGAGGTCCCAGGGGCTGCTCTTGGTTTCTGCACTCACAGGAGTTTTGCTTCTGGAAAATGCAAATGTGGTTGGAACCAATTTTGTTCATGAACGTGAACAGACACTCAAAGGACCTTTTTTTCAATCTCCCTGTGACTTCTCCTTCTCTAATTGCTGGGATGAATGCATAAACCCTTATAGTGAAGTGTTCACAAGAGCCAGTTTACTCATTTTACTCTTTTTCTTGGCATAAAAGTCGTCTTATTAAGCGGGTTTTAATGTTTGCTCACCCAGAGACATGGATTAGAAAGCTTTAGGAATAACTTGCATCTGGAAAAGCCAATTAATGAAACAAAAATTCTGATGTCATTTTCTCACAAATTAACAATTTATAGATAATTTACAGAGCTCATGTCATTAGGTAAGTGGACTTTAAATTGATTTCCAGTTGGTGGTTGATGATTGCCCACAGGTGGCATTCCCAGGGGCAGCACAGACGGGCGTTTTGCAGGGGCACCCTGTGCCCACAGTGGGGGCACACCCAGTGCAGGATTGACCTGCAGCAGGTGCTGAGTGTGCCCCTCAGTGTGGCACAGGGTGAGGAGGGGACTCTGGGACAGGCTGAGCCTTTGCTGTTCCTTCTGTCACAACTTCCTCCCGGTAAACGTTCACTGGGGGGGTCATTAAGGTGCCTGATTGGCTTGTTCTCATTAAATAACCTTGGGGGTTCCCAGTGCTGCAGGAGGATCCTCAGCTGAGCTGTAATTACAGCTGGGAGGGAGCAGCATGGCCCAGAGTGATTAAAATGGGGGTGATGATGGTGTGGAGTGTGAGACCAACCCTGGGAGCAGGTGAAGTGCCCCTGTCCCTGCTGCCCTGGGCAGGCAGCCAGTCCCCAGCCTTGGCACCACTCTGGTGGCAGCTCCGGCTCTGGGGGACCGTTTTCCTCCCTGTTTTCCTTCTCCTGTCACCTCCTCGTGCCTGCAGAGGCTTTGGGGGCAGCCCAGCTGGCTCCTGAGTGTTGGCACAGGCAGCCCAGGTCGGAGCCCTGGGTGCCAGCAGAGGGTCAGAGTTGGCAGCTCACCCTGGGCAGGGGGTGGTCACCACAAGGTCCAGACTGGGGGTCACACTGGGGCAGGAGAGGCAGGAGGGGCTCCCAGGGCTGTGGGGCAGCTTCCCACAGGCCCCACATGGTGGAGGTGTGTTTGGAGGCTGCCCAGAGAACACCCCCCAGACTGGCAGTGCCCTGGGCACTGTCCCCAGTGCCAGGCTAGGCAGGCTGGGACGATGTTCTGGCAGAGTGGGCAGAGGCTCATTAATGCCAGGGCTGTGCAAATGGGGTTGTTGCAGGTCTGTGCAGCTCAGCCTCCTGTGGCTGCTGTTTACACAAACTCCAGGGCTTCCCAGCCTTGTACTGCAGAAATTAAATTCCTCCTGCATTAAAAATTGATGTTGGATGAGCAGATCAGAGTGTTGAAGCCTGGGGAGAATATTCCCCCTCCCTGCAGTGCCCTCACCTTGTTTGGGTGCCCCTTTCCCAGGAATGGCAGCTGAGGGTGACTCAAATCATGTGAGTCAAGGTTAGAATTCCCTTCCATCAGCCTCTTTAGGAAGTGGAAATGTGCCCTTAGATCCTGGGTGATCCCTATAAAGAGGAAATTTCCACCTCCTGGGCAGTTCTTGCCTCCCTCAGCATCCCCTGAGCTCCAGAGGGGTTGGGAAGGACTGGGAGAGGTTGATGGGAAAGCCCCTTCCCCCAGTCTGTTATTTTGGATTCAAGGACACTGAGATTGTGTCATTTATTGCACAGAGCTACTTGTGTCAGTCCACATTCAGCTCATAATTATGGCCTTTCATCTTATTAGCATATGGAAGAGTTTATATAAGTTTTACTCAAACATTTTTCAATTCCTTAGGTGTTCTCCTTGTATCTGCTGTGCCCTGGGGCTGAGAAACCCTCTGGGCTTGGTTTTTATGTAAATTCCACCTTAAAGATGCACAGAAATCTGTAGACATGTTTCTACCTTTAAAAGTGATGCCTTAAGATGCATACAATGAAGGGAATGAGGATTTAAATGCCCCTCTCTGTAGAATACACTTTATTTTGTATATATTTTGCAGGGAAGCAGAAACAGCAGCACATCCTGAGGGGAGTTTGGGAAGACAAGGGGGAGTGAGGGCTGGGAGGTGGAAGGAGAAGTGGAGGTGGCAGCAGCTCAAGGCTGGTGCCCTGTGCTGCCACCCCAGCTCTGGGTGCAAACCCAGCCCTTCAAAGGGCCACTTTGGTGCCCTCAGTGCTATAATTTTCCTGAGTCTGTGTCTCTGTTCCTAATTGGATCTTCTATACTGAATTTTCTTCATCTGTGGAATGTTATGAGGGTGAGATTTCAGCACTTTCTCTGATGGTAGTTGATTGTATTTCGTTCTGGTTTCGTTGTGCAGTGCCTTGGCAGGAAATGTGGTTTGCCAGGAGGCAGAGAGTGGGAGGATTTATTATAAATAACAACCTGCACCTGCTCCATCCCCCTCCCAACCTGGGCTGGGTCACCCCAGGACACACCTGGGAGCCTCTCACTGGAACTGGGGGGACTCCAGTGAGGGTGGGGCAGAGAGGGGAGTCTGAGGGGCTGCACTGCCAGGGCTGTGGCTCTGAAGAGCCAATGGATTTGTGTTTTAATAACTGTGCCCTTCCCAGCAGGCAGTTTGTGCTGAGAGTGCAGAATGTGAACCTGCATTAGAGGAGCTGCAAAGGTTGGTTGGCAGAGCTTGATTCGCTGTTTGGGCTGAGCTTTGCTTTGCTCCAGGAGCCTCCACCGAGACCTGGGGGGGAATGAGAAGTCAGCAAATCCCAGCAGAGGTGCCAGTGGGTGCTGAGGGTGGCACAGCTGCCCTTGCAGGGACAGCAAAGGTGCCTCTGGGGTGTTGGGGGCTGGCACAGCTGCCCTTGCTGCTTGTCCTGGAGGTGTTTGGGCTGCAGGATGAAGTGGCCTGGCAGCCTCTGCCCCCCGTGCCCACAGCAGTGCTGGGCTCTGGCTCTGGCTCTGGGCTGGCAGAGCTGATCTGCAGGCCCAGACTGGGCAGGGTGGGGACATGGGGGTGCCTTTGGGGGCCCCTCAGCCACATCCACTCGTTCCTGGCCCAAGGTGAGCAGCAGCTCTGCTGGGCATGGGGCTGGCACGGAGCTCTGGGGCTCGAGATGTGCTGCAGGAATGAACTGCAATTTGTGAGGGCAGAGATTTCAATGAATTGGTTCATTTATAAAATCAGCTTCTCCAGGCTATGGAGCTTTTTGATGTCTCACCAGTATTTAATTGTCTTAACTTGGCCTTAATGGAATTATTAGGTTTTATATCTCTGTAGATCTTGATTTATTTCCCAGCTCTCAATCTCAGCCTGTGGCAAAACTTCTGCTTAGCTTTGATTTGGGGGGGGTGAAGTTCCTACACCAAGTTTGTTCTGCATCAGGAAAGGGAACAGTTCTGAACCAAACTGTGTGGTTTGTGCTGGAGGTTAAGGGAAATTATGGCAATACCAGACTGGATGCACTGGGTATTATGTTGATGAGTTAATTATTCTTTGTTCCCATTTGGAATAACCTGAGCTCTCAGTGTTGCACATCTGAGTCTGAGGGAAACACCTTTTCCCATCAGAGCTGGGAAGGAAGTTTTGAGCCACAGCTGGGACTGGGGGGTGACGTGAGGCAGAAAGAGAAATGTTTTAAGTTTCAGAATTGGTGTTTTTCTGAAATGCTCGAGTATGTTTTGAAACAGTCTTTGGTTTTGTTCCCTTTGATACCAACCAGCTTTTCTGCACTTGAGCCAAGAGGAAGTCTCACTTTCCACACCTCTCAATTCCTGAGCCAAAGCAAACAAAGAATGAACTCAGTGACTCGAGTCCTTGCCAGGCTCAAGGTCTGGCTGAGGAGGGAGAGCTCGGCCCCCACCCTGGGGTGCTGCTGGGAGGGACCCCCTGGGGATGGGAACCCCCAGGCTGGAAGGGCTCGGGGCAGCAGGGTGGGAGCAGCCCCTGCAGAGGAGCTCCATGTCCTCAGCTCTGCAGGACTGGGGAGTTTGTGCAAAGCACTGAAAATAATGCAAGAACTGCAGCCTGGCTCTCACTGGGTATGTTGTCCCTCTGCCCCCACTTAAGGAAATATTGCCCTCCAAATTCAATCCTGTAGCCCATTATTCATGAGGTCATTACTGTTTAATTTAATCACCAAATGTCAGCTGAATCCCATTTATTCTGCCAGCTCACTGGAGATTTACCTATTTATTTTACATTTCAAATGAATTGCTCATTATTCTGTCATTCTGGGATTTTATTCTGTAATTTATTTTGTGGGCCCTGACAAGTTGAAAATGAGCCCTGATTCTCTCCTGTCTGGCATGTTAATTGGGGGGTCCCTGGTTCAATGTTTGCCTGCAGGGCCAGGACCTGCCCCGTGCCCAGCCTGGGATCCCTCACTCAGCTGCTCTGGCTGAGCCAACGGGGACAAGAAGGAAAGACTTTTGTCTTTTCTCCCTCCCACATCTCTTGGGTCTCTGTCAAAGGACCTGCCTTGCCTGGTGTTCCAGTACCCAGGGCAGGGGTTGGTGGGTGCTCTGGGTGCCACTCTGGGAGGGCAAACACTGAGTGCTGGGAGGAACACGGGCCGGAGAGGCTCTTTTGGACGTGGCTCCACTGTGAGAGCTGCAAGAGCACCTAAGACATGGGGGACCCTCTCAGGTGCTGCTCCTGGGTCTCCTCCACCTTCCCGTGCTCTGGTTTGACCTTCTGTGCCCTCCTGAGGCTGAACCCCCCCAGCTGCTGGGGAGGGGTTTGCCTGGCTTGCCCCGAGCAGGGAGGAAGGGAAGGGATGGCCAAGGCTCAGTCCTTGAGCTGGTGAACAGCAGCTCCTGAAGCAGCATTTTCCATCTGGCTGTCAGGCAGGTTTATTTCTGGATACTCAAGTACTCTTGACTTGGCCCTAACTGAATTTCTGTCCTAGCATTTTTCTTAATTAGGCTCTCTGATTCCTCTATGTCAATGTTTAATTGGAGATTAATTGGGGGAAACAGTTGGATGCATCCTGCTGGAGGAGGTGGATCCTCTGCCTGTTCCTCCTGCTCCTGGAGCCTCTGGGGAGCAGCTGGGCACGTTCTGGCCTGGCCCCCCTGCAGGGTTATGGTGCCCTCTGCTCCCTCCCTGCTGAGTGCCCAGCCCAGCCCTGGGGCAGGGGGGGCTGAGCAGCCTCTCCCACGGGGGTCCTGCAGCCTGACCCTCTGGGGTGCCATGGGAGGGTGTCAGACCATCAGGGGGTGTCTGGGGGGGCTCCAGCCCTGCCTGCTCTGAGCCCTCTGAGCCCTCCTGGCTCTGCCTTCAGAATGGAGGTCATTGCTGCAAATGCTCCTTCCACCCATTAACGAGCAGTTCATGGCACAGAGAGCCAAGAGCCAGGCTCAGACTGGCTCCAGAGGTTGGGGGGCAGTGGCCCTGCCAGGCAGCACCTCTGGCATTGTCCTGGGTCTGGGACAGAAGGGAGGGATGAGGGACCCAGGAGGGGAATCCTCACTGTCCCTGCAGTTTTGCAGGAGCAGGTTTGGCTCAATCCACAGCCTGGGCAGGGCTGGGGGGCTCTTTGATGCTGCAAAGCTCCTGGGACCTCTTAACTGTAAAAACTCTGCTCCTTTTGAAGCTTCATGAGCAGCCCCATTACTGAGAGCACTGAGGAGAAAATAGAGCCCCTCCAACATCTTCCCTGCTGGTAACACATTGTGAAAAGCTTCCTTTCCTTTTAAAAGGAGCCAAGAGCTTTGCTTTGCTGTCAATAGAAGATGTATTTCTCTGGCAAACAGCAGAAAATAAATCTATTTAAATAGAGGTAATTTGGTGCAAAGGAATTGATTTTGCTATCATGGTGTGTTGGGTAACACTGGTTTGTTTCTGTAGGAAAAAAGCACAAAGTGGGGGCAGTGCCCCAGCTCAGTCCTGGGCACAGCCCTGTCCCCGGGCACAGCCCTGTCCCCGGGCACAGCCCTGTCCCTGGGCACAGCCCTGTCCCCGGGCACAGCCCTGTCCCTGGGCACAGCCCTGTCCCTGGGCACAGCCNCCCAGTCCCTCTGTGTGTGTCCCAGGGAAGATGTGGAGGGTTTTTTCTGATGGAATTGCTCCACTTTGGGCTGTACGAAGCAGCTTTTTAAAGCTGGTCCTGCTGTGCAAGTTGAACACCAGAGCTGAAGCAAAAAATCCTCATAAAGGGGAGATCTTGAAGACTTTCTCCCAGTCTAGGAATGCTTTCTGCATTAAAGCATTGCTGTTGTGGAAGTGTGTCAAAGGCTTTGCTGCAAGAGCCATTCAGACAGATCAGTGCATCTCTCTTTTCTGAGGTCTGCCCGTAATTCCAGCTGTCACAAAACAAGGGACTCCTGAAGTGCCCCCTGAGCAGCCATTCAGGCTGGGGAAGACTCAGCCACATGGTCTTGCTTTGATTGTTTCCAGTGCAGGAAGTACTTTGACCCTTGGGCTGTCATTGCTGAGGGAACTCTGCCTGGAGGAATTAATGAAGCCTCATTAGTCCAAGCTAATAATGCCCTCCCTCCCCAGGCAGCTGCGCGGAGGAGGATGAAGGCAGAGCTGCGGGCTGGGCTGGGTCAGGTGCTCCCAGGCCTGGTCCCTCCTCCCTGGGCACAAACTCAGCCCAAGCTGTTGCTGCAGGGCCCGAGCTGGAACAGGAGTCGGGGAGATCCAGGGCTGGGCAGGGACAGTGGCCAAGGGTGGGGGGAGACTCTGCAGCTCGGACAGTCGGGGCTTCCCTTTGCACTGCAACAACGTTGGGTTTATCCACATCCCCTCCTCTAACAAATACATCGGTTTTTAAAAACATGAAACCCTCCCCATCTCTGAGGCTTTGGCTTGGCTGATGTGACCCTTTCACATGAGCAGTAAGAGGGGGGGAAGTTTCCAGCCCCCTTGGTCCTGGTTCCCCAGGGGACATGCAGGGACCTGCTCAGGGCTGGGGGAACAGAGGCAGGAGCAGATTGGCGTCAATGCTCTGGGGTTTCTGTCCTGGTAATGCAGCCACCAGTCCCCACAGCCTTGTTTTGATCCTTTGGAGCTGGGAATATGAAAGGAGGGCTCTTCCATATTCAACAGATGCATCTGAAGAAGGAGCAAAAGGGAGAGAAAGTGCCAGATCCTTTAACTACTTTGAAAAACTTATTTTAATGGGGGGAAAGGGGGAGAGAATTAGCAGGGTTTAAAAATACAATAAAGAAAGGGAGGAAAACACATGATTTTAACCCATAACTGTCCTTTCTGCACTCACTTTGTTTCTCCAGAGGGTGTTCCTTGTGCTGTGACTCCTCCCAGGTTCTCTCCTTGTTTTCCCTTCCAACACACAGTTGGCACAAACAGCTGAATACCCCTCACAGCCCCAGGCCAACAGCCATGGCTTTGGTGGGTGAGGAGGGGCAGCTGTGCCAGCTGTGGGGGCACCTGTGAGTGTGGGACAGCAGTTACTGCTCCAGCAGTGGGACTGGATTTTCTGCAGGGCTTTGTTGTATATATAAATTCCAGTCCAGTTTTCTCCATGGAGCTCTGTTGGGAAATTCTCCGTTTGTTTATCAGCTCCTTCAATGCCTGTGTGGGAGGGTGAGAGGCCTCAATAGCCAGGGCAGTCCTGGCAGGGGGCACTGGGCAGGGGTCAGTGGTCACTGGGCAGGGTCACTGGGCAGGGGCAGTGGGCAGGGGCAGTGGGCAGTGGGCAGGGTCAGTGGTCACTGGGCAGGGTCAGCGGTCACTGGGCAGGGTCAGTGGTCACTGGGCAGGGTCAGTGGGCAGGGTCAGTGGGCAGTGGTCAGTGGTCACTGGGCAGTGGTCACTGGGCAGGGTCAGTGGTCACTGGGCAGGGTCAGTGGGCAGGGTCAGTGGGCAGTGGTCAGTGGTCACTGGGCAGGGTCAGTGGGCAGTGGTCAGTGGTCACTGGGCAGTGGTCACTGGGCAGGGTCGGTGGTCACTGGGCAGCAGCACCACCTGCAGGGCTCGGGGTGTCGAACAGAGGTACAAAGTGCTGCTGTTCCTGTGCTGAGCCCCAGGGCAGGGGGGCCCTCCCTGTGGGGAGCAGCCCAGGAGGAGCCCCAGGCTGGCTGTGCTGGGAGGGCAGAGCTCTGGGCAGGCACTGGGAGTTTGTTTGACTCCCTTTGCAGTCAGTGAGTGCCCCGAGATTGGAGCTCAGGGGGTCAGGGCAGGGACAGGGACAGGGGCCCCTTGGTCCTGCTGCTTTGGAACATGAAAATAAACCATTTTCTATATATGAAAGCCTGCAAGGTAATTAACATCCCAGCCATTAAATTGCACTGCAGTACACTCAGTGTTAATAAGCCAGCCAAGAGCTCTGCTGGAAATTAAGAAGTTGCAAATGACCCCAGGGCTGCTGCTTCATGCCTGCTTTTTTCCACATGTACCCCCCCAAAATTACAGAATTTAAATAGAAAGACAATTTTCATTTATGAGCTGGTATCATTATTCATAACTGGAGAGTTGTAAGGAATAAAAAGCCTTTCTGGTTAATTAGAAACTTCAGCATCTCAGGGAAATTAGGAAGGGAATAAAATCTGGGTTTGACTGAGGTGCACAAATATAAAGCACAAATCAAATGGAAGGGTCATGTCATTCCTGCAGAGGTCTCTGACTGGGTGACCCTGAGGTGCAGCTGCCCATGCAGGGACGTGCCAGGAGCAGCAGCTGCCACGTGGGCAGAGTATGCCCAGCCCTGCCTGCTCCCAGCAGAGGGACAGAGCTGGGTGTGCTCCAAGGAAAGGGAGAGAGGAATGTCCTGAGCAGCTTCTGTTCTGAAAATCAGGCCCCTTTTGCCAGTCAAGCCGTAAACTCTGGAGCTCTCCTGGCACTGACCTGCCTTTCGTGGAGGTGCTTGGGAGATGTGGGAGAGGTCTTGGAAGAAGCAGGAGCAGAACTGGAATCCCAGAGCTGAGACCCCCAGGCCACAATCCCCTCTGCTTTGCAAAGGCTCAGGATGGGAGAAGCTGGGAATGGTTTGGTGTGTAACTGGGGCTGTTCGTTCCTGCTCTCAGGGCTGGCAGTCTGCTCTCCTCCACCAGCAGCAGAATCCCTAATTAAAACAAATTAGGACAAGAAGACCTAGAAGTGTAGAAATGCTCTGCTAATTATGTGGCTTGTTGGGCTGAGGTCTGTCTGTGGCTTTTCTGAGAGGAGGTGGCTCAGCTCAGAAGTGCTGAGGAGAGGAGGGAGAGCAGAGCCCTGGAAACCTGGGGGGGTTCTGTCCCCTGTCTGGGTGGGGGTTGTCCCTGGGCCAGGCTGTTGGCCTGACTCCTGTTTGCCTGGACCTGACTCCTGGTTTTCTGACTCCTGTTTGTTTTCCTGGCTCTGACTGTTGTTCTCCTGTCTCTCACTCTGTTTTCCTGTCTCTGACTGTTCTCCTGTCTCTCACTCTGTTTTCCTGTCTCTGACTGTTCTCCTGTCTCTCACTCTGTTTTCCTGTCTGACTGTTCTCCTGTCTCTCACTCTGTTCTCCTGGCTCTCTGCAGCTCTCTCCTCCCCTCTGACACTCGGGTGTTTTCCCTGAGCTGCTGCACCTGAAGCCTCACTGACGTTTTGTGCCATTTCCCTCCAGCTCCAGATGCTCATCTTTTCTTCTCCCCCTGCCCCATCCCTTAGGGACAATTAGGGAAGAGCTTGTAAATTCATAATTGGGAACCTTTTCAAACCTAGATTAGTTCCCCCAGTCTATCAGGTGAATACATATTTATAAGTGTTCTTAAAAATGCACCATCCTTCACTCAATGGGGTGGAATGAATCCATCATGTAAATACATGCTCAGGTGCAGAATGCAAAAATCCTTAGGGTATTTTTTAGGATTAATAGAAGGCTGTTCCTTGAGTAGCTTGGCTTCTTTCAAAAGTGATGATAAAAGTGATTTAACCATATGCAATGCACAGTTGGAAGTTAAAAGAGCATAAGGAGTAACTCGGTGATGCTGCTGAGATCCCACTCTGCAGACACACCTTCCAGGAGGGCTTCTTTCAAACACAAAGCAAAGACAACCAGTTATTGATACAGGAAATGGTGGTTGGCATCCTGGAATCTGAAATTTCTTGCTATCTGGTCCCTTTGCTGCTCTGGTGAGATTTAACCAGGTTTGCATTTCTAGTTTGCTGTGGAATGTGGAGTAAAAACCTTCTGAAGATGTTGGGCTGGGAGAAGCTGCCCCACTGCTCTCCTGGGGGCAGAAACACCTGGAGCCCCAGCCTTTGGTGTCTGAGGTGCTGCTGCAGGGCCAGCAGGGCCAGCAGGGTGACTCTTGAAATAACCCCAGGACGTGTCTCTGGGCCATGCCCATGATTGCAGTTAATCAGGGCTGGGAGTTGGGCGGTGCCAGGGCACTCAGCACACTCAGGGTCCTCTCACACCCTGCCCTGTGAGGCAGGAGGAGACACCTCCAGGTTCCTGTGCCAAGGAGGGACCACTCTCTGTATGCTGAAAGGGAGCCTTCCCCACCTCTGAGCCAAGTTAGGACAACTTGCAGACTCCCATCCTGCTCTTAATTAATAGAATCTATTCTACTTTCATTGCATGCCACTACTTAACTTCTTAGAAAGGAGGAGACAATTATCTTGGAGCCTTAACAACTATCCTAATTTAATGTTGCATGGAATAGCTGATGCAGAAAGAAATCTGAGATTTTATGGCTACAACTCTGCAGAGCTTCCCCACAGGGAAAGGATTTCTTTTACCCAGAACAAAGGGAGTAGATGTTGTAAAGGCAAGTGTCAAGAAACGGATAGAAAAGGGGCAAATCATCTTTCTCCCACAGATTCATTAATTGCTGTGTGCCAGGAGACAGCAGGTGCTCCCTGTCAAACTGGCAGGGGGAAAATTGGATCCTCAGCACAGGGACTTGCAGGTGAATCCTGTGTGTGATGTCTCTGTGATGTGGAGTTACCTCTGTGCCCTGATGGAGCTTCCTACAAACCTGGAGATGCAGGAGACAAAAAGCTGTGTCTCCATTAGGAACACTTGGCATGTTCTAGTCCAGTTCTGTGCCAGGTCTGCTCCCTGCAGTGAGCAGTGAGGCTGCTGGTGTCTGTGCTGGTGTCTGTGCTGGTGTCTGTGCTGGTGTCTGTCTGTGCTGGTGTCCCTGCTGGTGTCTGTGCTGGTGTCTGTGCTGGTGGCTGTGCTGGTGGCTGTGCTGGTGGCTGTGCTGGTGGCCATGCCCATGTCCATGCCAGTGGCCGTGCCGGTGTCCCTGCGGGTGTCTGTGCTGGTGGCTCTGCTGGCCCAGGACAGCAGGAGCAGCAGGGAATGACCTGCAGGCTGGGCCTGTGGTGGCCTCGGGCCCCTCTGGCTCCTCCTGACCTGTGCTGAGGCCCCGTGGAGTACGAACTGCAGTGCTGGGGTGATGGATGGGCCTGGGTTATGCAGGGCTGCCTCTGGTGCTGCTCCTTCAGCAGCTGCTGCTTTGGTTTCTTGCCTGCCCTGCAGCAGAGGTGCCCTGGGCTGGCTGGCACAGGGACAGGGACAGGGCACTGACCTGTCTGACCTTGGCATGGGCTGGGGCAGAGGCAGGAGCAGCCTTGCCATGGGGGAGCCCTGGCTGGGGCAGAGCTGGGCTCAGTCCCCGTGTCTGTCACTGCCCGAGGGCTCTGCTGGTCCATGACCCGTTGGCAGCTTTGTCGTGTCTGTTTTGAAACTGTGAAATGAGGCGTGGAAATCAAGGAGGGGTTTAATAACCATCCCAGCTCTGACATTTAAATTACAGATGGCATTTTCAATTAAACAAGCACTCTCAGCAGGTTTAATTTAGCTTTCAGTTCTGCTTTGTTCTCTAAGTGTTTCCTTGAAAACAGTGATGAATTTAAAACTTGCTCCGAAGGGAGAAGGAGCCAAGAAGGGATTGGGCAGGGGAGGCCCCTCCAGGGGATGCTGAGTGGGCAGGGGGAGGCAAGGACAGAGCTGAGATGTGCAGCTGCCCCAGCACAGCCCCGTGCCCAGGGTGCCCACCATGCCCACCATGCCCACCACTCTTTCACACCAATCTGAGCATGTGGGAGCTCTCACTGGAAAGACCTGGCTGAGCTGGGGAGAGGAGAAGGCTGGGAGAAAGGTGTCAGCATGTCCCCATCTGCCCTGCTCCCCTTGCTCTGCTCCATGACCACCACCCCTTTAAATGGATTTATTCCCCAGGGCATGGGCTGGGTTGGCTCAGGTGACAGAGTTGTCTCAGGGTCTGTAGGTCAGCTCTGAGACCTTCAGTGACGTGTTCAAGGGAAACCATGCAGAGAACACACTCAATCAGCAGCCCAGAGGCGTTCAGGAGGCTGTTTTTTACTTCTAGGAGGAAAGAGCTCCATGCTCAGCTGTGCCAGTCCTGGAGGGAGGGCCCAGGAGGTGGGAAAACATTTCTACTCAATTTTTTCCCCTTAGCAGCTGTGAATTATTCATGGAACTCCAGTGTCTTAGTGCAGGGGAAGAGATTTCCTCTTCATTATTTACTGATCTCTTCAGGAGCATTACACTTTTCCTTTGTCTCTTTTTTTAATCTGGGATCTCTTTAGGAGCAGGAAAAGTTTGTCCCCTGGACTTTCAAGGAGTCCTTTGCCATGTACCCTTGTTATTTACTCTTTATAATGAAGCTGCTGGAATTAATTCCTAAGAAAGGCAGTGTAAAGAAACATCCCTGTCATTAAACAATCTTCAGAATTGTGCTTAGAAGATTTCCAGGTGGCAGTGAATGCCCCAGGGGAGTCTGTCCATGGACTGCTGGTGTGATTGATGGTCCTGCAGCTTCCTTGGTGTCTGTCACCAGTTCCTTCCCTGGCTGGGGAAGGTGAGAAAGTGCTGGGGGGCTCCCAGGAGCCCTGGGGGTCCTGCAGGGAACCAGCTTGGCCTGGGCTTGGCTCTGTCCTGAGGAGACAAACCCCAGAGTGCCAAGGACTGGGGCAGCACCCTCAGAGGTTTTGGCCAAGGCTGAGGTGTGTGGGATCCATTCCCTGCAGCAGCATCACCCCCTGGGCATCAGACACAGCCTGGCCCTGCTCCTGTGCCCTTGGCACCCTGATGGGCTGGGCAGGGGGAGCTCCTGGGCATCCCCCCTGCCACCAGCCAGGTGGAGAGGAGATGCCATTCATTGTGCATGCAGGCCAAAAGCACAGGAAATGAAAGGATTAGATGGAGGGTGCATGAGGGGACAGCTCTTGTCCTGATCAGTAATTTAAAATCCCCAGGCAAGGGAGCATTAGGGCTGCATGGACAAAACACTTGCACAGACCTTCCAAAAAGTTATCAACAGGACTGGTTTGCTCAGATTTACTGGCTGCAACTGAGCTGAAGATCACAGTTAAATGGAACTGCAACTTCTGCATGTGTAGGAATTCACAGTTCCTTCTATTCCAAGTGCCTTAAACTCTGTCCTTGCTGTGAGAGCACGAGGGGAATCACTCTGAGTTAGCCCTGGCTGCCCAGAGCAATGGCTTTGTCTTGCTGAACAATTGAAATACCTTCTCTGAATGTGTGCTGTGTCCAAACTGGCATCCCAAGTGGCCATGGCTGTGTTGGAGGATGCCCAGAGCAGAGGTTGGGGGACACAAACCTCTCCGGGGGTGCTGGGGCTCTGCCCGACTCCTTCAGATGTTGCTTGGAAAGCAAACTCGATCTTGCCCAACTCCACCAGGTCTGCAGTGCAGAACTTGCTGCACAGGGAAAAGCATTTCTTATTTTTATTATTATTTTCTACCTTTTTTTCCCCCTCTTACAAGAAATAACTCACTTTTCAGCTGTTGGAGAAGGTGGTAATTGATCTGGAGCTTTGCAGTTTGCCTTCCGGAATGGTTTTATTCTTAATGTAGGAATAAAACTCTGTTAGGTCAAATACACAGCAATAAATACAAGAAGCACATTAACTTTAATATATTGGATTATTCCACTTGGTGGTGACGGGCAAAAAAACAAGACTTAATTCCCCTGGCAATGCAGGCAAAGAAAATCACTTTTCCTGCCTGGTTTTTTTCTGTTAAGTCATTTTTGTCTGTCAATGCCAGTGCTGCAGGCTTTGACAGGGTTTAATTTTACTTCCCATTTTTTTAACCTGATCTGAAAGTAAGAAGTATTTTCTCCAAGTAAATTGTTCACAAATTCACTCCATGCCTTTTATTTCCACCGATTCCTCCCCTGTGGGACTGTGGAGCTCGTGGTGCCATCAGGGCAGGGGGCACTGCCAGGGGCTGGCAGGGCAGGTGGGTTTGTGCTTCCCTCTGCCTTGGAGTGGGGCAGTGGGTTCAGCACAGCTGTCCTCCTGTTCCCAGACATGCTGCAGTTGGTTTCTGTTCCTCCCCTGACCCTTCCCAGCCAGAATGAGGATGTGCTTCTGCCTGCCCAGTTTTTGTGCTGTGCCACAGCCCTGCCAGGCTCGGGGCTCCCCCACACAGGGAGTGTGCCCAGCAGGGCAGGGAGGTCTCCCGGGGGACTTGTCTGGCAGTGCTGGAGCCTTTCCCAGGTCCCACAGTCACTCTGCATGCCAAGCCTCCCCTCTCCTTTCTGGGAGAGCAATGGCATTGGATCCTTTCCCTGCAGTTCTTGCTTTTCCCAGATTTCGATTTTATCCTGGAAAAAGAACAGATGAGAAGAGGCAGGAATGAACTTGCTGCTTGTCATGGCAGACAGATGGGTAGAAGGTGGCTCTGCTGTGGCCAGGCAAGCAGCAGGGCTGGAGCAGGAATTCAGAGTGGAAACAGAGAGGAAACATCTCAGCGTGGTCAGGGACTGTAGAAAGGATTGGAAGGTGGTAAAACTTCTTCTGCAACGAGCTCTGAGAAGAGGCTGGCTGGGTGTGTGCCAGGAGTGCTGTGCTGGTGGGGAGGGCCTGCCTGGGCCAGGAGGGGGGGTGGCAGCAGGCAAGGCTGGGCTGGGGGGTTGGTTCTAAAGCATCTCTCTCCTGTGTGCAAACTGGCAAGAGAGGCTGGAGAGAAGCGAGGGAGGAGCGTCCTGTGGTGAGCTGGGCCTGGCAGGGTTTCCCTCTGTCCAGGCAGTCACTGCTCCACTGAGCAGAGCTCCTGCCCCAGCCCCCAGACTCCATCTGATTGTGTTTGGCTGAGACAAGAAAAACCTCATGATAATCCTGCTGGCAATTAATTGGCTTTTGTTCAGCAAGAGTGAACAAGATCTCATCTTAATCTGTTTCATTATTTCTCCTTGTATAGCACAGTCAACACAAGATTAAGTTTAATTTACAAAAAACTGCAAAGTCATTACTCGTATCTGGATCAGGATTTTATCTGCTTCGTTTTCAGTGCTTTGTGTGTCGACACTGACGAGAGGAGCTGCTCAGTGTGTGGTGGGGTGGAAACAGCACTGCTTGACTTCAGGACCTTTTGCAAGGATTGCTGTGATATCATCCTTGCTCTGCTCCCAGCTCTTCAGAGCTCTGTGCTCAGGGAAACAGGGTTTGTGTGCCCTGATGCATTTCAGGGCTCTGAACTCGGTACCTGCATTGCCAGGAGCTCAGTGGGGGCACTGGGGGCACCTCCTTGCTGCCAGAGCTGCTCCCCTCCTGTTGGTGCCAAGCCCTGCTCCTGCTGCAGGGACGCGGTTCCCCACCACCCATCAGGCCAGGGAGCTCTCCCCTGGTTTTATTGCAGCCTCTGCCCCTCTGGGAGCTCTGACTGCTCTGGGTGGGCACAGATACCAGCTCAGAGGCCCTGAAACACATCAGGGTACACAAACTCAGAGGAATCTCCCCCAGAGCAGCAGGACAGGCTGTGTCCCCACATGTGTCCCCACATGCAGCCTGCCCTGGCACACACAGCCCCTGCCACCCTCCCTGCCCTGGCACACACAGCCCCAGCTCCTGCCCTACTCCTGCCCAGCTCCTGCAGCACGGAGGGAGCCGCGGGCTCTGCTGCAGCCCGAGTGCCCTCTGCTGTCCCCGGGCACGGGATGCGCCTGTGCCTGGCTCTGCTTTCTGTGACCTGACCATGGGGATGGATCATCCTGCCCCTGTGGATACTCCCTGCAGCTGTTCCTCTGTCATTCCAAGGGGCTCCCCTGCAGGAAAACACCTTCGAGGCCTTTCCTTGCCAGGTAAGGAGACCAAGGCCAGGTGAGTCTCTGCCCCAAGGACACCAGGAGGAAGGAGAGGCAGGAACCAGGTTAGCTCAGTGCCAAGGCTGCCCAGCCCTGGGCTGCTCTGCCCCCCAGGTCCCTGCGTGCTGTGGGACAGCAGTGGCTGTGCCTGAGCTGCAGAGATTGGTGTGTGCTCCAGGGAATGTTTGTTCACTGGCCCAGGGCTCTGCAGTCCTTGGGTTTCTGCTCTTGACAGGCAAGGATCAGCCCCTGCTTTTCAATCCCATTTGGGACCCTCCTCAGCTCAGCTGCAGCTTTAGGCTGTGTCTCTCTTGCAGCAGGGGTTGATGCTCTGCTATGCTGAGTTTTAGGAAGTGCCATTCCCAGCCTCTACAAGCTGTTTGATTTAGGGACAATCAAGCTCCTAAACTTTCCTCCCTTTTCCAACTGGCTGCAACAGCTGGGCTGCAAGCAACGGGGAATTTTCAGATAGATTATTTTTATTTTCTTCCCCATCTCTCCTCTCCCCAGTCTTGAATTGCCTGGTGGGGGAGAAAACTCCTCCATCTGTCCACAACCCCCCAGGTGGGTAATAATAGATGCTTCATATAGAAAAATTCAATTAGACTTGACAAGAGATATATGATAGAGCTTCCTTGCCAGGGCCCCATCTTGCTCTGCTCTGCTCTGCTCCTCTGCAAGAAACTTGCTGTAGAATCTGTTAAAAACAGTTGGGTTTGGTTTGGTTTTGTTATTCTTAAGTATAATGACATCTATAGCCAGGACCAGCTGTGGTGGCCTTTGTAGCAAATAAACTCTACAGTGGCTTCTCACACAAGTGCAGCCCCCAAGGTGCAGGTGGGCACCCAGGACATTGGGCACAGCTGGTGAGGGCAGGGCAGGGCTGTCCTGGGGCTCCCCTTGGTGCCTCTGAGCAGCAAAGCAGCCAAGTAAGAGGTGTGTTCATGTGGTGTCCTGGCCAAGAGGGAAGGGGTCATGTCTGAACTCCCCAGTTCTCCTCATCCAGCAGTTCCATTCCATGGGGGGTGTTTGGAGGGGATTTCCAGTCTGTGTTGGGTGTAGCTCAGCACTCAGCTCAGCACCTCTCACAGGGAGTGGGGAGGTCAGGACAGCTTTGCAAGATGCCCCTGACAGCCCAGGTGAGCAGCATGAGGAGGGGGAAAGGCCCCAGGCAGGTGGTCATTGTCACAGAGCTGCTGGGGAGGCTCTGTGTGTCTTTAGTGTGTGTTTGGTGGCTCAGCCCAGATAAGCCCAAAGTGGGGACCATGGCCCCGCCCTGTAAGTACAAGGGCCACAATATCTGAAGGCTTAATCCTGAGGTTTATTCTGACTCTGAGATAGTGGCTTAGGAAAGGTTCAGTTTAACAATTCCATCAAGATGTACAATATTGATCCCCTCCCTGCTCTGATTCCTTAGGGACAGGTGGAGGGCTTGTTTCCTCTGTGGGGTAGAAAGCTGAGTATTAACTTAGTCAGCTGCACTAAAGGCTGTGGTGAACAAAGCAGCAGGGTGGGACTGTGCAGGGCTCATGGAGGGGAAAGAGGGAAATGGTGAACTGGTTCTGGTGCTTCCTGGGTCAGAACTAGGGCTGAGCTCACAGCAGAGCCAGTGACAGCTGCCCCCACCCAGGGTGCACTGTAGGAGCCCTCCTGGGCCTCCTCTGTGCCTTGCCTGAGTTCCCATTGTGCTTTAAGTGCCCTTCTCTTGCTGTTGCTCTGCAGAGCTGCTGTTTCTCGTGGCTCTGCTGGGTGGGGAACAGAGCACGTGGCTCTCTCAGGGACACTTGTGCTGTGGCTCCACAGACCTGAATGAACAGAAATCACCTGCTGGAGCACAGGACACAAACACCCAGCACACAGGGGAAGATCCACACCAGTGTCACTTTATTAGGTTTGCCTGGGCTCTGGCGTGGTGTGGGGTGGTTTGGGAGCCCTGAGTGCCCAGGGCAGCCGGGGCAGCCCTGCAGGAGCCCAGGGAAGCAGCGAGCACAGTGCCCAGAGGGAGCTCTCCTCTGGCTGCAGGCAGCAGCAGGCACTGCTCCTCTAAGGGGGCACTGGGATGCAAAGTGGCATCCCAGGGAGGGAAGACAGACACAAAAATGTAAGTGCCTTCTCTAGGCAACATCAGCTCTGTTCGAGGATGCTCTTCTGACAATAACTACAGGGAGCTTCGGGGTCTGTTCAGGATGGGGCTTACAGCCCTGAGTGATAACAAGAGGCACAAGTGGGAGAGTGAAGTGCTGTTTTGTCAGGGAGCACATGGAGGAGGTAGACATGTACTTGTTGTAGAGATGGAGCGAGGCCAAACAGCTTTCTGTGTGCAGGCTGTTTCCTCCCTGCAGTCACACTGGGTGACCAGAACACTTGTTGCACAAAGCAGGCAGAGGCCAGGGAGGGGCAGATGAGTTTGATTTCATTTGTTCCTGCTGGACTCCATCCCCATTTTTTTCTAGCCCATTTCCCCAAGTCATTGTTCTCTCTCTCCCAGCAGTTACTCTCTGTTGTCATCTGCCTGAGGGAGCCAAATGAAGCCCCAGGGTTGGACACCAGACAGGCTTCTGTTCCCAACACTTGCCTTGATAAATGGATATTGGGAACAGTGTAAGGGAAAAGGATCCAATCCCTCTTGCTTTGCATTATTACTAAAAATTAAACTAATAGCACTTGGCAGCCAAGCCAGACCCCTCTGTGGTAAGCAATGACATCCACTGTTTATAAATGGAGAAGTCAAGGCTCTCGCTGCAGGCCATGGAAGCAGCTGGTGACAGAGCTGTGACAGGGCTCTGGGTTTCCCTCGCATGTTCTCAGACACAAGGTCTATGTTTTGTTTTCCTTTCCTCCACTCTTTACCTTCCAGAAAATCTGCCTAAAGTCCCCCTGAAAGCTGAGCAGTGCCCCGGCCTGGGGAGCAGGTGGGACAGGATGAGGCTGGGGCTCGGCATTGGTGGCTCAGCAGGGAAGCTCTGCAGGACTTTCAGATCATCTCCTGTCTGATGAAGGACATCAGTGCAGGTGGTGAGGCTGAGTCTGTGGTGCAGTCGCAGATCCATCCCTGCTCTCTGCACAGTCCTCGTGGGGAGGGACGGGCGGTGGCTCCCGGTGTCCTGTATGGGCATCCTTGCAGAAGGGCCCAGCACTCCTCAGCCAGAAGCAGCTCCATGCAGAGACCCTCGAGGGCCGAGGGGTGCCCCGAGGGCAGTCAGTACAGCATGCAGGGCATGGCTGGGCATGGCTATGGCTCCACTGTCACACTGCTGCTGGTGACAGGGCTATGGCTCCACTGTGACGCTGCTGCCGGTGACCCGCACTCCGTACCAGCCCTTCCAGAACAGCGTGTCCTGCCCGCCGTGCTCGAAGCGCACAAAGCGCACCCCAGGCCCGTAGCTGCAAAAGGTGTGGGAGATCTTTGGGATAAGAGACAACAAAAGGGTTGTTGGTAAGCATCAAACCACCAGGACCTGCGGTGCACAGAGCCTTCAGCCCCACAGCTCCAGCTGTCCCTGCCAGGCTGGAGAACAGTGGGGACATTTACAGTGGGAGGAGATTTGATCCCATGAGTTTCCAGGCCACTGAACCTCTCCCAGCTGGACATGCCCTTCACTTTACACCTGCCCCCCTGTACAGTCCCTCTGTTTAATCGCAGGGTCACAGCTCCAGAGAACACATGACAGAGCCTTCTCTTCCTCCAGGAGGACCTTCCTGTTTCCCTCTGCTCCACCATATTCCCAACTCGTGCAGGTTGGGTGTCACCTGCTGAGCCCACAGCTGTCCCTCACCTCAGTCCAGCTGGCATCATTGTCCTCTGGGATGGTCACAGTGTCACTTTGGTACTCAGCCAGCACGTCCTGGTTCTCGGAGAGCAGCTTCACGCAGAGCTGGTAGAGGCAGCCGGCGTCGCGGCGTCCCGCGTACCTGAGGGGACAGCCCGGGCTGGCACCACCTGGGCGGCTCTGCACAGAGCCAGAGCACGGGCTCTCCACTGCCACAGAGCCACTGGGGCCTTGGGGTGAGGTGGAAATGGTTCTTGCCCCAGCCCAGCACCTCCCCTCATCCACAACAGGGGCCTGGGCTTTGGAGTTCATGGGCCCCACCAGTTTGAAGCTCGTGGGAGCTGCCTGTGGGCCCTGCCCCACACCCAGGGCATCCTGGTAGCAGAGGGTTTAAGGCCCAGTATGCATGAGGTACGTGCCCTCCCTGCCCTTCCCTCTCTTCCTTGACTCTGCCTCCCTTCTGGGGCATCCCTGCTACTTACCAGTCCCTTACCACAATTTTAGGCTGGGCTGTGTCCATCAGCTCTTCCCAGTACCCCTCAGTCCTCAGGTCAATGACCTGAGCCTTTCGACACCACCTGAAAGACAAGATGTTACTGGGATCACAGTCTCTGCTGAGCCTGGGGAGCCAAACGTGTCCCTCTCCCTAAAGAAGAGAAGAAAGCAGCCTTACTCATAAGATGTAACAAAGTATTTATGGACTTCTTCACTAGGGAATTCTTTTCCAAAGTCCCCTGGAAGCTCTTCAATTTTCCAGCCATCACCTCCATTCTCTACCTCTCCCCAGTGCTCCAAGTCTTCTGCAAATGGCAGAAAAGAGACTTGGATGAGTCTTAAGTTTCTGTGGGCCTGGGGAACCTTCTTTGGGCTTGTGAAGGTTCCACATTAGACACAGCTCTAACTCTGTATGTAGACTATGGATATGTAGAGGTCAGGCAAACACCTGTAGTCTGGCTGAGCTTAATACTACTGAACTTTAACATTGCCAGGAAAATGGCTGTGCATTTGTGGGTTTGTTTAAGAAAATACCCCAGGGAAAGGATTTAGGCATTCTGAACAGTGTGCTGGCACTTTGAGTGGTCACAAGGCAGAAACAGCCTGGGGAGAGATGCTGATTGCTTTATTTGTTTTCTAAATTGCTAAGTAGTATTTTCAGAAGCAGTAAGGCCTTAAACATAGGGCTTTTCTGGCCTTAGCCAGAGGGAGCCTGGCTGTTGGAAAAGCTTGCAGAAAGTCATCTGTAAACAAACTGGAGAAGTTGTGCTGCTATTGCTTTGGTCTATGATGTGTGAAATTGTTGCTGCCCAGGGTGTGAGGCTTGGTTACTGCTGCTTATTCTGCCGTGGCTCTGGCAAGGGAAGGTCATGGATCCACAGTAATGGCACATGGGGGGTGTGCCCAGCTCTGACGTGGGCAGAGGTGGGGACAGGGCAGCGAAAGGAGCCCAAAGGGCTGGGGAGCTGAGGGCACCCAGAGCCCTGAGCAGGGAAAGGCTTCATGTCCCCTGTCATGGACTGGCAAGAAGCAGCACAGAAAAGATGCCATGATTATTACTGCATGGGACAGGTTCTGCAGAGGACATGATTTGGATCCCTGCAGGGGTTATATAAAGTTAATGTGAAGTAAAGCCCTTTGCAAAGGCCTTTGTGCCCATTGAATGACTTGGACTTGGCTTCATGCAATGAATGATCTGACTCTTGGGCAAAGAGAAAATTCTGCAGCCTGGCAGCAAATAAGATCTATTTTCAAAGAGTGGAATTGCCCAGTTCTCAGTGACTGGTCATGTCTCTGAAATCCTGGAGCTTGTTGTGCTTGTCTCTCACCTTCACCACATGGGTTCTTGATGAGGTTCTTCCTTTTCTTACTCAGGAAGTAGAAGTTTTGCCAGTTCTCTGCATCCTCCTGTGCCTCTGCCCCAGTGAGCCCTTCCTGCTGACACTTGAGGATCCAGAGTGCAGCTCCATCCACCAGGTTCCTCCACTGGCAGCAGACCAGGCGGCAGCCGAGCAGCAGGTCGGGCACAGGGAGGGTCGCCAGGATGCGGATCAGGAGGGACTCGGGCAGGGACTCCATCCCAGGGCCCTGCTCTGGCCAGCACTGAGGCAGCAGAACAAAAGGGGAAGTAAGTATGGTATTTGAAGGCATGATTTTGGGGCCATAATGTCTTCCTGACCTCAGGGCCTCCTGACACCCATTAATATACTGAAGCAGATGAATATTTTATGTCCTAAGTGAAAGCCCTGAGTTAAATCCACCTGCAAAATGCAAGTACTTGACATCTGCATCCGTGGGCAGCTTGTTGTTTCCCAGCCTGGAATCAGTGCTGGAATTGCTGCTGCTGCAAAAATCAGCTTCTTACTAATGATTTCCTCTGCAGAGGGAAGCACGTGGGGGTTTGCTCTGCCTTGAAGAACATCCCTGATAACAAATGCTGCAGAGCAGTACCCAAATATCAGTGGTGGCATCTTGCCAGCCACCCTTGCAGTGGTTCATTCTGTATCTGAGAGGCTTTCCCTCACGGGGCTGGCACTTAATCCCCTTAGTCCTGAGCATAACTGAAAATAACTCAGTCAACATTCTCTAATAATTTTCTATGGCCTCATAACCTGAGCAATGAATCAGAAGTGTGTGCTCTGACTTCCTGAGCTAATTCTGGCCTCCCTGAGCCCTCTGCTGCCCTGAGCTCCAGGCCCAGGTGCTGCAGCCCTGAGGAAGGATGAGTGTGCAGATTCCCAGCCCCTGGCACAGTGGAGGATGCTCCATGACTCTGCTGCTCTGGGCTCAGGGGCTGTGAGGCTGCAGAACTGCCTGGGTGCAGCCAAACTCCTCAGGAACTTGATAAATGGATGCTGGGAACAGTCCCTAAGCCTGGGAGAGCAGTAGGAACAGAGGGCAAACATCCTCACATGTGACTTGAAGAAATACAGCAGTGCCAAACCTGGCAAGGCAGGGAAGGAATAGGGAGTTGCTGGTGTAGCAGTGCCCTAAATCCAGATGTCCAGATGCAGAACATCCCATGTCCTCTCTCTGCACTGCAGCCAGCAGGGGAACACTCACGGGAAATTCCCTGGCTTTTCTGGGGACAGCATTAATGATTTCCCCTTCTCGCCCTGCTTCCAACCCTCAACCACGGTCCTGAAGGCTACAATGTAATTTTTAAAAAAGGAAACATGAGCGCTTACACTGGTTTGGTTTCCTGCAGGAATTCCGGAGTTCCAGCGTGCTGACGGAGCATCGCGCTGTCCGCGGTGGCGAGGGGGACATAGGGACCTTTCCTGTCCCTTTCCTTTCCTTTCCTGTCCTTTTCCTTTTTCCTTTCCTTTTCCCTCTCCCTCCCTTCCCCGCGGTTCGCAGCATCCTCCCCGTGCCGGGTTTGCGTCCCGCCCCGGGCGCGCCTGTCGCCGCCTGTCCCCGCGGGCAGCCCGGGCGCTCTTACCTGGGGGCTCCGGGGCCGGGACAGCGGTCGGGCTGCTCTGATAGAGCCGGGCTGCTCCGGGGCCGGGCAGGGGCTGGGCAGCTGTGACACACCGAGCGGCTCCGCCCCGTCCCGTCCCGCCCCGCCCCGCCCCGCGGAAGGGCCGCTCCGGCACATCCGGGCAAGGTGGGAACGGGAACGGGAGCGAGGCCGGGGCGAGCCCCCCCTGACAGCCCCGGCCCGCCGGGCTGCCCTTGCCCCTGTCCCAGGACCGCCTGTCCCTGTCCCTGTCCCTGTCCCTGTCCCTGTCCCTGCCCCAGGCCGGGCTGTCCCTGCCCCTGTCCCTGTCCCTGTCCCAGGCCGGGCTGTCCCTGTCCCTGCCCCAGGCCGTGTTGCCCCAGGCCGGGCTGTCCCTGTCCCTGCCCCTGCCCCTGCCCCAGGCCGGGCTGTCCCTGTCCCTGCCCCAGGCCGGGCCGTGCTCGCCCCCGCAGCTCTGCCCGCGGGCCCGCAGTGCCCTCGCCATGACGACCATCGCGGACCTGCCCGAGGACGTGCTGGTGCTGGTGCTGTCGCTGGTGCCCCCGCGGGACCTGGTGTGCCGCTGCCGCCTCGTGTGCGCCCAGTGGCGGGACGTGGTGGACCTCAACACCCTCTGGAAGAGAAAGTGCCAGCGCGACGGGTTCCACCGCCTGAGCCTGGACAGGAACGTCGCTGACTGGAGGGTCTTCTACATGCTCTGCCACTTGAGGAGAAACCTAATCAAAAACCCCTGCGCAGAAGGTTGGTTTAGTTTTTGTAAGCTAGGAGTTTCTGAGAAGTCAAAATGAGTCAGTGTATCCTGCATGACTCAACTGCTGGTGGAGCTCGGCCCCTCCAGCTGTGGGTAAATAGGTGTGGATTTGCCAGTCCTTTGTGGCTGCAGCCAGAAAAACCTGGAGTCACAAGGCCCCAGCACTGCAGGCAGTGACAGTTAACTTGGACAGCAAGTACAAGGTGGTGATGAAACCATCAGGTATTGGGATTAAACTTTGTTATCGAAGACTTGACTAATATGACTCCAGTAATTCTACTTCATTGCTGAGTTTCTGCTGTCAGAAAGCTGCTCCCTGCTGTGCCAGCTGCTGACAGCCACGTTAAATAAGTAACCTAATGGCAGGAGTCACTGCCAGTTGTAGGAAAAGGAGGGGATCTGAAAACTCCCTGAAAACTTCCTACTGGAGTTTTCCTGTAGCTGACTCTTTAATGAAAGCTGATTCTGCTGATACGTGAATTGAGGTCCTAACCCTCATCATGGACACCTGTGTTTGTAGAGAACTTCCAGCACTGGACAATTGACCGTAACGGGGGAGATCAGTGGAAAATTGAGGATCTGCCTGGAGCTCATGGAAATCTGGTGCCCGACCCCACCGTACACAAATACTTTGTCACTTCGTATGAGTAAGAACTGCATTCCAGTCATCTGGAGCTGGGAAAGCTCCTTCCTCCTGTGTGTCTGCAAAGGCACCAGGGTAGAAGGCTCGAGGCAGGTCACTGAACCTCAGCCCAGCTATGGGAAAAGGAGCCTAATTAACCCTTTATGCAGTTTAACTAAAGAGACAGGGGTGCTGCTGAGAGAATTGGTCACAGTATATGCTAAATTTTTCTGTCTCTACCAGAAATCTCCTGTAACTTTTATAGTTAAAATCATCCACATGGATTTTACAGTTACAATAATTCTCCTCTCCCAAAGGGGGCGGGCAAAGGTTAAGACTTTGGCAAACTTCATCAGCTGCACTTAAAAGCTCTGGAACCTCCAGGAGTGGGAGGTGTGTCATGCAAACAGTGCCATAAAAGCTGTCAGCAAGGAGGATTAGCTGCTTTTACATGCACTAGGCAGTGGTTTCCTGTTACCAGTACACAAGTGCAGGGACCTCTTTTAATGCAGGTAACTATTCCTTTATCTGGAGGTGAAGCTCATTCATTTTGCTTCCTGGTCTAGTTCTGGCTATGGAAAAGGCAACTTTAGCCAGCTCAGCTTTGTGGGCCTTCAAGGTCCAGGGTTGCAGTAAAGCTGTCAGGGAAAGGACACTGACAGTAAGAGGAAAAAGATGTGTTTTCAGGAACTGAGTATTCCTGTGGCTGTTTCAGGCCATGCTTCAAGTCTCAATTCATTACCCTGAAGAATGAAGGATACTGGAATCAGCTGATGGATGAGCAACGGCCTGAAATTGTAGTCAAGGACTGGTAAGTGGATACACTGAAATCTGGAATTTCAGGCATTGGCCTTGAGATAAGCTAGGACTCTGGAACTTTTCATGCTATAAAATCAGTCCTTTATCCTTTGGGAGTTGTAGCTCCTGAGTAAAGCCAAAGCCAAATCTAAGTTTATTCAAAGGGCTGCAAGGTGGCAATCCTGTGAAGGGATAGCTGGACATTTTAGAACTTCTCCATAGCTATGGGGATGACAGTCCTTTGTATGTGCAGACAGGGATCCCTGTGGAGACTGTTTTTGAAGGCTGAGGGGAGGGAAGGCTGTTCCTTGGCTCCTCCTGCCTCCCCAGGTACGCGGCCAGGTTTGACTGCGGCTGCCGCTACGAGCTCCGGGTGCAGCTGCTCTCGGCCGATCACATCGTCCTGGACGAGTTCCAGCCCGAGCCCGTGGTCATCGAGCAGTGGAGCGATGCCCAGTGGAGAGAGGTGAGCAGCAACACCGGGGGCTGGAACTTTGCAGCAGTGGTGTGATCACGAGCCTTACTTGGCCAAAAGTCCCTTTACCTCTTTCTGTTCCTCAGCCTCCTCTATGAAGGTGAGTCAGTCCTTGCTGTTGATGCTGAAGAAGCAGTGGTGCCCTGAACAAGCCAGGTTCCTTTTTAGGTGCCCAGGATTTTCTAGAGAATATCCCCTGGGCTTCTGTGTTGTTTTATGACTCGGTCTTTTTAATTGTTTCTGAGTTTTACTTAAGTTTGGGTCTAGATAGCTAAGGTACATGAGCAGTTTGCTGCTTTAGTGGATCAAAATGCTTTGTTTTAAAACTACTGCAAAGATGGTCAGGTATTGCAGATTTAACTTCCCTTAAACTGTTAAAGGTGTTTAGCTGGTTTGATTTGCTGTAGGTTCCACATTAGATGTTACATATGTGACAAATGCACCCAAGAATTGAGCTGCATGTTAGTTTGACTCAGAGATTTCAGGGCAGAAGGCTGAGAAAGGCGTTTTCTCCCCCATCCCTCAAACAAGGGTTATGGTGCTCTTTCAATTAAAGATATCTTGGTCTCAGGAAAAGCTCATTCTAAGGCTCACAGACTGTAGTTGCCTAAGGTTCAGATCAGTGCTAGTGTATTTAGGCAAATTAAGAGGAATTCTCCTATTTCTGTCCAGATTTCTCACACATTCCGGAACTACCCAGCGGGAGTTCGGCACATCCTGTTCCAGCACGGCGGGAAGGACACCCAGTACTGGGCAGGGTGGTATGGGATCCGTGTGACCAACAGCAGCATCACCATCGAGCCCCACACAGCCGTCTGAAGGCACAAGAAAAGGGATTGCCTTTACCTCAAGACTGTGACCAGGTGGCTTCAGGTGCACTTTCTGTCTGTACTCTCTGGGTCAGTGTCCTTTGCCCTGCAAACACAAGCAGCTCGTTTCCCTTGTTCACAGGTTTGTACTGAACAATGTAACCCAACATAAAATGTTAAAGCAGTGCCCAGCCTCAAGTTCTTGCACTTGTTACCTGGAGGAAGCAGGAGGTGCTGGACAGGCTGTTGTACCAAATTCCACCTTGCTAAAGCCACCCCTGGGTGAAAGGTCTCCCATGGAATGGAGAGAGACCAAGGCTGTGCAGCCTTTCATAGGAACTGAGAGAGTCCACATATGTGCCAGGAAAGTGGTGCTAGCTCCACAGAAAAAAATACTTCCTCACTTAAGAAGGGAGGCTGGTTTGGATAGGACTCAGCCCAGTTCAACTGGGGTAAAACTTAGTATTTATTGAAGACTACGTGGGACAGTCACAGTGTACAGACACTACATAAGGCCTCACTCCCCCCTAGCAAGAGTCCATTGCTCTTGGGGAACAGCTCCTGGCTGTCCATCACTGCCCCTGTGCAAGGGAGCTGCCCCAGCAGGTGAGAACTGGATTGGTACAAAGCACTGGCTCCCCAGGACGCTGTAACAGCACCTGGACTCACTCACACAGGAGTCAACATGGGAACAGGCTCTGGCTCCACATTCCAAGTCAGTTCTATATACAGTGGTAAGAGCACTTGAAATAAAGAGGCAGCAGCTGCTCTACATTCACCAGAAGGCCAGCTGAAGAGATGGTTCCCAAGGGACGGTCTGGGACAGATCTTACGCCACTGGAAGATCACAGGAGGCTCCAAGGCAAGGAGGAACTGCAATCAGGTGCCTTTGTGGGCTCGCTCCTCTACGTAGAGCTGCATCTGGAGCAGAGAAACCAGCATCAGTCCTGGCTGGTGTACCAGCAGGTGAATGGAAGAGAGCCTAAGCAGGCTGAACAGAAGGGAAGGTTTGTGCCTTCCCCCATAACCAGGTTTCCTATTTTATTATGAGGAGTCTGGCCCTGCTTTGATTACTGGCACAGACACTTGCAAGACTAAGCTATTGCTCAGCAGTATTCAAGTTGTCACCCCACAGAAAAACACAGAGCTGGTGTGAGAGCAAAGCTCAGAACTACAGCAGGTTCAGCCACCTCCTGTTCAGAACACTGTGCTCACCTTTAAGATGTCAGATGTCATGGTTTTCAGGGGGATGAGCCGGGGGTCGTGCATGTGCACGTCCTGCTCGTCAGCGAGGATCCAGGGGAAGTCCTGGAGGCAGGAACACAAGGGGTGTTACTGGCACAGCCTGGCAGTGCTGCAAGGTGAGCTCTTGCTCAGCACTTCAGTGCTAAGTGTGTGAGAGAGAGTGGCTGAAGAAGGAACAGGGAACTCAAACCTTCAACACCAAAACTTACCACTGGCACACTTGGCCCTGAGACTCAGCATAACTGTCTTCAGTTGCAGCACCAAACTGTGATGTCAACCCTCTTTGCTTACTGCAAGGGTGACCCCTCACTTCTTTACAAGACACACTGCCAGCTGTCCTGAGCTACCATGGTCTGTCCCTTATACCACCATTTAACTGCAACTCCTGAATGGCTGGGCCATGGATTTCCACCCTGCCTGGGAAGTTTAAAGGCTGGCCTACTGCACTACCAGTTCCCACTGCTAAGCAGTACACAGCCATTGAAACAATTTTACACTTCACTAGCTTTATTTATTGTGCCTTAGGACACCTAACATAACTTGGCTCAGGAAGAAAACTTCCCTGTATCTGTGCAAGGATTCTTAAAAAAAATGTTGCTTTAAAAGTGATCTGCACACACTTTCCTGTCAATTAAAATGTATTTGTGCCCCCAAACCCACCAGTTACTTGAATCTTAGCCTTTCTAAAATCAATCTTTCTTGATCAAATTCAAGTACCTATTCTACATGTCAGAGTACTTGTAAGTGACTGAGCAGGCACTGGGCAGTGAGTATTGTTACAATGCAGGACCTGAAGCAGCTGTTTGCAGTCGTGGCTGTGTGTGGTGAACGTGCTGTCACCTCACCAGCACAAACCATTTCAACCCATTTCAAGAACAGCTGTGAAGTGCCTCACATGACACTAAATACATGTTCAGAACATCTGTCAGCCTTAACCTCAGAGATGCCAAAACTCTGCATTGCCCAATCTTTGCTCTGCAGCTTCTCACACACAATCAGGTCCCCCAAGGGGTCACTGACCTTTATCACCTGGATCTTTTCCATGTTCCGTGTGGCAGCCTCCCGTGTGTGAACCAGAACTGTGAAGGTGCAACCTGAGAGACAGAGGGCAGTTGCAGCTCTGGGGGCAGCTCCCAGGGGATGGGCAAAGCCAAGCAATGCCAGGCATTAGGCTGTTTGGATCCCAGTAGTGCCGTTTACCTGGGGGGTTGTTGTCCAGCACAGCGTCGCACACACTGATTTTCAGGATGAAGGCACGGAGTAGCTGCTCCACGTGGGACAGCAGGGACTCAGAACTGTGGAGGAGACAGCAGCAGTTTCTGGCATGCAGCAAAGGCTGGAGCTGCCCCCAGAGCAGCTCTCAGGGCAAGTGTTGGATGCCATGGGCAAGCAGGAGAGGAAACCTCACCTAATGGAAAGCAGAGGTGGCTGAGTGATCTCAAAGACAAATCTCTCCACCGGGTGGTGCTCTTTATCCAGGATTACAACCACAACTTTCTCCACATCGTTCTGCAAGAACAAAGATGAGAAAAATCCCTTCCTTAAAACAAGCTGTGTGCTGCCCTCAGTGTGCTTTGATACAGTGGGAGTGCACTCCCATTATATTTGTTGGGGCTCAGAGCACAAGCAATTAGGCAAAGCTTGAGCTCAGATTATTCTTAGCTATCAGAAAAATTGCTTTTGCAAAGCCATTTCTTGCTGGATTTTAAACTGACAGCTTGTGGCTAAGGCTGAGAGAGAGATGGATGTGCTGAACTGTATGTTTCTCTAGATCCTCTTAGAAAAAAGGAGGAGATGCACAGCCATCTCACTGCACACTCAGGGATGGACTCTGAGGAGGGCAAGATACACTCAGGCCATTGGCCAAACAGAGCAGCTTTGTACAACCACAGTGTACAGCTGACCTGATTCTGTTTTCTAAATGTGCATTAAGATTGCAAGCAGGGAATACAAAACCTGCCACCAGGCTCCTGGAATGTTTCACAGGTCACACCTTTCTCTTACAAAAGCATTCAAACTGTTCTGCCAGAACAGGTGCTTAAACTGGATGGATTCAAAAGCAAAATGTTAAAAGTGTAGGATGATGCAACTGGAAATACACAGACATATGTCCTCAGGTGCAAGTATGAGATGGAGCAAGGCCTTAACTGCTAGAAAAGGTTATGGATGTTGCTTTTAGTTTTGTTAGAAACTTTATCAGCCAGTATATTGTATATGGTAAATTAGTCGATAAAGGTTGCAATTAAGATAGTATTTATGTTCTCTTACTTTCCATCAGAGCCACTTGCAGTACTTTGGTCCCTGCCCTGCCCTCACCTTCTCCAGCAGTGGCTTCACACAGTGCAGGGTGTCCTGGATGTACTGGTTCAGCTCCGGGTGGCAGGACATCTGCAGCAAAGAGGGGAGTCAGGGCTGTTGGATGTGAGCCAGCACAGTGCCAGAAGGGCAGGTTTCAACAGAAGCCCCAGTGTGTACAAGGCACTGGAGTCATCAAACAGTGGGGGAAATGCTGAGCTGCCCATTCAAACCAGCAATTCTTTCAGGGAAGGGTTAATGAGCTGAGGCAGATCACTGTCCCCACACAGCTGCTGTCTGTGGGGAATGTACATCCACAACAGCATAGTGGGGATGGCACATCCCAACCCTCTCCACTTCCTGGGAAACATGCTCTCCTGTTACCTCACTGCACAGAGCTGGGGAAGCCGCCCACTACTGCTGTCCATGACCTGCTTGTTCCATGGGCACTGCTGTATCCTCAGCTACGGGGCTGCTCTCCCTGATCACAGCAACTAATTGCCCTTCAAAAATGAGTTTGCACATTAAAACAATTATTTCCAGAGCATAAGTTGGTTCTGGTGAGTGTTGACTGATCTTTGCTATTTGGCTTGTCCATGTGGCTGTCACCTTCTGGGGAAATTCCTACCTGGACAGGTACATTGTATTTTTTCCTCTTCTGAAAGATCCCAATAGGGTAAACTTCTCTGACGTACAAGATGAGGTGAACAGCCACTTCCAGGAATTCTGAAAGAACATCTGCAACAACTGGAAAACAGAAGGAAAGGATGCTGAAGTAGGGGCTGGGTGGGAAGCAGAGCAATACTATAGACTCAGAGGAATTTTCTTAAAGGTATTCTTTTTGTGCATAAGTTTCACCTGCATCCCCTTAGCTGCAGGAAGTTTAGGATAGACCAACCCTCCACCAACACTCCCACGGGCTCAGTGCCAAGGAGAAGCCTCACACAAACACCAGCTGCAGCTCAGCACCACATGTTACCTTGCCCAAAGTTCAGGTCCTGCCGTGTGAGGGTGGTCATCTTCCCCAGGCCCTGGAAGGAACCACAAAAGGCAAGTTTATCCTCTGGCTCCTGTATTGTGAACAGTCAGCTGGTGGAACCACCCCTGCCATGAGAGGTGTGAGCACCCTCTGTATGCACAGCCTGCCCCCGGGGATCCCCAGCAGTGCACAAACCACAAACCAGTGTTCTGGCTCACAGCTCCAACTGAGAGATCACCTGCAATGGAATTCCTGCTTTTTCTTCCACTCTCCCTTTTCTGGGACACAGATAAGTTCAGACCAATACCTTTCAGTAGCACAAGAAACACTGGTTTTTAAAGCTTCATATTACTTTCTTTTTTCTAGCCCTTATCTCCTGCTGTAACACAGAACTTCTCAGTTTCATGGGTTTATTCTCACACCACCACCACGAGCCAACGCTCGGCCAGGCTGGAAGCTGCACCTTCCCCCGAGGAGGTGCCCCAGTCCCGGCGCCGCTGTCCCCACACCACGCCACCGCCCCCGCTCTCGCTGTCTCTGTCCCCGTTGTCTCCCCTGCCCCTGTCCCTGTCGCTGCCCCCCCTGTCCCTGTCCCCGTCCCCTCTATCCCTGTCCCCCCTGTGCCTGCCCCCATCCCTGTCCCCCCGTCCCCACCACTGTCCTCCCTGTCCCCATCCCCGTCCCCATCGCTCCGTACCGGCCGCACCGCCCGTTCCTCTCCCGCCCAGCGCGCGGGGGGCGGTGGCGGCGCGCGCGGGTGACGTCAGAGCGGGTGGGAGGAGCGCCCCCTGGCGGGCGGGA
>VWZD01004825.1:908287-964925 GCA_013396695.1 Sakesphorus luctuosus
TCCCCGCACCATGCACCCCAGTCCCCCGGGACTCCCGGCGTCCCCGGTTCCTCTCCACATTCCCCCACTGCCTTGCCCCTGTCTCCTCCTCCTGCTCCTGCTCCTCCTGCTCTCGGGTTCGAACACCCGCTGCCCCGGGCAGACTTGCCTCCCCTCTGCCGCTGCACAGCCCTGCCCTGCCCGCCCTGCCCGCCGGGCTCCGCCAGCCCCGACTCCGGACAGGTAAGGCAGCGCTGCCCGCGCCGCGCTCCGCTCTCGCCCCGAGGTGCGGGGGATGCTCCGCGGAGCCGATTCCCTTCTGCCATCGCAGGGACCGCGGGGCAGTGCGGGGGCACTTTCCCACTTTCCGTGTGTCCCGGAGGAGACAAAGAGCGGGGGTTATCGGCGGTGCCCCGGTGGCATCGCCTCGCCGTGCGAGCGAGCACCGAGCGCGGACAGCGTCGGGACCGGAGCGGCTCCTCCGGCCAGCCCCGCTGTCCTCGCACCGGGGCCGGAGCGGCTCCTTCGGCCAGCCCCGCTGTCAGCACCCGGAGAGCGTGCGGGGCGGGCTCGGGGGTCGCGTCCCACCGCCCCGCTGCGGGTCTCCGCTGCTTCGGGGACTCCTGCAAGCCCCGTCCCGAGGTGGCTCTGCCCTTCCTTGGGAGCGGAGTCGCCTCGGACAGAGGCACCGTCCCTCTCGCAGCGCTGAGCCCCCCGCACACGCCACGGGCACGTCCCGGCTCCGGCCGGAGCTGCCGAGGGGCGAGCGAAGCCTTTCCCACCGAGTCATTGTGCTTGCAGAGCCGTGCGCTGCCAGGCACCGAGCCCTGGGTACCCGCGGGTTGTTCTCTGCTCTCTTCCTCTGTTGATAAAAGTGAGATCTCATTTCTGAATTAAATCAATTTGGCACCAGTTAATGGCTTATTACAGCTAGTAATTCATCACGTAGGATTTAAGTGACACTTATCCAATTCACACCTGAAGTCTTCCGTCAACTGGAGGGTTTAATGGAAGTGGTTTTGTATTCCCATCTCCTCTCCCTTGCAAGAGAAGGCACTAATTCTACACACTTGGTTCAAAGTGAGAGTGTCATACAAGGAAAAATGTTGAAAGAGCAGCCTAACTGTTCTGCCAGTGGGGACACATCCACATCTCCCCCCAGAGAAGATCAGGGCAAATCTGTCCCCATTCTTCCCTGTCACACTGGCGGGTGCTTTCCAGCCTGGTGAGCAATGACCTTTGCTATTGATTGTGTCCCATTTGTCACCAGGCATTGTGCATGAAACTCGAGAGTCTTCTCTGCCGTGCTGACAGCCAGCGACTGTATCTTGGATGCTAATCTCGGGCTCGCTGCTATTTTAATCTCATTATTGGGTAGAGTAGACTCTGTTTGATAGCAGGTCGGCTGTGATGGCTGTGTCAGCCACTCCGGGAAGTCCCAGAGGGAAGCAGAGCAGAGGGTACTGCATATTCATTCACGTGTCCCTCCTGCCCTTCGGAGCAGTGGCTTGCTGGGCTGCCCTGTCCCCGGAGGATGTTGTGCTGGGAAGCTCTCTGGGCAGGTCGGGGCAGGCTCAGGAGAAAGGGTGGCAGGGCTGTGGCTGAAGGTGAGAGGCACCTGAGGTGTCCAGTGTCCAGCAGAGTGGGGTGCTGGAGCCCAGCAGTGACTCAGTGACCAGCTCACAAGCCTGGGCTGCAGGAGAGGGAGTTCCCTGGGCTGTGCTGTGGGAACAAGTCACTTCTGTCCTGATTAGGAAGGCCGAGAGCCAGAGCTGACTGATGAGGAGAGCCCCAGCTCCAGGCCTGCAACTAATGATGAGTGAATCCCATTGCAAGTGGTCACTGGATTCCAGTTGCCCCAGGGAGACTCTTTGTGAAGGCACAGAGGCACCTACAGCTACTACTTAACCCCCTGTAAGCCTGAGTCTCTGTGTCCTGCCTCCTGTGCCGTTAGTGCAAGCAGTGTGTTGGTGCATTTGGCCCTTTCTGCCATGGGGTGCTGTTTGGGGATGGCAGGAGGGGAGGGAAAACAACGCAGGCAAAGGAAAGCAGATGTTTCAAAGGGTGGGAATGGGACTCAAATAACCTAAATATTGCAGAGGGGAAATCTCTCCACCACAGTGATGAGGGACAAAGAAACTGTGGACTCAGTAAATATGAAAAGCAAACTAAGGAGGAAAGGTGACAATGGATACAGGAAGCCTGAGAAAGGAGGGCAGCTCTGAAGAGGAACCCAAAAGGACTGGAGATCTGTGAGCAGGGAATTCTGCAGTTCTGACATCCCAAGGATGTCTGTACCAGCAGGGGAAAAAATTCTGTATAAATCAAGTATGCAAGAAATATTGGAGACAATAAAAGTGTTACTACTTTTGCCCTGTGGAGGAAAGAGAAGAGTGAATATAAGATTACCTGCCTGCTTTGGGGGACCCTGGAAAGCTGGGAGAGAGCCTTTGGAAATGGGAAGGTCTCTTGGCAGATTGTTTATGAAGCTTCCCAGCATTTGCCTCCAGAAACAGAAAAACAGATGGAAAGAGACCCAGCAGGGAAGTGAAATCTCATTTATCTGCACAATGCCATCCTCCTGGCTTCAGCCAGCTCTCTGCATGTCACCTACCACAGAGCCCACCCCATCCATTCTGCCCCAGGCCTTCCCAAGCCCATCCATCACCCCTCGGCTGGTTGTTCACAGGGAGCCTGGCACAGGGAGCTGGGCTCATTGTCTGTGCCCCTGCCACACAGGCACACATGCACAGTGCCCATGTGGATGCACACACACTCAGTCTATTGCTGCAGCTTGGGATTGTCTGGGGTCCAGGAAACCTTTACATGTGCCTGCCAAACTCTGAGTTTATCAGAGCCAAAAAGAAATCTGGCCCAGCACACATGCTTGGGTCTAGCTTGGTTCAGCCCCTGAGCATACAAACTGCAGCATTTGCAGTCTGGGGTGATAAAGGATCTTGACAGTCTCTCAGTTCAAGGGTTTTGTTCCCCTTGGCTGTGACATGAAGAACATATGTGAAGAGTTAAAGCTGTGGCTGTCAGGTATAATGCTTGGAGTGAGATACAAGAATGAAGGTGGATCATCTGATGTTCCTGCTTTGTCAAATACAAAATAAATGCAGCAGGGGCAGTTTCAGAGCCAAGGTGACACAATTGTACTTATGGGGGAACACATGCTGGAGTTTCTTTGTATGCACTCAGTCTATGGCTGCTTTGCAGGATTATGAGCAGAGGGCAGAGGAATAGCAATGGTATCAGTGAGTCCAGAGAAAGAGACTTCCCACAGGGAAAGTTCCCCAAGACAGGATTGTAACCAGCCACAAATGGATCAGAAATAGTGGCTGAGACAGCACTGCAACTCAGGCCTGAGCCTGCACCCTGGACAGTTCTGAGGCCTTATCTTTGCTGTACAGGTGTTCTTGAGAAGGCAGATTTGCTGCCTCAGGTGACTGTAATCCCGAGGGTCTATAAAGGAAGTGCAGGCAGGGGGTGAAGCAGGTCTGGTGTAAGAAGTACAGGGGCAGCTTAAACTGGCAGGTACTTCAGCTATTTCCTTTACCAATATATGAACCCTAAGAAGGGGATGGATTCTGGGCTTGTTGTAATGTGTGTCTTTGTTTATGGCAATTTAGGAAAGGCATCTCCTTACAAGACCCTAAATCTCTTTCTGCCTGGCATGTGTCTCAGGGCAGAGCTTCACCCTTCACAGAGAAGGTGCACCAGCAGTGCGAGAGCCTTGCTGTCCCCTACACCAACATGCCCAGGGCTAAGGAGATCCTGCCAGAGCAGATGGTGGAGTTTACTGTGGTGTGCAGACACTGAGGAACCTGAGCACTGAGAACTAGGGATGCTGTTGTGTTATCTGCCTCTGAAAGTGTGAATTTTACAGCTGTGGTAGAGTAAGAAAAATGAAGGAGGTAGGAAGAGGTTTCTGAAGTTAGAGGTGGACCATGACATGGAACAAGTGGTTAAGGATAAGGCTGAGACTGATTTGCCTCAGCACAGCAGTGTTGCACTAACCCAAGGTACCCAAACTTGTCCATGCACCAGTTTGGTTTAGCAAACAGCTCAGATCTCCCCTGACAACAGTGTAATACAGGTATTTATCTGCATTATTAATGCAGGATTCCCAGTGACAACGACACTGTCCTGTGCCAGTGCAGAGATGAGGCAATCCACGTGCTCTAGCTGCACTTTCATCCCATGTCATGCCAACAAAACAGCTGGGCAGCTTAAATAAATGCCCCCTACACTTTGAAGCAGACCTTCTGTTTAATTGCCCTGTAGCATTTAGCTGCCTCCAAGCTCCTGCTGAAAACCAGAACGTGCAGTTTGTGGCTGTCGGGTTCACCATCAAAGGGCCCATGTCTGTGAGAGTGAGATTGGAGACATTCTTGTGTTCTCTTTACACTTGTTCTCCCCTCTTGGTATTTTGCCTACAGATGAAAAGGTAAGATGCTCTTTCTGGCTCTTTGAGTTGTTCTGAGTGATGCCTTAATCCAGCTGGTTTGCTCTCATTCCTAAAGAGAAAATTCTAGGGAAAATAACAAAGACCCCATGGTCTGGGGAAGAAACAAATGATCCCATGCAGAGCCTGCATGTTGCTGGGTTGCTGCTTGTTCCATGGGTTTTGAAGCAGGACTTCAAGTGCTTTGTTAGTAGATTTAGCTGTCAGTCTGATTTTCCTTTGTTCCAGGCAGCTGCCAATAAAATACTATTTCATAGTGTTATGCCTTTGTCAGAGGAGCTTCCCAGCACCTCCTAAATCAAGGAGCAGTTTGTTGCCCTTTGTGGCCAGTAGAAGAACCTGCTTTTTGGACACTGCAGAAGAAAAGGCCCCTGTCCTGCCTACCTCCTTCCAGGGGAGGGCTGAACTGAACACCTGCTGCCAGGCTCTGAGCAGCAACACAGAGGAATCTTGGGAAGGCAGAACTGGCTGGTGAACGTGTGCAGGGTTTTTTCACAGCATTTTTAGTAGGATGAAGGCATCTCTCTCTAAACTCCCAAGATGCTCTCTCAGGCTGGGGCTGCTATAATGGCAGAGCTTTCACTGACTCAAAACACTCCACGTCTGTCTCAGAGGTGGAAAAGAAGAGCCCAGGCTATTCTTAGGGTGTCTCCTGTCAGCTCCACAAAAAGGCTCTGAGATTGGCCTCAAAGGTGGTCACCTGCTGCCCTTCCCAGGTGGCAATGGCTGGTCAAACAGCAAAGCACCTGGAGGAGGGAGTGCAAAGGTTGCAAGGAAGCAGCAGAGTGTTCCCCCAGTGCCCAGATGGAATCAAGTGCAGCTGGGGCTGGGCTGCAGGAAGGATGGGGAGGGGGGTGAGTGAAAGCTGTGGCTGTAACTCCAACAATATTTCTCAAGTGTAAGCACAGGCCTGCTTTTCTGGCAGTCAGTGTTGCAGGGAACTTTGGCTTTCAGCATGTCTTCATGCTGCCCAGAGTGAGAGGGGCAGTCTGAGAAAGCTGCCCCAAAGCAAAAGGCTGCACTGGAAATGCTGCAAATCCCTTTTCCCCTTCTGTGGGAAATAGAGGAGAATGACTTAATTAGAGAGTGCTCTGACTTGTGCAATGTCGCAGAGCCATGGCTTGTACCACAAACACAGGGATGAAGGAACACCTTCAAAACTATGACAGTGAGAACAGTCTGCAGCCATAGTGGCACTTGGTCTCAATATTCTTTGGACTTAAAACACCCTCCCAATGACAGTCTTGTCTGGGGGGGTGAAGTGACCTGTGCAGGGTCAAGCAGGGGAACCAGAGAAACCTCAGTCTGCCTCCCTGCCCCTCGATCTTTAGAGCAGCATCGCCTGCTCTGCTGACAGCAGATTTATTTCTCTGCTATGCCATGAGGTATCAGCACAAAATTCCCAGCGTTTTTCCTCCCCTGACCAATTCCAGCCACCCTGAAGCAGCGTGTGAGTGCGGGCATGCCTTGAGCTGCTCGGGGCTGTGCTGGTCCTGCGAGGCCACCATCTGCCCCCGTTCTGTTCATCTTGACATCTTCATTGCAAGGAAACCAGCTGTGAGGAGGGGCCAGTGCCAGCCAGGCCGAGGATGCCAAGCTGGCAGCAAACAGCCCTGGCCAGACAGCTGGTGCCGTGCCGGGCTCCGGGGCTGTGGCCGGCAGAGCCAGCCCTGCAGCCCCTCAGATGGTGGGCTGTGAATGCGAGGGCAGGGGGGCTCCTGAGGAATCAAAGGGAAATGTCCTACTGATTGATGGCCTCATTTGCACATGAAACTGGGACCTCAGCCCTGCAGGCCCTGCACGTGTGTCTCAGCTGCTGTAGCCAGGGCTGGGAGAGAAGGAGGTAACCGGGGAGGGAATAACTCACTTCCAGCTCTGGACACCATAGCGTTTTTCCTCTAAGTGTCCTAGGACTGAATCTTGATGGCCTTTACCCTTCCTAAATGTTGGTTGCTTCTTTTTTTCTTTCTTTTTTTTTTTTTAATTGCAGGTGAGGCAGACCACCCAGGATTATGGCAACTTCTTCCACCTTCCTCTCTCCTTGCCTTTTCCTGTGTGCGCTGGTTCTCTCTGACATCAGCCTTGCAGTCTCTGTGAACCCTGGCACAAAGCTCAGAAACGTCCCAGAGAGCAACAACCACCTTCAAACCCAAGAGCTGTGGCTGCAGCAGCCCCGAAGTGGGCACCACCACAAGCATGGCTCGGCCAAGAAGGAGAGGGTCCATGCCATGCCCTCGAGGGGGCGGCTGGCAGGGGAAGAGCCCCCCAGGATGGGCAGCGGAGCGTCAGCTGTGGAGGAGCTGGTGCCAGAGGGACAGCCAGCAGCCCTGAAACACAGCAAAGAGGCGTTCCTGGGCTTTGAGCTGCCCTACCCTGAGAGGGAGAACCAGTCTCCGGGCTCCGAGAGGGGGAAGAAGCAGAGCCGGGAGCAGCGGCGGCACAGCCGCAGGGACAGGCTGAGGCACCACCGAGGTACGGGAGGGCGCTGGGCATGAGTGGCACTCGTGTGAGGGCAGGGAGATGCAGCTGTGCTTGAGTGCCACGGGGCTGTGGAGGGTGTGGGCTGTGTGCCTGCTCTGGGGAGGAATCTGCCAAACAAAAGAGGCACAAGAAAAAAGGGGAACTCCAGAACCAGGGGATTTTAGTGCTGGCTGCCATTCCGTGAGTGACCTGGTTTGCCTTACAGGGGGAGCTCGGAGAGTTCCTGGGACTGGAGGGCTTGGTTTGGGGTGGCCTGCTTTGTTGGGGTTTTGTTTCTCTTTTTTAGTAAATAGTTCAAACACATCCAAGCCACACTTAACGTCTGCACTGACTTCAAAACAGGACCAGAACTAGAAATAATACAAACCCTCTATTTCACTTGATGACCACTTTCTTCTCATCAGAGCTTGTAGTCTTCTATGTCAATGCTGAACTACAAAAAAATATAAATGCTACTTATGTGAAATTGCACTAATAACTTTGAACTGTTGTTGGTTTTGACAGGGACTGCTTTCCTTTGCAGGTCAAGTTGTGGGTGTGTCTGTGGTATGCTCTGCTCAGTGTGGTAAATCTTGAGCTGGGTTAAAGCCAAGCAATTTGTGTCAGTCTACACTAAATGACACGCAGGGTGTCACCCCCTGAGCTCCAGCTATCACTCCTCCCTACCTCAGTTAGAAGAGTTCTGTTGTTTTTTCACGGTGCTGACTAAACAGCTCATGTTAAGCAATATAGAAGAATATGCAACAAAAGCTGGTTTGAAGCAGTTTTTACAGACTACAAACAGGTCTTGTTTCTAGGGTTTAACTTGAGGTCTATATTTAAACCAACACTTATGAAGAACAGGGGTAAGGCTGTGAAGGTAGGAATTTCAAGTTAGGCAGCTAAAATAACTCTACTAAAATCCAATAAGAATGTATTCACAGGTATTTGCAGCAGCTTAATCCATTAGTTTAAAAATGGTTAAACAGGTACATGTTGTACTCTTGAGACCAGGAGAAGACATCTTTTTTCTTCTTAAGCAAGAGATAGATATGCCTTTAAGAAGGTGTGATTATATATGTCTAAAATGTATAAATATCAAGCTGCATATAGTCTGGACCTGACCTATCACTTTAGTAGCTCATTACTCTGTTTTACACTGGCCTAAAGAGCAGCTCGGGGTGGTGGAGACCTGGCCAGTGGTTGGATGAACTCTGAATTTCTTTGGCTCAGATCTGTGGCACACAGAGAAGGGGGGTGGCAAAGCCACTGCTACTGTGCCTGTTGCCCTCTGCAGGGAAGATTCCTGATGCTGGGCCAAGCTCCCTGTACAAGAAACCTGAAAGCTTCGAAGAACAGTTTCAGAACCTTCAGGCAGAGGAAGCTCCAAGTCTGACTCCCACCGTGCTCCTCATCCCTGCCCTGGACCAAGCTGCTTCCACAGAGGAGCCTCCTGTCCCCCCAGCCACCTCCCCACGGTCACAGGTGAAGACACAGCTGGAAACTGCTCTGTGCCTCTCCCTCATCTCTCCATTTCCATGAGCTCCAGGGACCAGAGAGGCAGCAGGAGCTCTTGGCATATCCTAATGCTCCTCGCTTGCCTTTTGTCCTCACAAAAAAGGAGAGGAAACTTCCCTCTTGGTCTCAGCTGCAGCAAGGGAAACCTCTTCCCTTGTGCAAATGAGATGCCAGGAATCCCTGGCAGACAGGACAGGGGTGGAGGGGGAGGGAAAGGGGAATCATGAGGTCTTTTTAATACCTAAAAGCACCATAAAAATCCACAAAGACTTCCATGTCACTGCAGAAGTGTAACCCTTCTCTGTCTGGTTTCTTGTGGTTTGCAGGCCCGTCTCAGGCAAGATGGGGATGTGATGCCCACCCTAGATATGGCACTCTTTGACTGGACAGATTATGAGGATCTCAAACCAGAAATGTGGCCATCTGCTAAAAAGAAAGGTGCTAAACCTCCCTATCCTCTTTCCCAAAAGTCATCCTGCAAGGCTTGTCCCATGGTTAGTGTTCCCAGATGTGCTGAAGGACATGAGATCACAGTGGTGGGGAAAGAGAGAAGCAGCATCGTGCTGATTGTGTTTTGTGCTCAGTTCCAGAATATTTCTCATTTGGATGCATAGTTTGAGGGCAGAAGAAAAATCATAGATGGAGGGTGGAGAAATAGGGAGAGAGGAGATTTGACTGTGAAGGTGTAGAGTTCAAACTCTGGAAGTTTGAGGCTGTTTTTACCCTGTAACAATGTACTCTCCAAAATGAAAGCACTAGCATGAGATTTTCTATCAGCATCTTTTTTTGTTTTCCCTAGAAAAACGCCGCAGTAAGAGCCTCAACAGTGGCAATGAAACTGTGACAGCTGAAGGAGAGCCCTGTGATCACCACCTTGACTGCCTCCCAGGTCAGGATCCGCTCAGCAGAGGCATTTCTCCAAACATGAGGTGGTCTGAAATCCAGCCCAGGTTCTAATACATGTATCCTGATTTCTGCTACTGGTGGGAAGTGGTATTGAAGGGCAGGGCAGAGGCTCTCTAGGCTGTTGTGGGAGCAGATGATGCCTGTCTGATGGAGCTGCCATGGCTGATGGAGCTGCCATGGGTGTAGCATTCCCAAAGGGGAAGGGGACACATGAGCTGTGCTGAGCCTTGTGCCTGTGTTGCAGGCTCTTGCTGTGACCTGAGGGAACACCTCTGCAAACCTCACAATCGAGGCCTGAACAACAAGTGCTATGATGACTGTATGTGCACTGAAGGTGAGTCCAGCTCCTTCCTCTCCCCCTTCCTAGATGTCAGCATTGACTTGGAATAGTGGTTTGTATGTGAAAATAGGAGCCAAGCTCTGCTGCTCTTTGCCTGTCCCTGCCCCTGACTCACAGTGTGGCTGTTGAGTCATCCAGGATATCTTGTTTTCCCTCTTGAAAACAAAAAGCTTCATATCTACAAACCTAACAGAAGAAGGCACAGTATATTAACACTTCAATGATGCTTTCAAATACCACAGGCTATAAAAACAGACTGTTTTGCATGACCTTGTGCCTATCATGTCTTTGCTGAGATAATTTCAACTGAGCTTGCAACAATTTAGTAGATGTGGGAAGGACACAGGCTTTTGTTTCTTAAAGCTTTTCCTGCAGAACCCACAGCAGCCCTTGCTAGACAGGTGCATTACACAGATGTTGAAAGGTGCTCTTCTAGACTGAACATGCTCAAGGGCAGCTCCGGGCACTGGGTCTTGCCTACCAGAACAAAACTCTGGTCGCCAAGTTTTGTGACCTGTGTTGGTACTCAGTGATTTGACCAGGTCATTCACCTACTTTTTACCCAGTTAAACAGGCAGCTTCCCTGGGCCTGCAATGTTAAATGACAGTCTTCACCTTGGGTGTGCTGTGTAATACCTGAAGGTCCTCATCAGAGATGACCTTCTAATAGGTTAGCCTAGAAAAGCATTTCTGCAAGCCTGATGAGGCTGCCCCAGGCCTTGCTTCATCCCTAAGCCAGATATAACCTGATGCCAAATGTGCATCCTCTGTAGCATTAAAAAGATCCCCAGAGATGGAAGATCCAGATAAGACAGACAAAAGGCTTAGATAAGAGCAGAGCTGTGATCTCCAGTGCTCTCCTTCTGGGAGGCCAGTTTGCCCTGGGGCATTGGTAATGAGGGGCACAACCCCAAATTTGAGGTAGCTGGTGTCAGTGTAGCCCAAGGACATGCACTCCAAAAGGCTGCTCTGTGACCTGTGACATCCTCTGGGTCTCTGGAGTACAACTGAGGACAGTTTGGGGCTGTCTGATTAGAAGGGCTACAGATCCTCAGCCTGTCCTGCTCTGGGGGTGCTGGCACTGTTGCTGTCTGCTGCCTGCCCTGCAATGTAAAAGAGGTGCCATTTCAGCTCCTGCCAACCCCAGTGACCAGATCCTGGACTACTGAAAATCAGGGCTTTCGTGAGAATTACTGATCCACAGGGTGTACCCTGTCTGGCCCAGCTAGCTATGCATTCTGGTGCAACACAGTCAGACAATAGACATTAAAAATAAATCTATTGGTGCCAGCAACCAATTAGTTACCCTGACCAGGGGCACCCATTGCCTTCCACTGCCATGGGAGAATACATACTCATGGTTTTTACAAATAAAATGCCTTTTTTCCCCTTAGTATTCATCCCTCAGATAGCTTCCTTCAAACCCTGCAATTTGAGCATCCAAAACAGACAAATTGAAGGAGATGAGCAGTGAGCTTTGGATCAGACCTCCCAGTAATAACACTTCAAAGCCTTTTCCCTCTTCTCTTGAAGCTTCAGGGAAATAAATAGCAAGGGGAGGTCCCAAGCCATTGCTGCTGCACATTAAGTCTATAGTAATTTCCCAATGGAGAGATCACTTAGACAGTAATGGGAAGTAATAGGGGGAATCCAAGCAGGGCTTCCATAAAATCACTGGAAACAATTGGAAAAATTCATTGGTATTTCAAGAACCAGTGAGACCTGCCTGAGCCAATGGATGCCAGACCAGAGCAGGGAGCCCAGCAGAGTGCCCTGCCCTGGGAGGCATTTCTGGGACACAGCCCTGGGCCTGTCCCCACTGCAGCGGGGCCTGTGCTGGCCTGGGCAGAGGGACAGGGATGGTGTCACTGCTGTGCAGCCTGGCCCCCCTCACTGGTGCCTGTTTCCCCACAGGGCTCCGCTGCTACGCCAAGTTCCACCGGAACCGGAGGGTGACGCGGCGCAAAGGGCGCTGTGTGGAGCCCGAGGCGGCCAACGGGCAGCAGGGCTCCTTCCTCAACGTGTAGCAGGGGTGGGCCCGGGGTGGGCACTGTGGCCAGGCTAGTCGTACCCAGCAATGGGAGTTGGGGGAAAATGAGCAAATGACTGGAGCTGCAGGCTCTGCACGTGCCAGGTGCCAGCTGGGCTGAAGCTCCTGTTCTTGGTGAATACAGTGGCCTCAGCCTCTCCCACAGCAGCACTGCATTCATTCCCTCAGCCTCTCCCACAGCAGCACTGCATTCATTCCCTCAGCCTCTCCCACAGCAGCACTGCATTCATTCCCTCTGCCTTCCCTCAGCACATCCCTGCCCTTGGGTTGGTCCTCCTCTCCCAGTTAGTAAGAAATGATCCTGACTCCCATTCTGATGGTCCTGGCAGGAAAAGGCTCTGCAGTTTCACCTCCTCCTCTCAACAGAGACGTGATGTGGAAGACCCTTCAGAGCAAAGGGGGTATGAGCTTAAACTTTACCCCTTAATTATTGCTTTCGAATAGAGGTAGATCCCCCTTAAGGATTGGAGGTTCCTAGAGGAGGGGAAGCTGTAGCCTCCAGATGGAATCAAAGAGGAAACTGGCTGTCTCAGTGAGAGAGGACCTCTGACAGACCCCTTGCTCTGCCTTTTTCACCACTCCAAACATATTCCCCAATTGTTACACACTACCACTTCCTACCTGTCATCTTTGGGACCATCCAGCCCCCCCTCCATCCTTCCTTCCCTTCTTGCTTCCACAGAACCACCTGGTTTCTGCAGGGATGTGGCGAGACATCCCAGCCTGCAGCTCTCACTCATTTAGGAATCCTGCCAAGTCTGTTATTTTTAATGATTATTTTTAGGAGCTTTCTGGGGAAGTCATAGTTTTCCTAGTGAGCCAAAAATAAAATTTTTGGTAACAGGAGATAGGGACAGGGTGTTCCATTGTAGTAAATCCTGTGACATGTTGCATGTGTGTTTCCATGATATGTAAATAAAGATATGATAGATATTCTTTGTGTAACTCTTCTGCTTCTTTGACTCCACCCAAGAATGTGGCAGAAAAGCCTATAAGGGAGCTGGTCAGCAGGTAGCACTGATGGCATGGCTACAGAGAGATGCTGTGAATGCAACAGCAATTCTGACCTGCACTGCTAAAGGAGGAGTCTGCACAGCAACATTTAGGCAAAATCTACCATAGGATTGCACGTGGCTGTTTAGATTTCTGCTTACAGCAGTTCTGCCTTTGGTGGCATTGGGTCTCCACGAAAGAGGGACACAAATATCAAGCAAGTCTCCATTTGTATGTTCTTCTCAAGTGATTGTTTGAGAAATTCAAATTAAGAATTCACACAAGCTCAGCTTCCCCACTGCCCCCAGAGGGTTTCAACCAGAGCTCTTGCAAGATTTTCTATTGTCTTGAAAGGACTTTGGATTGGGCCCAAACCAGCCATAGGAGGGCTCTATGCAATAATTTTTAAAGCTAATTGCAGAGCATGCATTCAAGAAAGGGAAGAGACAGAGTCCCACCCAAACTCCTGCTCTGCAGCTACTGCTGTTACCAGCCTGACAGCCAGTCCAAGGGTTACACAGCATTTTAAACCACTTCTCCAAGGGTGAGAATCATTAGACATGGAAAAGAGAGGACAGCATGCAGATTTGACATAATCATCTCAGCAGCTGCCTGCTCTGCAAATGCTGCTGAATCTTGGGGATGTTGCTGGCAATTGCCAAAATTATGACTGCAAGAGAGACAAGGAGTGGAAGCACAAATTAAAACACTTGGGAATCATTCTGTCTCAGGTCTGTAATAGTCTGCATTCATTTTAGCTTGGGGGTGTTTTATTGAAACCCTCTCTCCTCCTTTCCTCCCCCAGTAATTACCCTGTTGTCAATCCACAGTGTGTGAAAGTGCCTCAGTTTCAAACCCATGCAAGCCCACATTGCTCACGTCCATGCAGTCACTCTGGGCTACAGAAAGCCTGGAAAAAACCGTTGCTTTTGTATTTTTTATCAGAAGAAAACGAGGGCTGTTGTTTCCTTGGAACGTACTGAGTGAGCATATGTACTCCATAAACCCACTTCTGGTGTGTCAGTTCATTTTCTAGAGTGTCAGTGAATCCTTAAGTGTAGTCCCTTAGTGATACCTCAAAGCTCTTGTTGGATTTTAGAAAATCAGAGGAGCAGCCTGTCACTGCTGAGATTGGAAAGGACTTTCAAGAGCACTTGTCAAGATACCACAACACTGTGACCGTCGCCACTCCCCAAGTCACCTTGCCAGAGCCATTTGCAGTGGAGCTGCAGGAGGAGGCTCCCCAGCAGCATTAAAAATGCCTTCAGTCTCTCCTCCAGTCCAGATAATGCTCCTGTTTGCCCATTTCCCACTGGAATTTAAAAGGGAGCTTGTAGAGCCAGGCAACTTCTACCTGCCCTTCCTCACTGCTTATTCAGAAAGGCTCCATGGCCAATATATGTATTTGTGCTGAGCTGGTGCCTTCATTGCTCTCAGCTCCACAGCCAGGGGCACAACTCAGACACTGGTGTCAGCTGCAGCCTTTAGTTCCCTTCAGACCAGACCCCAAGAGAGGGGTGAGAACTGCAGGGGGTGAGCTTGTTTTCACTCCCATGGGCTGGGGAAGGACAGCAGGAGCAATTCTATCAACTCCTTTACTTCCCCATGGAATTGCTTCACCTTACCCACCAAGGGTACGGTATCCTGGAAATGCAAAGGAAAGCATTCCTGCCTTATTAGCCTCACCTTTATGCTGTCAGGAAGGCAGCCAGCTGTGTATTAGGCTTTCACTCAGTCTGCACAAGGCATATCACCAATATATTTGTCATAAAGCAGCTAATTGCTAGACATTAGTTGCAGTGAGCTGAACTCACCTGGACCAGCCTTTTAAGTCACATATCCCATTTCCAGTCTCCTGGCTCGCCTGCTTCTCCCTGCAGGTCTTCTTTAACTTGCTGCTTCTGTTCCCCTCTATGCTTGTGTTGCTTTATCAAGCCTGGAGAAGGGAACAGAGACAGCAGGTTACACACAGAGACAATTTACAAGGTACAAGCAGCACAAGGCAGAGATAAAAACCAGCCAAACCCCAGACTGTATAGGTGTGAGACGTGAAAATGCATGTCTGTCATTGTTTTCATATCCACGAGATCATTAAGACATTTCTAAGTCCCTTGAGTGTATGACATGCAAGCCCAGGATATAATAAGCAGGGCTGAATTAATTGCACGATACATTGATGAGTAAAATGAAGTAAAGGGCTTTTATTGTACAGGGTAAAGGAATGCTTGGCGTTAAACAGCGGTCACATCAATCCCAGTTATGGCTCATGCTGCACAAATGATAATGAGACTGTCTCAGACTGAGTGAGAATGCTGAAGGGAGCAAAGACACCCACACACTGCTGCATCCAAACAGTGCTTATCGTTCAGCTGGGACAGTGGGATTGGTCTTTATAGCAAACAGTTCTCCTCTGACAGACACCTGTCCTGCAGAAGGGCATCCCAGTGCACTTCACACCCGACACTGAGCCAGCAAAAAGGCTATTCAGTCTCTCTTTATCTTTCCCCTCCACCCCCAGTGTCCCATGTTTTAAGGGTAAACTCCGTATTTTTTAGGGTTAAACCCAGCCCTTTACATTGCTGGAACCACTAGCATTGATCCCATTTGATGCCACTACTCCTGTGAATACAGGCAGGACTTCTCTGCAAGACACAGTCATATGTCCCTGAAAGACACAGTAATGGAAATGAAGTCACAGCTGATGTGTCATGTGGCAATAGATGAATTATATTTCAATCTTTCATTTGAAAGCGACACATTCAGAGATTCCAGAGGGGATTTTCACAGCCCTTTTGGGTTTTTACTGCATTTCTGAGCTATGCAGCCAGTCAGTTTTGTTCTGATGCTTCCTCTGTTTAGCATTTTCTAGGTTGTTTCATTTTGGCACTCAGTGCTTTGCCCTGGGAGATCTGGAAGCGTGGTGCATACGAGCAGTCAGCAGCACTCGGGGCATGGGGAAGGACAAGCTGGAGAGAGCTGCACTTGTGCTTTGTGCGGAATGGCTGAGGGGCAAGTTCAGCACTGCATGATTCTCATGCATAGTGTTGCTTCTACTGGAAATGAGGCTGAAGGATGACTCATGAATTTCCACATTCAGCCCTGCAATGAAGCTCTGACCCTGCTCATCCCTTAGAGGCCCCATCTTTTCCTTAAGAATAAATAATGACAAGAAAGGAACCGACCTAGTCAGACATTGCAGTCTTGTACTGCAGACAAGGAAAGCACACATTGGGCAAGCAAGGGAGGGGCTGAGAGGTGTCCTGCTGACTGCTGGAATCTGTTAGTTCATTTGCCATGCTTGGGGAGAAGGCAACTGGCATGAACTGGGCAGGAAATGGCAAGGTACAGCTGAACTGTGTGGGGGTGGATTGGTCACATACCAACTCCCCCAGCTCTAACATGGAGCAAGCTGTCTTTCAGAATGAGAAATGAAGAACTTGTGACTTGAACTAGACTTGCATGCAAAGAATTCAGTCATGTAGTTCTAGAGAAAAATCTAGGGCCAAAGGAAGCCCCTAAGTATCTGTTAGCCATTGGCTAACCAAATGTCTGACCAAAGACTGACCTTAACTTGGCTCAGCTGTTGGGTGACACAGCTGGGCACAGTCAGCACCTTGAAATTGCCTTTTTATTGCTGTCTATCAACAGGTCTCTTGTCACTCCCTCAACTTTTGGTCACAGCACTGATGTGCACAGAAGTTTTCTCTCCCTGCAGAAAGCTCCAGAGTCCCATACACACCTTAGCCCTCCTGGACCCCGACTACAGCCCAGGGGTGTGTGCGGGACAGTGCCGTGTGCGGGGCTCGGCCGGGCCGGGGCGGTGCCGTGTGCGGGATCGGCCGGGGCAGTGCCGTGTGCGGGACGGTGCCGCGTGCGGGATCGGCCGTGTCCGGGCCGGGGCGGTGCCGTGTGCGGGGCTCGGCCGTGGTCCGGGGCGGTGTCCCGGCTCCGCCCGCCCCTCTCCCCTCGCGGCCCGGCCCAGCCCAGCCCAGCCCCGCGGTAGCCGAGCCGGGCNCCGTGTGCGGGACGGTGCCGCGTGCGGGATCGGCCGGGGCAGTGCCGTGTGCGGGGCGCGGCCGGGCCGGGGCGGTGCCGGGTGCGGGACGGTGCCGCGTGCGGGATCGGCCGGGGCAGTGCCGTGTGCGGGGCTCGGCCGTGGTCCGGGGCGGTGTCCCGGCTCCGCCCGCCCCTCTCCCCTCGCGGCCCGGCCCAGCCCAGCCCAGCCCCGCGGTAGCCGAGCCGGGCGCTGCCATGGAGCTGCCGGCCGTCAGCCTTAAGGTAAGGCTGCCCGGCGGGGACGGGCCAGGGTCTGGGAGGGCTGGGGGACTGCAGGGAGGGCTGGGGGACTGCAGGGAGGGCTGCCGGGCTGGGGCACAGCCGAGCCGAGCCGGGCCGAGCTCCGCACACGGCACTGCCCCAGACAGGGCACTGCCCCGGCCGAGCCCCGCACAGGACTCCGCTCCCCTCCAAGTTCTCTCTCCAGCCTTGTGCCCGATCCAGAGCCCGGCCCGGGCCCCGCTCGGGGCTGGGGAGGCCTCGCAGCAGGAAGAAGTGCTGTTTGTGAGCCTTTTTCGTCACGTGGGCGAGCGCTGTGGGAGTTGTGAACGGCACGAGGCTGTGCCAGGCAGGCTCAGGTGGGAGCTCGGGAAAGGCTCTGCCCCAGAGGGCGGTGGGCACTGAACGGGCTCCCCAAGGCTGTCAGAGTTTGAACAGCACTCTCAGGGACAGGGTGGGATTGTTGGGGTGTCTGTGCAGGGCCAGGGGTTGGATCTGGTGATCCTGATGGCACCCTGCCAGCTCAGCATACTCTGTGACTCTTGGCCATTAAACCCACCAGGCAGGGACTCCAAGGTTCGCTGGTTCTTCAGGGGCATTGCTAGAGTGGCCAAGGACTGGGCAGAGATGAGCTGACTATTAACCAGAGTTCCTGAAGGTTTCCAGCTCAGCTGACCAGTCAAGCCCAAGATAAAACACTGCACGAGATCCTGAGCAGGCAAAGTTTTTGCGTGTCAGGCAAAGTACCTTCAAAAGATGAGCCTGTTTACTTTGGGGTTATCATCTGGTAGATAACGAAAATTGCCTCTCTGTTGGGTAAGGGGGGCTCCAGTTGAGGCAATTTGGAATTTTCAGTGAATATCTGATAACCAGAGAAAGGTGAAATAAGAGACTTACCCACAGTTACATTGTTCCCTACTGGGAGAAGCACATCCTTGTGGACAAGCTGGAGGATGCTAAAATCACACTTTTTTTTGCTTTTAATGTGGGTGTTTGATGTTAAAGCCTTCCATGCTGCCAGACAGCTGACATTTTCCTCTGGTGTTTTTTTTGTCTTTCACATTTGCTGAGCTCTGAGATTTCTAGGTGTGTGTGCCCCGTTCCAGCTTCAGTGCTTGGTGTAACTTGTTTAACACAGCAAGTTCGAGGTGCTTCCTGTGGTTGAAGCTTTGCCCAGAGAGTGAAAGCGTCACTGATCACATCAGGTTTCTCTAGGTGTGAGCAGTGGCCTTGGGGCAGGCCTGGGGCGTGGGTGGGAGGAGAGGATTATCTCAGCTACCATTAGGAATTCAGCTTTGGACAGGAGGGCCTTCATGTGGCTGTGCTGAATAAAAGCTTGGTGTTCATATGATGATGTTGCCTCCCTCTTGCTAGTCCACCAAGAAGAGTAAATTCCCTTGTTAGAGACAAGGAAGCAAATGGATTTTTCAGGGCCTGGCTTGTGGGTTATATTCCATTCAGGAGACTTGCTGGTACTTTGTTCTGACAAGTTGGGACTATTGTGTGATTCCCAGGGCACTAGGAAGATGAGAAGATCTTGCCTTTTGCTTTGCCTTTTAACTTGGTTTGATAATTTTTTCCCATGCTAAAACAACAGTGAAAACTAAGGGCATTGAATTTAAAAGTTTGCCAACACAAAATACATGTTCTACCAGTTCTACCGTGGGAGATGGAGATAGGGGAGCTGAAAAACAGACTTTTCAATGAGTGAGTCACCAAGACAACACAACTCAAATGTTGCTTTTCTTCTCTGGTTTCAGACAAGCATTCCCTAGTCTCTTCTTACTAGATAAGAGTGAGCTTGTCCTGGGCAAACTGTTTTCAACATTAAGAAATTCCTTGTTGTTGAGTCTGGCAGTCCTGCTCTGGAACTGAAGAGCTGGACAATAATAGTTGTACCTGTATCTTTGTACTGTCCCTGAGTTAGGGCCTGATTCCTTGAAGAATACCACGAAAGTGGGCAAGTTTCCTACTGAGAAAGGGCCTGGCAGTAACACACAGTGCTGCTGTTCATTGGCATGAGCTGCTTACGGGTTCTGTGAGATTAGAGAGATGAGCCTCGTGACAGAAGCAGCTCCGAGCAAACTGCATGACTGGGCTGTGTTTGTGCCAGAATGTGGCAACATCTCAGCCTGGAGGCCTCACTTTAAGCTGCTTGCAGAGCTCTAAAATCAGAGTAGCAGGCTGTGCCCTGGAGTGGCTGAGGAACATGCTCAGGAAACAGGATCTGCTGGCTTGGTTCTACCTAATGCCCAGCAAAACACGTGGGAAGCAGCACAGCCCTACCTTTGGCATGAAAGCCTGACACCAGGGAGCATTACAATAATTATGGAGAGCCTCAAAATACAACGTTTGATCAAGCTTGGACAGTGCCCTACAATCTGTGTGCCTGGAAACACACGGTTTGTGCTTAGGCATTTTTAAATGCTAGGTCACAGAATCACAGAATAATAAGAGACCTCTGTCTGTCATCTGTTCCTCCTCCTGCTCAAAGCAAAGCCAACTGCTGTTGGATCAAACAGCTCAACTCAGAATTCAGCTGAGTGTGAAAACTCTCTAAGAACAGAGGCACAACAGCCCTGTTGGCTGGCCTGGCCTACCCACTCTCATTATGGCTCCGTTACAATAATGAGCAGCATCCTCACAGGTGGCCACTCACATCTGTATTTTGGGTACTGTGTTCTCAGGTGAGTGTGTCACTCACAGAATAGATGAGCTTACTCTAAAAGAAAAATTTAGATACAAGAAGCAAATAATTGTAATTTGGAACCATGTCGTTTTTAACTTAGTCAAAATTCAGCCTCGTGCTCCGTTCTGTGCTGGGCATGTTTAAAAGAATTCCTGTTCCAAAGAGTTTCCCATCTAATGAGACCCAGGCAGACCCAGGCTCTTTTTATGCTTGGCAATTAGTTGCATCACATGCTGGGATTTGCAGAGGAGCCAGGAATTCCCCCTAGCTCTCCCCAGTTTCCACTGGGATGCTCTTAATCACATTGTCCTCCTCATGCACAGAAGAGATGGGGACAAGGACCCACCTTTCTTGTTTGCTGCTCTCAGCTGGAGTTCAGTTCTTAGGAGTTATTTTCTCCAAAGAGGAAATGTATGTCTGTCTTGGGTACAGACTTCAGTCCTTGAGCAGATAGAAAAGAATTCAGTTCTCTTGCTGTCTTATCAGGAAACTGCCTACAAATGATCCACTCTCACGTAGTGGCTGTATCTTTTCATTAACACTGTATTTTCTATGTTAAAGTGTACCAGGACCACCAGCTAATTCCAGCTGTCATGTAAATTGGACTAATAACCACGAAGGGAATATCTTGTTTTTATTTCAACAGGCCCTCATACTATCAGCCCTACATTACCTAACTTTGTGCTGATGACTAAACATACTTCATAATTTAATAATTGCAATATTGATCTAGACAGCTTAAAAAAACCCCACTCTGCCTAATTATGTTAACTGGTGAGCCTTGAGGGGTCTTGTGGGGATGTGACATGCAATTAAATACTACCTAATTAAGAATTTCCCTGATACTGGGATAGTCTCTCGAGTAAATGCTATTTGCATGTCTCCATTCTTATCCAGGAACATCTTGTATTTTACTGATTAGCAGTTTCTCCCTGGTCTCTGTGGTGCAATTTGGGAGAAGGGGAAGTTGGGGGTGGTGGGGAAGCATTTTGTAAGCTTTCATGAACAATTAAAAAAATTAATTAATAAAAATCTGTCTAAGCAGCATTTGAAGTTGCAGCACAGTGTGGAGAGTGCTGAGCAGCTGTGCTGGGGCCCTGCAGGGAGGGAGGAGCAGGAGACAGTGGCACACACGGGCACTGTGGGGCAGAGCACTGGGGGGCACCCCGGGGGGTCCTGGCTGGGCCTCGCTCCTGGCACAGCCTCACAGGGCAGACCCTCCTCCAGCAAGTACTTTTGTGTTAAGGTAGAGCATGGATGGGTGTTCTGAGTCAAGGGATGTCAGTGGATTTTAATTATTATTTTTTTAGTCTCTCAGTGCTCCTGTCTGCATTCAGCTTTCCTGTGCCCACTGAGTGACTTAAGCATTTGCTGCTTCCTCATTTCACAGCTTTCTTTTGGAGTTTTTTGGACAAGAGTGTGATTCAGAGGGGGTTTGGTAGTGGGGGGATTCCTTTTATACCAAGGTCAGTATAAATGCTAATTGGAGCCTTTCTCACAGCTAGAAAAGAATGAAAGAATGCCTGTATCCCCTGGATCCTCTGACATGGCCAGGCTGCAGCCCTTCTGTGGTGGGGCTGTAACAGAGCCCTTCTTCCCTATTCTTGTTTTCACAGATATTTAGAGAGGGAATATGAGACACCTCCCTTTGCTGGACTGGCCAGCAGGCTCTGAAGTGAGTGAGCACATGGATATGGATATAGAAAAAGCATCAAGTGATACACTTGTTCCCATTCGCTGTCTGAGTACACATGTAGAGTGTGTCTCCTTGGTTACAGAAATGTGCCAGCGAAGAGAATCCTTGTGTCAGCTGTTAAAGTATAATCCTTTCTTCTTGGGTTTGTCCTCTTGAGCACAAGGATCAGGTAATTAAGGACATGTGCAGAGTACAGAATTTGTGACTGCATTGTCTCATTGCTGTTTAGGGACTGTTGGCATTTGGGCCTGGTGGCCTCCCCAGGAGTGAGAAGGGCTGTGTGCCATGGCAGGATCAGGTTCTTGGAGTCCTGGAAGATGCCTTTGGGTCTGTTAGTGCTCAGTGGGGTTGGACCCCTGTTCTGAACAGACTGGAAGGAGCTCCAACGAGGATGGGAGCTGCAGGTGTGACTATCCATGGGTCTCCTGGTGACGGGATGCCAGATGGGTCATGTATAAACTGTGCCAGCATAGTGTGAGTCAGATTGCCTGGCTTTCTGTGCAAACTCTTCTGGAGTTCCAAAATCAATACCCATTTAGAAAAGACTAAGTGGGCCCTGAATCAGCTGGTGACAGAGATGACAACAAGGATGAACGACTGCAGTGCAGCACCACAGGAGATACTCAGCAACAGGAGCAGAGACAAATGGGTTTGTCTTCACTGTCCCAGTTGCCTCACCAGCTCTCTGCACTGGTTCATGGCTCCAGGGCTCTCTTCCAGACAAGATTGTGTCATTTCATGTTGATCCTCCCAGGGTTCTCCAAACTTGCTGACCTGTCTTCCTCTGTTCTTGTTCACAGGCCATCATTCTGGTGCACTGGCTGCTCACAGTGTGGTGAGTGACGGGTGCCTGGCCTGGGTGAGAAGAGGGTATTCCTTCCAGCTGGGAATGGGACATTCTTGGGGAACCAGCACGCTGTGCCTGCCTTTGGGCAAGAAGATCTAAATCTAAGAGTGAGGTGTTGGTGTGGGAACAGGGATGAGCACTGACTGTTGCAGGCTAATTGTGAATTTGCTCTGGGATTTTCTGTCTTGTTTGGCAGGGGGTGCATGAATTACATGTTGCCAGCCTCCTATGCCTGGGGAAACTTCAGTGTCCTTGCACTGGGGATCTGGGCCATCGTGCAGCGAGACTCCCTTGATGCCATTGTGATGGTGAGTGGGGGTATTGCCCTCCCAGGCTGCTCAGGGAGAGGGTGGAGGGCAGAGCCTTTGAGCCAGTGATGATTTGCAGCTGTTCCCAGTACAGCAGTGAACAACTCAATTCCCTCTTTGGGTGGGTTTGGTTTTTTAAAAGTGTATAAATCCATAAGCTCTGTAAACCATGGTGAGATGCATTCACTATCAATTATTTTTCTTCTCAGTGATGAACATATGTGATTTTTGCTTTTTTTACCTGCTGTTGTGACTTGCAATGCCAGAGGAGGATTGGAAGTGTTTAATATGCTTGAGTGGAGGGGCTTTATAAAACCCTTCTCTGAACATTAAAAAGATTGGCAAACAATATTAAATAATTCTGGAATATATTATGAGGAAGTATCTGACAGATGTGAAGAAAATGCACAAAATACAAGATGATTCATGTAGGAGTATCTGTCTACCTGGGGCAGTGTCAGGAGTTTGCCATGTGTGATCCTGGGGTGAGGGATGACTGTGTGAACACAGATCCCACAGGAGGCAGGTTCTGTCACTGACTGTCCCTTCTGGTGGTCAAACCCCTGGTTAAACCCCTGTCCAGTTCATGGCCCGTTCTCTCCCCTTGTTTGCAGTTCCTGACTGGCCTGGTGCTCACAGTCCTCACAGACATCATTCACATCTCTGTCTTCTACCCTGGCCACGACCACCTGGGGGACACGAGCCGTTTCAGCCTGGGCATGGCCATCCTCAGCCTCCTGCTCAAGCCCCTGTCCTGCTCCCTGGTGTACCGGATGTACCGGGAGCGTGGGGGAGAGGTCACCTTCAACATAGGTACGGGGTTTCCTCTGCCTCCCTGTCCCTGGGGGCCTTCCCCTCGGCTGCCAAGGGCTCTGCCTGGCACTTTGGGCCCTTCAGCCTGAGCCCTGGGCTGCAGGATTCTGCCCCCATTTCAGTGGGGTGCTTTTGCTCTCTCTTGTTCACGTCTGTTCTCCCATTTTGTGGTTCTGGCGTGTCTTTGGCCTTAAATTTTTATTCTTTCTCTCTTCCCATGCAGACCTGGAGTTCTTGTCTGACAACCACTTTACCCACAATGGTACTGTGAGAGGCCTTTCCTCTCCCTCCTCTTGCATTTCTCTGTGCATGTTGGAAGCCTTTGGATGTCATCTCTTTGCCAATCCTTTTTTTTCCTTCTGGGGAAAAGCAGAGGCAGTATCTCCTCTAGCTGGATTATGCATGACAGGAAAATAAGCTGGATTTCTAACTCCAAGCTTTCTGTGGGCCTTGCATTTGGTTTGTTTGGACCTCCATCTCCTCACCTGGAGAATGGGACTAGTGTTTATTTACCTCATGGGGCTTTGCCTGGAGACACTCATTTTTCTCCTGGTTGTACTTGTTAATGATGATGTGGCAGCCTTGCCAGAGAGAAGGGGCTGTGGCTGGATGTTCTGGGTCTGAGCTTTGCCAAGTGTGCCTGGTGCTTGTTCGTGCCTGGACAGCTGCCAGGGGTTGTTTGTTGTCTGGGAGTTCATGCTGGCAAAACCAGCAGCCTGGCACAGCTCTGCCATCCTGAGAAGGCTGTGCAGGACAGAGGGTGGTGTAACTGCATGACAGTGTTGGAAGCTGTCACTTGTGCTGCCTGGGTGTTGGCAAGGCTCACACTTCTGTGAAAGGGTGGATACCTGCCCAGGAGGAGAAGCCATGCCATGGAAGGAACCAAACTGTGCCTTGGGGCACTGCTTGCTAGTGCAGTGTGGGTGGCCTCTGTGCCAGCTGCTTGTGAAAATCCAGACAGGTGTGTCTTACCTGGCTCAGGAGGCCAGTGAGTCACCTGAAGTGTCTCCTTATGGGCCGTGTTTGTGCCAGTTTTTATTGGCTGCTCCCTGTGCTTGTCAGTGGGATTTGACATGTGTATTCCATGGAAAGTGTAGGTATCCTTGAGGAGTTTGTCCTTTTGCTTGGAGTTTGGGAGGATTCCTTTTCAACCACACTATCCCAAACTAGGCATGGTACTGCCTGAGAGTCTCCTCTCAGGCACAGGTGGAAATTCAGACATGTTGTATTTCATATCCTCTCCTGAACTGTCTTTCTCACAAGATTTTCAGTACAGTGTTCTGTGGTTTTGTGTTGAATTTGCTTGACAAATTTCTTCTCATTTCCCTGCTATCTGGAATTTTCCTTCTGAACCCAGCAGTGTTGCTTTTCATCTAGTCTGCTGTGTCTCATTTTCTTTCCACACAAAATCCCTTTCTGTTGCTTGGCAGCCTCTCTGCTGCTTGGAATAAACCCCTTGTGTGGTTTGGTGCCTACCTGTGATGCAGGTTGATTTCTAGCCATGGCAGATGCCAAGCCCATCGATAAAGATCTGTCCGTGCACATTGTCTCTCTTTCCCTGCTCATCCCTGGGACAGTAGCATGATTTTGTACAGACAAATTGTTCACAGTGCAGCTGGGGGCACTGCTGGATCCAGATTTAGTGCTGTGGTGAGCACGCTGCACTGTTGGGAAGAGTGGCTGCTCAGGGTTGAACCATGCCTTTAAATCTGTGCTGTCAGCTGGCCATGGTTCCTGCTGCTTCTGGCTTTGTTCATTTTTCCATGAGCTCTCACACACTCCTCTGGCTGTTACAGGAACCTGCTGTGCTGCAGTGGGGTGTTGTGGGGCTTGCTTTGCACACAGCCATGTGGCTACCAAGAGAGCAGTTGGCAAGGAAGGAAGAGGCATGTTCAAATGCATTAGTGTCCCTTGGCTGGAAGGATGAGTTTATTACCTCCTGCCTGTGCAGTGAGGATCCCAGAGGGCAGGAGCTGGTAGCGCAGCTAATGTGGAGTGCTCCTGAGCTGCTGATTTTGTCTGGAGGGTTCTGTTCTTGTGCTTTTGCGTTGTCCCCAGGTTTGTTCTCTTCCATGTCCCTCCAGGTGTCAGCAGTGCCAGCCAGGACCGCAGCACCTACGAGCCCATTGATCAGCCAGAGGCCCCTCCGCAGTGGCCTCCCCCGGGCAAGGCAGCCCAGCCACCCTACTGAGCACCAGAATGGACACTGCCCTCACCCAGCCAAGGCTCCTGCTCTTCCTCTGCTTCTTCCCATGGAGCAGCACATGCTGCTGAGCCCACAGGGCAGGACCTGGTGTGTTTTTGCCTCCCTGAAGTTGGGCAGATGGGCTCCCACAGTAAGTCCCGAAGATCTCGGAGGTGTCACGTGAAGTGCTCGCTGTGACTCACTGTAATCCCACTATCTCCTTTCCTCCTAAATCCCTCCTCAGGATGTGTCACTGGATGCACCTTCTTCAGTCTTCCAAGTCTTGCATTGTGCATCCTCTTTGTTGTAAGGGAACCACTAAAGTACCCCTGGACAAACTGTCTTTGAAAGCCTTATGGACTGTCCTTAAGCCATAAGTGTAGCCTGCTTTTATGCAGATGAATTTCCAGAAAACATCTGGGAGTTCTCAAGAGCTGTTTTTGATGGTGTTATTTAACAAAGATTTATGACCTCCTAAGATTTGTAACTCCCTGTGCTAGCTGTGGTTTGCACAAGGCTGGGCTTGGTGTAAAATGTTCTTACTGGCCCAGTGCTTGTGCTCCCAGCATCTGGCCTTGGGTTTTATTGACAGCTGCTTTTATGCAAGTTGAATGTCCTTCAGGACAGTTAAAATGACTGTTGAATGTAGGTTACAGATACTTTGTGCCTTGAAATGTCCTTTTGCCTTCAGCTGCCTGTCTAACAGAACTTGAAATGTTACATTTTTCTAAGAAAACTATAAAATGAACACAGTTTTTCTGTGTTAGAAAAAGTTAAACTGGTCACTTATGTCTTATTTGAAAATGTAGCTGTTCCTGAGTGTTTGGGACTGTAGCCAGGCAGTCTGGGAGGGTCATTATGGGGAAAAGGTCTACAGGGCTCTGAGGGCTTTTAGTCTAAACTTTGCTCTGCCATGTAGAGGCTGCTGCTTGTAAATATGTGGGTGGGAAGGTGGGCAAGTGAAATGGGGATTGGGGAAAGGAAGAAATGGATTTATTTACACTGCATAGATGATCTCTGTTCTGCACAATAAGTCTGCCCTGCTGTAGCTTTCAGGTAAAATTCTAAACCAAGCGAAAACCCCAGAAACAAATGAACTAATTTCAACAGGATTCTTTTACAGAAGAAGGAGTCTGTCAGCTTTGGCAGAATTCTAGTGCCAGGAAGATCTGTGTTTTTCTGAAGCTGGTTCATTTTCAGAGTTTACATCTGTTGTTCTGCAGTTACATTGCTCTTGACAAGACCAGCTGCTGTGTTGATTCTTCAGTGACCAAGAGCCCTGTTAGCTTTGTTCTAACCTGCAGAACCATGCCATTTGTGTTCTTAAAACCAGGCAGTTTTCTCCCAGCTTTGCTCACTTTAAACACAAGAGATGCTTCCCCTGCTCTGCTGCACAAGCACCACAGTGACCTGCCCGTGTACCTGGACCTCCATCACTGATACTGGGACTGAGCACATGGTAAATGCCACCAAAGTATCGTATTTGGGGTTACTCTCCAGGGATGGGTGTTGTACACTCATTTTTCAAGCTGCCATGCAACAGAGCCCAGGAATAGGAATCTGTCTGTTCTTGTGATTAGGTGGGAAAGAAGGAATAGGTAGGCAGAAATTTCTGGGGCTTGTGGAGTTGCACAGCCTTTATGTTAATGGTTTTTTCAGCTCTTTGGAACTGCAAAGATCCCTGAATAATACATTTAAACACTCAGGTTTTTTCTTCCCTAGGGCAATGAACCACAGACTGAAAACCACTGCTTTAAATGCAGTGTTTTGGGGGTATTTGCACAATCAGTTGTATGTAGTGAGGCCTTCCCAGCCATTCTCCATCGGACATACCCACGGAGTGCCCCTCTGGAGGTGGCACATCGGGGAGCTCAGGGGACAGGAGTGACACGGGTGCCCTGAGGAGGACACCTGTTTGGGGCAGAAAATCAGAGGTGACAAAACAGGCGCCTGTGCAGGCTCTGGAGGGGCAGAGTGTGGTGTGTGTACCTGGCTGGGGGTGTGAGGGATCCGCGCGGCCGCCGTGCCGGTGCCTGGCCTGGCCGATGGCGGGGCTGCTCCTCACCCGGACAGGACAGACAGCTCCGTGATCCGCTCGGCTGGGCTTCGCTGTGGCTGTTCCAAAGGCCGTGCCCGGGCTGTGGGCGGCGAGGGCAGTCCCGGGGCTCCCTCAGCCCTCGCTGGGGCCGGGGCAGCAGCAGCCGCAGCCCCGGACATGTCGCCTGTGCTGAGGCCCGCCCCGGCCCGGCCCGGCCTGCTGAGGCGCGGCCGGAGCGGCTTTGGCGCGGCCATCTGCGCTGAGCACAGCGCTTATCTCGGGATAAGCCGCTTACGGAGCCCCGGCTGGAGCGGGGACCGGGCGCCCGGCGCGACACGGCGGGTCGTGCCCGCCAAGGAGGGGCTGCCACAGGCGCAGGGCCCGGGCCCGGAGAGGCCGGTGGCGACTCCCGGAGAGCGAGTGAGTGAGTGCCCAGGAGGAGCGTGGGGCCCTCGGGGTGCGGATGGGCCTGGGCAGGGGCTGCCACTGCCGGGGTAGGGGACAGAGGCAGGTGAGGGGACAGCACTGCTCAGTCAGGGGACAGCGGCGGTGAGGGGACACCGTGCCGGGACAGCGGCGGGTGCTGATGAGGGCTCCGCAGTGGCAGTGCCAGCCCCGGTGGTTGGGGACACTCAGCCGTGGGCACAGCCCGGTCTGTGCAGCCCAGCTGGGACCCGGCGCCGCTCCCAGCGCGGAGTGTGAAGGGACGGGATGGGACAGGAGCATCGTCTGTGCGGCGCCTCAGTGTTTATTGTGGGTCTGGCATTGTTACCGTTCTGCTGAAATGGCATCCACTTGAAAGGGCTTTATTTACTTCTCATGAACTCTGCTATTTACTTCCTTTTGCTCATAACAACAGAAATAACTTGATCATCTTTTCTTTGCTTAATTGGATTTGTTTCAGGGTTTAGTGCATTAGTGTGTTGCTGTGAAGAGTTTATAATAGTAAGCATGTGTTAAATGTTTTAGTTGGAAACATAAAAACTAATATGAAATCCATTGGTCATGGATTTTGCAGTTCACAGAATGTGTGGTTTGCTTTCAGTGTCTCTTTTGGCCACTGGAGAAGTTTTAAAAAAGCACTTCATGCCATTGTCTTGTTCTTTAAGTAAGATGAAGTACTGCTTAAAAGTAGTTATAGGTAAAGTCCTGAGTGGCAATTTTGGGAAAGCAGACAAACATGATCTTTAAAGGATGCTGTTTCTTGTGGACCTCAGTGAGACTGAAATTAGCAATGAGTGAGGTGAAGGACACCACCTAAAATAACCACAGCAATGTGCTAAGAACCTGGTACCTGCCAGAAAGAACTGAAATGGAGAGCTAAAAAATGACACGAGTTATCAAAGCAAATGGATTATGTCCAAGTTCTTGAGCATAAAGTGGTCCAAACCTGGGTGTTCACAGAGCAAAACTGCACTGCTAGAGATGGTGGTTTCATGTCCTTTCACAGTTTAAACCCTTTGTAACACCCTTTGGTGATACATTGCTTGTTGACTGTTTATTCCTGGGATGCAGGGAGTGCTTCCATGAACACCAGTCCGCTGCGTTTGGTGGTTATACTGGGTGCAGTGATGGGCACCCCCAGGAAGGCAGCTGTGCTTTGTTCACTCTGCAGTTGCCAACTCCTACTTCTCTGAAAAAATAATGGGATCTCTCTGTTGGTGGCACCCTCGGTGATGAATGGAAGGAGGAACAGCAGTTCCCAGGGATAATTGCAACACTGCCTGTCCCCTGCTGCTTTAGGAGTTGAGTTTGCTCCCGGTTTGTGGTGATTACTGGAGGAGTTTGCACAGGAGAGGGACAAGTGGGCTGTTAAAAACAAGGATAACTGAGGCTCAAAGACTTCCTTAGAAGAGAATGTGATAAACACAGTTTGGAAACAGAGTGCAATTTGACAGGAGGCTTTCTGGGATTAGAGTGTGTTTGAGAAAGACAATGGGCATTGATTTCATAGGCCAGGCTGTCTCTTTTCAAAGTGACTAGGGATTTTAACATGATAGAGGTGCATGTGTCTTTATACAATACCATTTTCGCTTTTTGAAAGAGAGGTGGAAAAGAATGGTGGTTAGAATGACAGTGATTGACAACTTGCTTTTAAAATTTGAGGGAATGAAAGCACAGGCCCCTCAAATTGCACTTACCTGTTAGCAGCAACTTGGGAGTTTGTTCTCAGAATGAGTGTTACATGTATAACCATCAGACTTAGTGGCTAGACTGCAAATTAGGCTTCCCAGCTATGCTATGACTGTTCCAGTTTAGGGTTCTCTGGGTGAGCAAACATGGTTTCATCCTTTAGTGTGGACAAGAAGAAATTGGTCTGTAGAGCCTTGAACCTTTGCAGGGCTGTAACATGATACATGATAAATTTTCACTTGTTAAGCAGCGAAGGAGTACCTTAAGTTGAGGCCCTACCTCTCCCTGGAGAAAATATAAGTTTAGAGGAGATCAGAGCTGAATTTCCAATCAATGAAGAGGGGTAAGCATTGTTCTCCAGATGGAACCATGTTGCTCTGACTTCTGTGCAAACGTTTTCTTTCAGACCTGTTTGTGCTTGGTGTCGTGTAGATCTGGTGAGATGTAAAGCATTCAGGAAAAGCTGCTCCACTCTACTTTGTCATGGCAGCAGGATGATTCTGCCTTGCTAGCAACAAGTTCTTTTTGAGGCTGCAGGTGCATAATGCTGGAAGTCTTTTGTTTTCCAGGTTTTTTGTTGGGAAGGAATCTGTCCCTTTCGGTCATTCCTGCTTTGCCAGACATGATTGTCTGCTGAGAAACAGGAAGGGAGTAGTGACTGAGGCTGGTGGATCAGAGACAAGGAATTCACAAGGAAAGTACCCAAAGCCTTTGGCAAACTAGGCAAGATGTGATGGGAAATACACGTGCTCCTTTGTTTATATTTCTTCTTCTTTTTCTTCAGAGCAAAGAAACATTCAGAAGAACAAGAATTTTGATCTGTGTTGGGCACGAGAAGTCGAGTAGACATTTCTCATGCCTGGCTTGAGGCTGCAGCACTGTGTGAGCCCAGGCAGGCAGCAGCAGGAGGCTGGTTGTGTCCCACACCCCTCAGCTGGGGACAGTCTGAGGCAGACTAATCTCTCCTGCCCTTCTCAGCCCTTCCAGGACACTGCCACTCAGTTTGCAGTTTCTGCTTCCTGCAGCACAATAATCTCTGCTCTGGCTGCAGCACAAGTGTGTGCCCCACAGGAGTCCCCATCCTGATCTGTCAGTGCTCCCTCACACCTTGAGGCCTGGGCTTTAGAAGGGAGGAGGGAGAGTATTGACTTTCCTCACCACCACCATCAGGAGGCAAAGGCAGCTGGTCCCTGCTCCACACACACTGCTTGTCATTGCTATTCACAAAGTAGGAACAAGAATAGTGACTCTCCAGTGGGAAAACCAGCAGCCTCAGCCTCCTGCTGCCTCTTGTATGGATCCCGTGAACCCTTCACTGGTCAGTGCACGTTTGTCATCTCGTACTGTGGATTCCCCTCTTGGGCATGAATTAGGGGGGTGTCCCTCTTCAAGGAGCCCAAGTGAAAGTGTGAACACTTGTCCTAGTTCAGCCCTGACCTTGGGGGAGCTCGATCCATCTGGTTTGGACTCCTTTCAGTCTCTTCTGGAGTCCTCACAGATCTCTGCTAGGCTGTACTGTTCAATCCAGAGGCTTAAGCAAGAAGAGGCTTTGATGGGGCTCTGGGGCTCCCTCCCTCTGGAGCCCAAGTCTGCTCCTGTCAGTGGCCGTTTGTGGGTTGCTCCTGCTGATCCAGCCCTCAGTATCCTGCCTGTGGGAGAACAGCCAGCTGCAGCAAAGCCCAGTGCTGCTCAGGCCAGGCTGAAATGGGGTGTCCCATTTGCCAGAGACTGGAGCCTTAGTGCAGTAGCCAAGGACTTCAGTCATCCAGAACCTTGCTCTGTCTCTCACAGATATGGATGTGGTGATTCACACACATGGAGAACCAGAATTTCAGGGGGCATTCAAGCACAAGCCTTTGCTTCTGGAGCTGGCTCTGGCAGGCTGGTGGATACAGAAGCAGAATCCTCCTACAGTCAGTCTCCTTATTTCAGATGCCACCAGGCCAAGCCAGCTCTGGAAACTGGTAGTCTTTATGTTCACACAAAAAGTCATCCCCCCAAAAAGGTTCTTAAAGGAGAGAAGGCATCAAATGGGACATCTCTGTGTGCTGAATCTTGGAAGGAAGACCTTCCAGTCAGTCTGTACCCACGGGGTCTGCAGGTGTCACTGGAGACAGATTTCAGGGGGGCTCAGATGAACATTGGTGTAGCCATGTATGGAACTCCAAGGGAAGTGTGTGTGAGGGTCACTTCTCCTCCTGGAGATAAAGAGTTTAGACCAGGCCAGCAGCTTAGTGTGAAATCTGTGGAAGTCAGCAACTCTGAACCTCGTGTTAAGTGCAGCAAAGAGTCAGGAGATGTGTGTGACTCCAGATCAGAGGCAGCCAGGATGGCTGTGGTGGGCAGCAGCCAGTCCAGCCCTTGGGGTGTTCAGGGTGAGGAAGGCTTTGGTGAATGTTCTGGTGGAGATTGTACGAATGTGAGCAGAGAAGGAAGGAGAAATAAATACTCCTGCCAAAGCAGCTGGAGGACTTTGGAAGCTGATGCCAATCTCAACCACTCTGAAGAACAGTCTGTGGAGAGGAGTGCCAAAGAGCCACGGTGCTGTGAAGAAGGGAGCCAGTCACAGGGAACTGTGTCCAGAGAGGTGAGGGTGTGCTCACTGCAAAGCATCCCTGGCCACAGGTACTGCTTGTGCTTGTTTCTGCCACTTGCTAGAGGTGCAGAGGTACAAGTGATGGGGATGCTTGTCCTGCAGTTTTTTTCCTGGTACTGAATGGCCAGAATCTGCTCTCTTCAGTCCTGCTTCATCCCAACATACGTGTCTTTCAATCTCATTTACTTCTTCCTACAGACCAGCTTGTTAACTTGGTTGTTCTTGGGAGTGTGAACACTTGTTTATGTTCTCTGGATCTGCATGCTGAGAGAAAGCATTAAACTGGTTTTTGCTCTGTGCATGGTTGCAGGGCCCTGAGATTTCAGTTCTGCTGTGCTTTTCCATGTCTGAAGTGTGTAAGAGTATTCCCAGAGCAGCAGTGGGGACAGTGTCCAAAGCACCTGACATGATACCTACCCTGAGGCAGCACTGCCCTGGGCTCTGTCCAAAGTGCCTTGTGCCACAAAGACAAATCCTGTCTTTTGTCTGTTTGCAGGTCTCAGAGAACAGCCTCTGGTCCTTGAAGGTGAATGAGCAAAGGTAAAAAGAGCCTGTGTTTGTGTGTGACTGTGCTGGTAGATAACACAGAGGGGGGCTGCTGCAAAGTGGCTCAGGAGCCACCTTCCTGGGAACATCTGGGTTTAGGACTTGGCTTACACTATTCTGCTGTGGTTGGCTGAGGGGCTGCACCCATTTCTTTTCAAAGTGTTGTCTTCTAGAATGGAGTATGATCTAAAAAACAATTTATGTATCTTTTTCAGTTCTGTCATCTAAATTCAGCCTTGGTTGTTGCTAGCAACAAAAAGCATTGGTACCATCAATGCTGCTCTTCAGTGCAGCAAATTCCAGCATGTTCCCTGCACAGTTAGAGAAGATCAGGGGCTGGGCTTGTACATCAGATTGGACTCAGTTTTGTGACCTGTGGATAAGATGTGTGAGGTTCCTACGAATTTAACAATGCCTTAATTTAGTGTGAGACTGCAGGTTTTTCACTCTTTAGAGAGAATGATGTGAAATAACTTCCTTACAGTTTGATGGCTGAACTCTGATTGCCACCTCCTGGCTGGTTTAACTTTCCCTTCTGTTAACTGGAACTCACTTTTGTTGTTTTTTTTTTAAGTTTCCAGCAGTTCTGTGACAGACAAATCCTAAGCAGGTGTTTCCAAGCCTGGAGGAGACACATCCTTTGGCAAAGGGCTGCAGCTGGGCAGTTTCACAGGCAGCAGCTGCTTCGGAGGGGCCTGGGTGCTCTGCCGTGGGCCGTGCGCTGCAGGAGGACACAGCTGGAGGTGGCCCAGCACAGATCTGCTGCCACTCTGCTGGCTGCCAGCTTCCACAGGGTGAGCATAGGCTAGGGACAGGGGGGTGGTGCCAGGAGCCTTCTGTTGTGCAGGCAGAGAGGGCAGGAATCCCCTTTGGACAGGGAGCAGGAAGGGGTACCCTGTGTGAAATTCAGTGATGGGGATGCTGATACCAATACTCTGCAGTTTGTTCTGATCTCATGATTTCTTCTGCAGTGGAAGGAAGCTGTGGCAAAACAGAGCAAGAAGGAGGCTCTGCAGCCTGAGCCATATTCTTATACTCAAAGTTCATCAGCAGGGGGTTTTGGAGTAGGAAGATTAGCAACTATGACAACCTCAGCTCAGCATCAGCTTACAACAGGATACTCAAAGGAAGCAGAGCAGGCTTGTAGGTAAGCCAACAGCATTCTCTTTCTGTTATCCTGGACAAGGGAAGGTTTATAAACACAGGGATTTTTGTTTCTCAAATGATGGTTAATTTGTTTCCATGGTCTTGGATGCATTGCTGTAGATAAACACTGCAAGAACTCCTACCTTAGTTTTAAGAACTAATCAATCTCATTTCAGTTTCTGTGCACTAGTGTTTGAGTGTCTGACAGAAAGACTCCTGCACTAATTCTTGGCTTCATGTATTAAGGTCTGAGGTGACTGGTGGGTGCATCCTTAAGGAGCAGAGAGCCCCCTGTACAATGTGGGTGCCTTGTAGCCAGTAGAATCTCTCCATGTGTGCGAGGTGAACTGCTGACCAACAGTGTGCTGGCATGTTGGATACAGGAGTAGCTAAAAGTGAAGGTGTTACTTTTGTCTTGGGTGAGCCTTCTGATCCCAGTGCTGCCTGAGCTGTCTCTGCTCCTCTGACCACCGCAAAGCTGATCTACATTACCCCAATAAAGGGTGACCCCAGTAATGTATCCCCTGCAGATGTGATGCAGGTGTAACTGAGACTGGAGCGAGGCAATACTGCAGTGCTCTGTCGTAGTACAAAGCAGTAGTTTGACAGCAGAGGTGTCAAAAGAAAAGCCTTTTGTTGAGCCTTCTGATTCTGAAGGCAGAAGAACAAGTCCAGACAGAAAGACAGAGGAAAGCTCTGGATTCTGTTCTGTGAGTGCCTTCTTGGCCAGCTGGATGTTAAAGGCTGTTTGTGGCTGTTTCAGGGTGGAGGGAGAGCTGTGGACTCAGCTGCGTCACAGGCAGAGAGGAGATGAGTTCTGCTGGAGAGCTGAGGCAATCAGAGACATGAGGCGCCTGGCTGGTAAGCACACATTCCACAGCCTTGGAACAGCTTGGACATAATCACTGTTTCACCATGTTTTGTGGTTTGTGTGTAGTTGTTGCTTTGACCTGACTGCAAATAGCTGGGCCAGTATGTGTGATGGTGGAGCGTGGCCACTTGCCATGTCACACACCTTTGGCCTTGTCCCTTGTGTGAGTTCAGCTGCAGCAGGTGCTGGTGCTCCAGCACTGGGAGCTGCCTCCCTTTAGTGCCCTTTCCCAGGCAGCTGGAGTTCAGCCAGGGAATGCTTGCTGTGTGACACCAAGTTGTTTGAAGTTCTAAGATATTTTTCTCCTGTAATCTCTTCCTGTGCTGTGACACAGCAGCTTTCAGACTGTGGCGCCTGCAGAAGGAGCTGCTGAGCAAGGAGGAGACCAGGCTTTGGGAAGCCCGTGCCCTGCTGGAAAAGAAGAAGCTACGGAACATTTTCTGGATGTGGCATTCCAGATGCTTGGAAATGAAACAGATTTTAGCACTGACAACTCAAAGGCAAAGGAACTTGGTCTCTCGGTGAGTTGGTGGGGTCTGTTTCTCACATGAAAAGTCTGCTGAAGTGTAGATCCAAGGAAAACAGAGCCAGCCCAGACAGAGATGTGTTGTTCAATCTTAGAGCCATCTATCCTTTTGTTTTAGGTTTTAATAACAATGAAAGTAGGGGTAGAAACATGAAAAGGAACTGGTGTGGCCAGAGGTGTTACAACTTGCCTCCTGTGCTCTGCCAAAGTTTTTTAGTCCTGAGCTTTCATGTTGTGAAAGACCAAACCTGAGAACAGCCACTGTTCTGCTGTGCTCTGAGCACCACAGTGGCTTTCTACTGAAAGAAACTAATAGAAGCTCAGGAGATGACAGCTTCTGTCTGTGTGTCCTGAACTAAACCCATTCTCAGGAAGAGACACAGGCTTGTGCACATGTTTTTTGATAGGGTTTTAATTTGCCTTTGGTGTTCTCAGGTGCTTCAGTGTGTGGAAAGAGAATGTTGAGCAGAAGGCACTTGACAGGTGCAACCTGGCTCATCTCAGAGCAGTATCACTGAGGAAGCACTTCCAGCTGTGGGTTGAGATGCTGCAGGTCAGAGAAGGTGATAAGCAGGCAGTGGTGAACCTCTTCTTCCTGCGCTGGAGGCAGCACCATGGTGAGCAGCTTGGGGGCTGTGCAGCATCTAAACCTTGGAGGTGCTTGGGCTCCTTGCTCCTCTTCTTTTCCAGTGAAAACCAGCTGGAAACAGCCTGATAACAGAGGGGCTCAGATGTTACAGAGTATGAACAAACCAGAGTGGGCAGAGGACTAGTTCTGGATGTGCCAGGGAGATTTGTTGCTCTGCTTCATAAACCAGGCAGAACATCTGCTTGGTGAAAAGAAGCAGTTTGAGGGCTGGGCTGAGTTGGGAATGCCTTCTGACAAATGATCTCTTGTTCCTTTATCTAACTGGTTAAGGAGCAGACACAAGCTCAGAAGCTGACAAGACAGTGACAAAGAGGTCTGAAGGTCAGTCACTGTGGACTGTGGAGAGAGAGTTTCTGGGGAAAACAGGCTGCTCTTTTGATGACTTCTGTCAAAAGCTGAAGCTGCAGAGAGTGTATCTGCTGTGGAAAGCAAGGCTGTGCGAGCATCACAAAGCTGAGTGAGTGCAGAAGAGCCAGTTCCTGGGGTCCTGCTCTCATTAGTAATGTCCCCTTGACTTTCTGATCCTTTTGGAAGACCCTTTTACCCCAACTACCATCCATCATGTCCATACTAGTATCCCCTTCTGGTACTCCTTTTCTGTCACTCTGCTGTCTCAATATCTTCTGTCTCAGCTCTTTCTCTCAGACCTTGGAGCAGTGTAGACTCAGAAAAGCTCTGAAACTATGGCACCAAAAGTACCTCATGCTGAAGACAATTGAACAAAGTTCTGAGCACTCAGACAGAGCTGTTTATGAGGAACCTCTTACCATGCTGTTTTCTGAGGACCTCTCGACATCATCTGGCTTTGACAGCAGTGCTCCAGCTACTCTGACCTCTCAAAGCTCATTGGAAAAGGTGAGGAGGCCTTGAGACATCCAGGCTGCTCTGAGGTATTGCATTGCTGAGATTTTTCAGGGAAAAATTTCTGCTTCAACATGATATTGTCATCAGCAAACTGTGCTTAAAATTTAATGCTGAAGAGCACTGAATCTGTGGGGTCCTGGAGTTGAAATGGAACCTGAAAGTGTAAAGTCAGTGCTCTCTGTGCCCTTTCTGGTTCATCATTTAGTGCTGTTGGAAGGTGCTGAGCTGGTGAGGTTCCCTTGCACACTTGCTTTTGTTTGTGGCTGCAAGGTGGAAGGGATGAGGTATGAAGAGCCTCATCACTGAGATAGTGCAGATGCCTATTTGCCCTTTTCTCAGTATAGAAACAGCTGTATTTCTGCATTCAGTATAGAAATAACTTCCCATCACTTACATGTTTGCACTCCAGAGCTGTACTTGCTGGCCTGCAGTTCCTTTGGATGCATTCTGCATTCCTGTGAATCCTTGCTAAAAAGAGGAGTAAATGGCATGGTCAGGACTGTTAGCTGAGTGCTCCCCTCACAGTGTCCCTCCTCTCACTCCTGCAGGAGTGCAGTCTCAGTGACAGCAGCCAGCAGGGCTCCTGCTCCCTTCTCAGCACTGAGGATGTCACACACCTGCCATGTCCCAGTGCTTTCCTGCAGCTCCACCAGTGCCCAGAGCTGCCAGCTGAGCTGGGTAGAGACCTGTGCCTGCACACCTCCTTTCCTCCACAGAGCCCTGGAGACGGGTGAGTTGCAGACTGGTTCTTTGGGGTGGACCCTTGTTTGGTCTGGCTGAATTCCTTCCTCCTGGATAATCCCTGATGTCACCTCACACCATCCTTCCAAATGCTTTATCCTCTTGTTTCTTTGCCCCAACGCTTTTGTCTTGCAGGAGGAATTGGTTTGTGGGAGATCAGTTCCAGTCTTTGGTGCTGCAGAGTCCAGACAAGGATGCCCAGATTCTCACCAGTTACTCTGCATGGGAGGAGGTGAGGCTGCAAGGTGGTGCATGAAATGTAAATGTGCAGGTGTTTGCTGCAAGCTCCAATTTAGCAAAGATCAGCATAAAAAAGGTCTCACAACTGTGTTGTTTTTGTTCTTTTCTCTCAGACAGAGAGTTTAGGAGCTTGAACCTTTTCTCATGGGGGTTATGAGGGTTAACAACAGTGAGCTGGGCAATCACAGAAGTCACAGCAGCAAAGAGAAGGGGCTGAGCTGTGTGGAGGAACTGTGGTAAAACAGCAGTTCAAGGGTTTTTTTGTCTTTTTGGTTTACAGGACTGCAGTTCTGACAAGGAGGTGAAGAGTTGCTGGCAGCAGGCAGAGAAATGGTGCCTGCAGAGGTACTTTGTTGTCTGGTCAGCTCAAACTCAACAACTTGTAAAGGCCCAGCAGCACTTCAGGCACATTCAGCTGTCTCGGTAGGGATTGTGCTTTCCAGAGGTTTCCCAGAGCTCTCTGTTTTGAAAGTTTTACACTTACTTTAAAAAAGAGAAAAAATTCTTTCTCTAGCTATATTCTTCTGTCTTCAGTGAGAGTTTTGCAGCCCATTATTCTGTGTTTTTACCAGCTTCAAAGTTGCTATATCTGAACACAATAACTTCTGGTTTGATGGGATGCCCTACAAACAACTTAAAGCAAGCCCAGCACTGCTGATAACAGGTCCTTGTAACTTCCTATCCACTGAACTGGCCCTGCTCTCTACTGATGCCCAAGCTGAAGAGCACATCCGGCTTGGCACAGCCTGGACAGAACATCTTACTCCCAATAACTTGCCCTTCCATTATTTCCCCTGACATTTAATGGGAAAGGATGTTAATAGATCACATGTGTTTCTAAAAGTCCCTTGTGTGTATGTTTGTTGTTAAAGTTTCTGTTGCAAGGGTGTGACCCCGAGTGAGCTGTTCCTACAGGGGGTGCTCTGATGTTTGTGTTTCTCAGAGCGTTTCTCAGCTGGCGTCACCGGGTCGTGCAGAGCAAGAGCCAAGAAGCTGCAGCAGCCCTGAAACATGGAGGGCATCGTTGCCAGGTGGCTTTCAGCCTGTGGAGGAGGAGACTGGCCCAGAAAGTGGAAGCTGACCGGAGGTTCAGGTGTCACATGCACCAGATGACTGCTGATGCCCTGAGGCACTGGCATTCCTGCTGGCAACGTGAGTGACCCCATCCCACAGCAGCACTTGTGTCTGTAGGAGGGGGATGCTGTGGCAGTGGTTGGGATGTCCCACTTTTGGCTGTACTTCTGTGTGCTGTTCTCTGGAAAGGCACACACTAGTCCAGGGGTCAGTAAGTGTCTGGAATGCAGTGATATCAGTGGACATGTGCCCTGCTGTTTTGTAGTGCTTTGTTAGGGAAGATGCTCCTTTGGCACTTCTACCTGCACTGCCAGAGACTGCTCAAGCAGTGCAGTTCAGCAGCTGGGGAGTTAAATGGAGTTCAGTGCAGCATTTCAAACTTCAACATGTCTCCTCAGACCCAACAGTCAGGCTTTGCTTCAGTAGGAACAAGGTGTATCTTTTGGGGTGGCTTGACAGTCCCAGTCCTGTCCCTCAAGGGATTCCACATGCTGTGAGTGCTCCTGACATTGTGGCAGGGAAGAAACACTCCCAGTTTTTGATGGAAAACTGCCCTGCAGATCAGAGTGAAAGTGATCTGTGAACCCTTGCAGGGAGAATTAAAAAGAAGGTCTGACTGCCTTGCAGACAGAAAACTACAAGCTGGATTGAAAAGCCTCTTCAGCTGCTAAAGAGAGGGCAGGAAATCTTACCCAGTCAGGTCCCATGTGGTGTTTGCAGCAGATGTATTCTTTGCTCTTGTCTGGACTCTGTGATGGAAAAAGCACTGGATGGAGCTCAGCAAGGTGGTGTGTTCTCTCCCAGGGAATGGTGCCCTGAGGCAGCTGCAGCAGCAATGGGCCCAGCACAGCTGCCAGGAGAAGAAGAGGCTGGTCCTGCAGACATGGTATTACCAAACAAGGAAGCAGAAATGTGCTGCTTTATTCTGGGAACGTCTTCTCCTGCACAGGTTTGTTCCTTGACCTCAAAGCATTTCCAAAGGAAGGTTTGAGTGATGAGCAACTTCTGTAGCAGAGTCCACTGTGTTCAGAGCAGAGCTTGGGCTTGGAAGTGTAGATAACTTGTGTGTATATGGAGGTTCTGGAGGAGCATTTCCATGGGAAGGCTCCTGTGTTAAAGTGTCTCTCACCCATACTCACACTCCCCATCTCATTCAAGACTTCTTTAGTTTCCAGAACTTGTGCTCAGCCTTGGTATGCAGGGTTGTATTTGTACCCTAAGCAAGGGGGATGCCAACAAATTTGTGTAGTTTAAAAAATTGAAAGCTTTGTTTTCATGGGAATTATTCAGTATTTGCTGAAAGGAATAGTGGGCAGAGGTTTACAGAGATCTGATGTTTACAAACCTGAGTCTTTTATGATTCTAGGCACAGTGTGTTGATTTTAATTTAATGTGAAAAATTGAATTCAATATATTCCTGCAGCAAAACAATATCCAGTAAAGCCTATGAAGAGCCATGATACTCAATTCATCTTGGTGTTAGTTACAATACGGGTGAAGCTGTAGTGTGTTTTGCAGATCCTGAAAACACAAGAATTTAATTTCTTTTCTCTCTTAGCTTTCTCAATGAAAACAGTTTTGGTTTGGTTTATGTTGTGTGAGGCAAATGCCTGCCTGAAGTGCAGAGAAGTGTACAGTTGCAGGGAACTGGGAATTGGTCAGGTATTTCTCTTTGAAATAATTCAGGAGGATACGAAGGAATAAGATTATTTATGCCAAAGGTTCATTTGAGGCACAAGAAGTGCAGGTTTGGCCCTAGCAGGTTTCCTTTTGAATTGCAGGGTCAGGCTGAGAGGAGACAAAGATCTACAGAGGAAAGAGCAGCTAAAAACCCAGCACAACTTAGGTGGCTGTGATGCTGCATTCACTCCATCCAGTTGCATTTTCTTCTGCAAATCCATCTCTGTGGTGGCTCCCTGGTGGGAATTGTGACTGGGAGAAGTCCTTAATGTTGCTCCTTCCTGGCAAGTGTGTCCCCACCATAAATCTTCCTTCTGAGTCTCCTTTGATGAGAGAGCACTTCTAATTTCTCACCTGGCCATGGCACAGGCTGAGCCCTGTCTCTTCCAGGGAGGGCATTTTTCATGCTAGGATAACCTGCAATAGATTCTCTTGATGTCTCAGGCAGCCTGCCAGGCAGAGGATATTTACACCTCTGCCTATGGTGCAGGGCTGTGATTTGCATAATGAAAGTCCAAGTGGAACGAGGAACCAAATGGATAAACCAGGAGTTAAAAGCAGATTGGATTCTAGGGTGGCCTCCTGTGCATCATCCTGCACGATTCAGAGAGATTATTGTGGGTGCAGATTTACAGTGCTGGTAATAGTAACTCCAATAGACATTGATTTTTGGAATAAAATTGTCTCCATAAAGATTCGAGTTGTACATCCCACATACACAGGCCCTTAGTTTGTGACAGCCAAGAAAAAAACTAAAATCTGAGTCTTGACAGCAAGCTGTTGTCTTAAATTCAGCAGACAGGCTTCAGGAGTCTGCTGAGTTCCATCTGAAGCAGATTTTAGCAGTTTTATTCTCATCCCATAAAGAAAAAGCCTTCATCAGACATCACCCTTAAGGTCAGCTGCTGACACAGAGAAAGATTGAAGACTGACTGATTTAATTCTTCTTTTTTGAGGGGGAGATCCACTCTGTGTAGTGGCAGGACAGCCTAGGAAGAGTGTTTGTTTTGTAGGCAGAGGAAAAGCATGATGTAACATTGCATTCAGTTTGCAGAGGCCTTTGAAGAGAAGGAATTGCTGAAATGACCAGAGGGAAGCACTCCTGGGCGTTGAGTAGTTGAGAGTAACAGTGTTAGGAACCTGAAGTAAAATGAGGGCAAGTTTTCAGTAGAAAGACACTGTAATTGAGGAGTCTGAACTTGAACCTCCCAAAAATAAGGCACTGGAGAAATAAGGAGTGTGGAGAAAGATCCATAAATGTTGATTGCAGAAGAAATAATAGGAACAGCCTTTTTTCTCGTTAAATGCTCTTTGGCTTGCTTTGACCATTTATGTGGATCACTGCACCCTGGGTGAGAGGGTGGAATTTGGTTTGCCATCGAAGTGTGACTTCAGGCATCTGCCTCTTTCCTCTTCTTGTCCTGTTTCTCAGGTGCCTCGTCACCTGGGCCCAGGTCACTGCACATAGACTGAGGCAGCATGAAGCCCTCTCTTACTTTCAGAGGGTCAGAGAGCACCGTGTCCTGTTGGTGAGCTTTACTGAGTGGAGGAACAAACTCTTGAGAGCTGAACAGCAAGTGCCAGGAGAGAGAAAGCACAAGGGGCAGGACCCCTGTGCAGGCAGAGCCTGTCTCCGCTGGCGAGTGGCTGCAAGAGGACAGCAAGCCCTGCGTCTGGGATCTGTGGCTGCTGTCAGACAGGTAAGAGAAGATGAAGAGCCCTGTGAGACAGTGATTCTTAACTGCCTGTTCTCTTGTGAAGGCTCAGTGAGTCACGAGGCAAACCTGGTTTGATTTGTGGTGACTGCTTAGTCCCTGCTTTGAAATTCTTTACAGACTGTGCATGCAACTTCATCACCATAATCTGGCACTGATTGCAGCAACCATCTGGAGCACAGCAACAGGGAAAGGGGACATTTTGACCAGAGAGATGAGAGCACTCCTTCCTCTCTGCTCAAAGATGAGATGGGATAATCACTGTCCCTGCAGAGCAGAGTGAGCTGTCAGAGTTGCAGCTTTTTTCAAAAGGCTCACAGCTCGAAAACCACAAAGGGGTCGATTGATTTGGAAGGCCTGAGTCAGTCCTGCTGGGAGCTCATCTGTGCAGCTTCCAGCCTGGGGTCTAGCACATTAAACTACCTGCAGGGCTGTGGCATAAATGTGTCTCTGAGGCAGGTTTGTGAGTGCTGTCTGTGTGCATTGTGTTTACTCTTGGCTACAGCTGTGCTATTTCTGTTTGCAGGCCTGCAACTACTGGACCAAAGCAGCTGCCTTTTCGCAGTGCTTGCGGCAGCACAGCACCCTCATAGGGGTGAGGAAGAGCAGGAAGATGGCTCTGTCCTGGTCCCTGAGTAAGAAAATGCTCCCTCCTCTCAGCCTTTCGTGGGGCCATGTGTGTGAGGAGGGAGGGGAAGTAGTGTTTGCCAGCCCAATTAACTGGGATTTGTCTCTGGGGTAGGAGCTCATGGCAGTCAGACTCTGTGGATGCTTCTGTGTGGAGCCAAATGACTAAGGGCTTGTGGCAGCTCTGCTCTCTCCCTCTCTGGCTCCTGTGAGATTCCTCTTTCCTTTCCTAGAAAGCAGAAGAGGCAGAGAAGAGGGTTCAGCATCAGCTGGACTTTTCCCCAGTGCCATTCAGCGCTGGCTGGTGATCTACAGAAACCAAAACAGGGCTGAAAGGCTGCTGCTCCCTCGCCTGGTGGAGAGACCTGATGGGGTGGGACCCTCTCGTGCCCATGCAAAGATCCAGGAGAACAAAGCAGAGGTGGACTTGGAGCAGTGGGATGAGGAGTGTCTTGGGTAGGTGGAGCAGAGGGCTCTGGGCTTCCTCTTGCTGTTGCCATCAGGGAAGGGCTCCCTTTTAGGGCTGTTGGGCTGATAAAGCTTATTTGCCTCCCTTGCCTGCAGGAGGAAATACCTGAGGTGGTGGCATCACACAGTGGTCCTTCGCCAGCGCCAGCGTGACAGGAGACTGCTCTGTCTGGCAAGGGGGTGGCACCAGTGGAAGGAAGCCAGCAGGGTGGTGATACTGGTTCAGGTGTTGGTGAGTGTCTGGTGCCACCAGGGTGGCAGGGGTGGGTGTTATTGGGCAAGCCTGCTCTGCTTGCAGCCTGGAAGATGGGACCTGGAGCTTTAACAAGTACCACTGTGCACCAGAAATCCTGGTTTGCTGCCATGGATAGTTTTTCCATCATTCCTTTTGAAATGCCAGCAGAGCAGACTGGCATATCTACAGATTTAGTTGTGCTTTGCCCCATCTTACAAATGGGAAGCTGAGACAGGATGATTTGTGTAGGTTGTCTGTAGCCTGTTCAGAAAGTTCACAGTAAATATTACAATCTTTGTCCTCATCTGCCTTCCTGATACATCCCACTGGTGTCCACACCTACCACGGTTGTCATTTGGCTTCCTCTCTTCTGAGCCCGTGTTCTGCCTGGTTTCCTGGGCTTTAGCTGTGTGAGATGTGCTCTGACCTGCCCAGGGGACAGGATGGTGCCTGCATAGTCCTCAGTCACTGAGGAGCTGAGCTGGGGCTCCCCAGGGTATTGGGACTTAATTAGCCACGGTGTTTGCAGGAGACAGTAAGAGCTTTGTTGTCAGTAAGCTCTGTTTGTTATTTGCAAAGTCATTTCAGAGGGACCCAGGAAAGCCACTGGAGGCAAAGTGGGACTCAGGGAAGTGAGGTCATTTGCCTGTTAGAGCCCAGTTAATCTGTGCACTGCCCCTCTCCCTGGCAGGACCAGCAGCGGCTGATGGGAAAGGCCTGGAGGGTGTGGAGACAAAGGTATTTGCAAAGCCTTGTGGTGCAGAAGTTTTTGGAGGAGGAAGCCAGGAGCCTCCTGGCTCAGGTAAGCATTTATGAGTGCTTCAGTCCTGTGGGCTTCAGTGGACCAAAAGGCACCCCAAAGGGACAACTGGTGTTCCCTGTATCTCTGTCCCTGCACAAAGCACTTGCTTAGGGAGAAGCTGAATACATCAAGGAATGGCACTTGCCAGTAACAAAGGGAAAGAGCTTCCAGCTTTACATGGGTTCATCTTTGGGTGTTTTTCAAAGCTTTGTGTCAGCAGTCAATTTCCCTGACGTGTACCCCCTTCCCCACTGTTATTAGTGATGTTAATCCACTAATCCCCTGCCTCTGGAGAGCCTGCCTGGGGAAGGAACAGGCTCCACAGTGGGGCAGGAGGACTGTGCTCACTTGCACCCAGGGGCCAGCAGTCACTGTGAATTTGAGTCAGCAGGCAAAGCCTTAGAACTCACATCCAGTGTGCTCCTCTGCCTGCCTCCGAAGAGCTGGGCAGGATTAGGTCCTGCTTTAAGGACATGGGAGCAGGTACTGAAATGAGAGGGCAGAGGGAACATTTTCCTTTCTTCTCCCACATTGATTTGTGCTCAGCACATCTCTTATTGGCTCTAGAAGAGACAGAGCAGGGCTCTGAGTGAAGGGTAAGGCAGCTGGCAGAGCCATTGCTAGAGGGAAAGCTGTGTTTATGAGTTCTGTGAGAGTGGCTGCAACCCCTCAAGGGTAACCTGAGTATTTGATTTGTCCACTTCCCCCTTTCAGGCCTTTGGAAGGTGGCGGCAGCTCACGGCATTCCAGCTCCAGGACAAAGGACGCTGCTGAATGGAGGGGATTGCCTGCAGCTGCTGCTCATTGCAGCACCCGAGGAGGATACAGCTCCTGTCACAACAAAGAGCTGGGCCTGTGCAGTGGAGAAAGAGAATGCTGTGCTCCTGTGATGAAAGCAGGGCTGCAGGCCAGCAGGATGACAGCCCAAGGACAGCCAGGAAGAGAGGGTGTACCTAGTGAGGGTCCTCCTTAGCAGCAAAACCAGAGAAGTTACTCCCTGTTATTGTGAGGTTGCATTCCCTTCTCCTCTGGACCCTGCTTTTGCTGGATTTCTGATTAAAAATCAAAAAACCACCTTATAGGCTCTCCCTTTACTCAGTGGCTTTTTCATGGACAGGAGTTTGGTGCCAAGCAGGAGTAAGCAAGGTCATCAGTCTTAGGGATGAGCAGGAGCTTGTCTGTGCTGATTTCTGTCGATTCCCAAGTTTGGGATGTCCTGGGTAGGTGCAAACACAGGTCTTTATTTTTAGATTTGGCTCTTCCCCTGCTGGGGGTTCCCACATGGCTCCCACCTCCTCCCCCTGTCCAGGTCCATCAGCTCTTCATTAAGCCTTTCAGTGGGTGGCCAACCTCCTGACTGCTTCCTGCTGGTTCCTTTCTGTGCTGAATGGGCAAGGGATGGAGAAACCTGCTGGGAACAGCTGAGCACCAAAAGCTTTGCTGAGGCGAGACAGGCGTGTCTGATCCCCAACCTTCCCATTACTTGCCTCTGTGATTGATGCCCTGTAATTACCCTGGATATATGAGCCCTGCCTCAGACAGCTGTAACAAGAGGGTCTGAAGAATCTGGAAAAGGCTTTTCTTCCTTGCTTGTTTGAAAGAGATGCTCACAGCATGGTGGGGATCTCTAAATCCCACTGGGAACTGCCCCGAGGTCTTGTTTTTCTAGCCTGAGGTAGCTCTGCAGGATTGTTAAGTACACAAAGCAGCCTCAGTAGCTCCACACACCCCTTAGTCCAGTGCTGCGGGCCCTGAGGCTGTTCAGAGTCATTAGGTCAGGAGAGATGGGCTGTCTGTCCCTGCAGGCACTGGGAAAGGACCACCCCACCTCCTGGGACCTTGCAGCTCTGACCAGCTACAATCTTTGGCTCACTTTTGATAAATTCCACAGTTTAAGCTTTTCCTCATGGAGCTTTACCCGTGCACGGGGCACACATTGAAAGTGAAGGCAGAACTGCCCCAGAAACAATTGGTTTTCTTAACATCTTCCCTTGTGCCAGGGTGATTAGTGTGCAAACAACATGAGTCTCTGCAAGAGTATAGCCTAGGACAGGAGACATTTGTATTTGTGTATTTTATTGTGCACAGTCTAAGAAATAGTGTGATTACTAAGTAGCTTAATCCTGAATTGGAATTCACATAGTTCTAATAAAAAGAAAACAGGAATTACAATAAAAGGAGGAAAGTTAGGAAGAAAATTTGAACCTTCTTCTGGAGTGAGTGCAAAAGAGCTTGATATGAGCAATTATGAAGAAATACATTTTAGGAGTGCAATAGAAAAGGAATATTTGACCTTCTTTTCCGGCTTGGTAACTGTTGAAATAATCCCCTTGCATAGGGCACCGCTGGCAGGAGTGTTACCAGAATCCCATGGAGTTTTAGCACATTGATGCACAAGAGTTCTGCTCTTGTAATCAACATAGCCATGATTAGCAGCTCTTCACCCCACAGAGCTGGCCTTCTGGCTCAGTCTGGAGCCTCAGCTCAGAGGTTTGGGTAGTTCTGGCTACTGTTCATTGAGAGGGGCTCAGGGAGCCTTTGCTGGGGGATCAAAAGAGCACGTAGTGTGTGTTTGGGAGTGTGTTGTCCTTCATCAGCACAGGAGCTGCTGCTGCTTCTTTCCCCAGAGTCAGTGGAGGGAAGGAGGAAGTAAGAGATTAGACGAGGAATTGTCACTGCTGAGTCGGAGAGTTCAACAGCTCAAAAGTATCATCCACAACCTGCCAGAGGCAGTTTTCCAGGGGGAAGTCGTTGTCCACCAGGTTGACCAGGTAATAGTTGTCGTGGATGTACTGGATGATCATGCGGGAGGGCGACTCCTCCTCGTAGAGCTTGGCCCACTGCTCGATCCACAGCGCAAAGGCCTCGTCCTGGCAGGGGAGAGAACTGTTGGCTGTTGTGCAACATTCTCATGTTACTTAATTTAGGACACTGTCACACACAGCTGGCCAGCCTGTTGCTGGCCAGAGTTCAGCAAGGAGCCTCATGCTCTCTGGTCAGTGGGAAGTGCCCAGAGCTGAAGGGAGACACGTTTGCAGTGCAATGAATGGCTCAATGCTGCCCCTGTGTGTGTGAGAGGGGAGGGAGAGCCACTGGCCAGCACTCAGTGCAGTGGCACTGCTGGGGCCCAGGTTACTGTGCACTTGGTGAAGGGCTTTTGCTGCAGCAAAGTTCTCCTTACACAGAGGGAGCAGGAGAAGCAATACCTGGACCACTGCAAGCCAATATTGCAACAGCCCTCAACTGTGAGGAGTGTCACAGCCTAAAACTGAAGCAGACACTGAACTGCCAGGGCATCCCACTGATGTGTCCAGCAGGAGGGAGGACTCACCTTCCAGTAGAGGAAGCTTACAGGATCCACCACAGTGGGCTGGATGATCTCCCTGCCTGGGAAGATGCCCCAGGTGACAGCATTGGGTTGCAGATCTGGAGCATTGGTGATATTCTGGCCCTGCCAAAGGAAGGAAAACCTTTCTGAAGCAACTGCTGGAGGAGGGACTGTGTGAGTTGGAACAAGTGCATTTACCCTCTCCTTGTAAGAGATCAGACAGCTGCTGCCTGTCAACAGCTGACTTGGTTTACTTTCCCTTCCCTTCATCAGCCCTCATGTCCCACTTTGTTCACAGTGATACCTGAATCTTTGATGTTTGCCTCTCTGCCCAGGTGGTGAAAGGAACAGGTGCTGTCCCCCACAGCCTACCTTGACATTGACAATGTGGTAGTTCACCCTCAGCTCGTACTTCTTCAGCACTTTGAGCAGCGCCGTGACGATCTCGCTGGAGGTGAAGAACTCCAGGTATGCCTGCAGGGAGGGATGGGCAAGGGGGACAATCAGAGCCCTAAATCCTGGCAGGACAGACAAATAACAGGCAAACAAGGACAGTTTAGAGTCTGGGCTGCTTGGAAACCTGGCAGCTCAAGACTTGTATGTCCATTTCCAGAAACATGTTCTACAGAGAAGGCTTGCGCAAAGGGCAGAGCAAATTCCTAAGAGAGCTGGGGAAAAAATTAAATAACTGGGGAGAGCAGAGGTAACAGCCCTGAACAGTGAGTTCAGGAAAGCTGCATCCTTCCTGTTTTGCACCCATGCAAGCAGAGAGGCTGGAATGAAGTCCAGTGTGACCATAAGTGCTGCAGCAGGAAGCAGCCTGTGGAAGAGGCCTGAGCTTGACCCCTGTTCTACAGCACTGTCTTACCAAGGCAGCCCAGCCTGGGGAGAGCAGAACTTGGGGGTCTCAGCTGGGCTCTCCCAAGCAACACTCCCTGTCCTCATCTTTTGTTCACAATCCTCCCCGTGTGCTCATACACCCGAATTCTGCCCTTGCTCTGTGCTTGGCTGCTCCCAACAACTGCTCCCCTCCCCCCATTTCCTGGCTATTGTGTGTGATGATGGATTTCCTCACCTCGGGGGAATTTTGTTCTTTGAAAACATAACTGCATTTGCCATCTGCTGGTCTCTGGCTTTACTGGTTTGGATCCCTTTTGAACAAGCCTGCTTTGTTTCCCAGAATGAGCCACTTGCCTGGCATTTATCTTGATGGGAGATTCCTATCACAGCCATTAGTGGCAAGGCTCTAGGGCCTGAAATGCCTGACAGTGGGAGGCAGGACAAGGAAGGAACCTGGCAGTTGTCTGCACAGCACAGTGCTGTGGGCAATTGTGGAGAACCCTGACTTACTGAATAACAGACGGGAGTTTTTAAATGTCAAATTACCACCATGAGAAGCTGGTGATACCTCACTGATTCCCATTTTATGAGAAACCTGTGAGCTTCCTGCATCACTGAATGAGTGGGTAGGCTCGTGTTTATATCTAAAACTTCACAGCCCTGGTCTAGAAATAAGTTACCAATAATTGCTTGCTGAGAGCAAACCCAAGAAACCTCATAGATGTTCAATAGAGGGTTTGAGGTGGCAGAAAACAGGCATGAAGTCATCCTCAGAGATGACACAGTCTGGCTCTTAAGACACCAAAGCAGCTTTGCCTCATCTCACCAACAAGGCATTAAGATAATCTTTCTGCCTGCTCCTTATCTGCATAAAAGCCTGGGACCACCCAACCCAACAGAGGCCAGATGGGGTCATAACTCGTTGCTGCCCAGCCCAGAGTAGTGCAGTACCTTTTGGAAAACGTATCCCCCACTGGGCCCCCAGCCTACAATGGGGTCTGTGGATGGTTTGCCATTGATGTTTGGTTGGGAGTTGATGGTCAGGATTCCTCGTCTGTTGACCTTCTCCAGCTGGTCCTTCAGAAGGTTGGTCTCAGTAGCAAGAGGGTCATCATTCCAAGGCATACACGTCACCTGCCGTGAGGAGAAAGGATGGAACAGCCCTTGGATTACCACCTGGATGCTGCAGGAACTGAGAGGTGCCCTCATGGTCTCCAACATAACTGCTTCAGGAGAGAATTCCCAGGTTTGGCACAATGTGTTGAATTCTAAGAATGACTGCTGAAATCTACAGATACTGGTCCTACCATGCTGTAGCAGCTTTCCTTCTATGAGCCCCAGCTCTGGCTGCTGGATCCCCTTCCAACCACTGTCCCAGCAAATCCTTTTGTATAAGGAAGTGCCAATTCTTGTTTGGAAGAATGAGGTGGTATCAGGAGCAGGGGAAAACATGCACCATTGTCTATGCCACACCAACCATCCCTTCCTGGGCCATCACTCACCCTGTACCCGTTCCTGTTGGGTTCTCCAGTGATGTAACACGTGAACACTTCAAAGACACTCTCTTCACCAGTCAGTTCTTCTCCCCACATCTTCAGAAGCTCCTCCCGGGGAGACTTGCTCTTCAGGTAGAAGAGATAATAGTCCTTCAGTTCCCCAAAGGCTGGAGAGGAGGAGTTACCCCTGTAAGGGCAGCAGACACAGAATTAAAGACCACTAAGGAAGATGAGCTGATTTTGTGGTGCAGGAAGACCCAGGAAGAGAAGTAACCAACAAAACCCACCCAGACATCAAAAGCCTCAACATCTTGGTGCCATTCTCCTCACCTCATTCAATCCAAGCAACTGGAGACCACTTTGATAGGAAGCCACCAGCTTGGTGAAGCCCAGAGTGTGCCCAGGACACCCAGAACAGAGCCCAGCTGTGTGCCAGGCTGTCCCAGAGCAGTGGCACTCACCACCGGCCGTTGGGGAAGTCGTCCCACTCCTGTGTCCGGTAGATGTAGCTCTTGGGCCGGGAGGCCCAGAAGATGGGCCGGACATCCTCCACTCTCCTCTTGGGGTGAGCACTGACTGCCCAGGGCAGGGGCCGCCTGCACGGGAGGAGCACACGTCAACTGCAGGCCCTGCCTCTGCAGAAACTCACCTCTGGGGAGCAACTAAGAGAGGCTGAGAAGGAGGACAGGAAACTCTTCTTCCTTTATGGAAAATCCTTTCCCACTCAGTTCCCTTACAAGATGCTCAGGAGGGGTCTATTTAATGTTAAAGTACAGGCCTGGCACCTGAAATTGGAAATGGTAAGGGCAAAGCACTATGGGAAGCTACTTTAAGGGATAAAAAAAAACCAGCTGGCAATTTTGCTTTGCTTCCTCTTGTCTGTGCTGAAGCCCATGGACTCGGGAGAGAAGCCCACATTCCCTTTGTCAGCTGCAGAGAACCCCAGAAATACACAGAAGGAGCTTATGTAGCACCCAGCCTGTAAGAGGGGTTGTGACAGGCATCAAAAACTTATTTCTTCCAAGTGGAAGCTCTAAGACTGGGTTTTTAAAGTTCCAGAATGGCTACTTTAAAGGTACTTTACTAAAACAAATTCCTCCTTCAGCTGTCCCAGTTTTTGCTGGAGACCTGCAGGAAGGGTGAACTTCTAAATGCAGGAAAGTGCTAAAAGAAAAAACTAAAAAAGAGGTAAAAAAGCACTTTGTTTGCTTTCAGTAGATGGGATGGATGGATGTGAAAGTGGAATTCACAGAAACCAGTATGTTCTGCTCACCTGGGGTCCTCCTTCCACAAGCCCAGGCGCTTCAGCACTTCAGTGGTGGCCACTTCGCGGTTGAGGGTGTAGAAGTGGAGCCCATGGACCATCCCACTGTCCAGCAGCTCCCGGCACATGGACACTGCCAGCTCCACCCCGTAGTTCCGGATGGCTGCATCGTTGTCCTTGATGGGTTCAATCACATCTTTGATCTCCTGGGGCACCTCCAGCTTGGAGAGCTTCACCAGCTGGCGCAGGGAGTGGTAGCCCTGGATGAAGATGCAGGAACTGCATTTTTCCAAGGCCCTTTGCTGACATCCAAGTAGCACAGGTACTTAGTCTGAATTTTTTGGCAGATTTAGAGCTGGGGCTCCTGGATTTGACTCCCAGGCCCCACCTCTAGGATGGTAATGCAGCCCAGGTCATGTCACTTGAGGTGATTTTTATGCATGCTTTGCCCAAACCCAGCATTCTGACAGTGACAACACCTCAGGACTGGCAGGACATTGTCCTTTATACCCCATTTTGCCATATGGGCACAGAAAACCTTTTCAGCTTGTTATTACCTGCCTAAGTTTAATTTAGCAAACCACCCACAGATTTATCACTCTCACTTCCCAGCAATTTCATGGAGGATATTGCCTCTCTTGAGCTCTGACCCACAAACACCTGACATCCTGGATCCTCATTCCCTCCCCAGCCTCAAGTTACTGGATTTCACCTGTATGGGGAAGATGCCAGGAATAATGGGGCAGGTGATGCCCATGGCTTGACAGTCCTTCATGAATTTGAGAAAGGTTTCTGGTCGGAAGAAAAGCTGTGTAATGACAAAGTCTGCTCCAGCAAAGACTTTCTCCTTCAGGTGCCTCAGGTCTGCCTCATAGCTCTCTGCTTCAGGATGACCCTTGGGGTAGCCTTTGGGAGGAAGTGGGAGAGGGGGAAAAGTGAAACCCTGGAGGTCAGGACATGCTAGAAATTAGTGAGTGGTGTGTGGTCACAGCCCAGGTCCAGGGAGGGACTGCTGGGCTGATTTCCCTGCCCCAGACCCAACCCACTCTGCACTGGAAGACATTTACCTGCCACACAGATGTCAAAGTAATCATCGAATTCACTGCGAATGTGCTTAACCAGGTCAACAGCATGGTTGAAACCATCTACTTCTTCCTCCCACTCCTCACCAGCAGGATCTGAAAAGAGAACAAATCCACAGCTCTCTCCAACTGTTTGCTGGACTCAGATCTGCTACTTCTGCAAAACCCTCCTGCTATCAAAAGGAAGACAAAGATGAAACCCCAAGTTTGCAGAGTCAGCCTTTGCTGGTTTTGTCTGCCCTTGAGCTGGAGGGACTGCTAACGAAGGGGGACTGCTAACTCAGGTGAAATGCAGTCTCAACATTTAGTTTCTGCAGCCAAAGGAGCCTCTAAATCTGACTTCTGAATTTTTAGCCTGGAATTGAACACAACAGCAGCACAGCCTCAGCCCTGCTCACCACAGGACAGGAGGACTCACCTCCTCGCAGTGCCATGATGTTCTTCAACCCGAGCCTCTTGGCCTTCTGGAGGTGCCCTGTGATGTCATCCTTGGTCTGGTTGCAGCATGTCATGTGCAGGATGGTCTCCAGGCCACAGTAGTTGACTGCAGTGTTGGCAATAATCATGGAAGAGGTTTCCTTGTCAGACCCTGGATCCCCTGCAGGGTGCCACGTCACGTCAATGAAGAGTGGGCCACCTGCTCCCATGCGGTCAAACCTGTGGGGTTTAGAGCTGTGTCAGCCTGCACCAGGCAGCCAAGTCCCCTCCCTCTGCCTTGCTCTGCTGGAATGGCAGCAACAGGCAGAGAGCTTGGGTGACAGCAGCAGCAGAGACCACAAAAGTGTTGTAGTAGGAGTTAAACAAGTGGCCAATGTAAATAAGGAAAGCCATCCTTTAAGCCTCTCTGGGGAAGAGCCTACAATCTCTTTGAAGAGGCAATTGAGGGGTTCTCTGTACAACAGACTTCCCCCCTGCATGCTCTGTTAGACTGATACAGCCTCTGATAGACAGCAATGCAAGTCTCATTCCTTTTGAGATGGGCAACCCCCTGCCCTCAGTTTGATTGGCAGGGGTCACAAACATGAGGAAAGATAGACAAGAACTCTGTTGTGTTTCCCACAGTGTGCCAAGAGAAGAGACAAGGTCTCCCCTAACTTGCCTCTCTCCTGCTCTGCGTTGGAACAGGCCCTGCTGTTTAACGTATGGCCCAGCACACAGCAGTTATAAAAAGAATTATGAAACACCCTCTTCTCCTCTAGGTGAGTATGTGGTGGCTCCTGGGGCTCCAGAAGAACTTTCAGCTCTGCTGAGACCCTTTCATTTAAAATTTAGATGGGGACACCCATCTCAGAGGCTGAAACTTTGATCCTCTGTAATGCAGAGGCACAAACCATAGTGGCTGGATGATTCTGAAAGGAAGTGGGACTGCTCCAGAGTTTGGCACACTGCCTCTCAAGCAGTATTTTCTGCTTTTAACAGGTACTTTGCATTGTGCTTCAGCCTCAGACAGTGGGGCTGCTCCATCTTCCTAGAGCATGGGAGCAGGAAACAGCCTGGCCCTTTAGTAATCCCACCACACTTAACTCTTCAGGGCCTTCAAGGAAGACAAGTTACCTGGTGTCCATTACCCTCCTCAGCAGGAAAGCACAGCCCCATTACCTGCTTCGTCACCTGGAAGGGGAGACAGAGCATGGGGCAGAGCCTGCCTCATTAGCTATTGCCCACCCTCCCCACAGACACTCCTCTCCCCTGCAGCGCTCACCTGGAGATGAGGTTCACAGCAGCGTTGGCTGTGCGCGGGGGGAAGAACTCCAGGGAGAACCACCTGTCCCCGGCCTCCTGGCGCCGCCGCATCTTCTCGCGCAGCCGCTCGTGCCGGTCGGTGTCCAGCACGGGCGTGGAGCAGCGCGAGTTGTCCTTGGAGCTCTCGCTGCCGCTGCTGCTGCCATCGGAGCGGGAGCTGGAGCTGCCACTGCAGCTCTGCTGGCTCTCATTGACCATGGTGGGAGCGCTGGGGAGGGGAGCAGAGGGAGCACAGTGGGTACGAGGCAGGACAAGGGTGGCAGCAGTTGCTGCTGGGACGGGCAGATGGTGATTAAACAAGCCTATGCCAAGACCCAACATTCATCATCCAGGAGTCCCTTCTGCCAGCCCTTGCTGTAGTGGGGGATCTGGGGAAAACAGGGTAAAAAGTCTGTGTTTAGATAGTGCTGAGAGAAATAACACAGCAGTTGGCTTTGTGCCAGCTCTTTGGTACCAGCTGGGCCAAGCTGGGCTCTCAAAAGGGTCAGGTCAACATCACTTTTGGCTGAACTACAACTCAGCAAGCCAGGATGCCCATGTGAACCAGGTGATGGCCTCTGTGATCTCGTGGCCTTGGGCATGCCAGCAGATTTTTGTTTTGTCTACAGCAGGTGCTCCTTGGACTGTCTCCATGCTCAGTTTCCATCCTGTCTGTCTACACTGTAGATGGGAGAGGCAGTGCTATTGGGGCAGGGACACAGGAATGCACAAACTATTCCTATGTCAGAAACAAAGTACAGAATCCCCTCTGATCAGGCCACCCCCCAAACTCTGGCCTTTGTTTTCTTTGCTGGATCAGACAGCTCTATTTCCAACCATGACACACCATCTCCACAGACAGCTGTCCCCTGTGCCAGCCCTGCTCACACACTCATCTCTCTGGCAGGTGCACTCTTCCTTTCCTCACCAACTGTGGCTGCTTGGAAACAAAGTCACCAGAGACCATCCTCTTCTCCCTGCCTTGCTACACCACCAGCTGTGCTTGCCTGGCTTCACCAGAAGCAAAACAATCCAAGTCAGTGCTACAAGTGGGTCTAGGATGTCCAACTCCACTGAGCTCCCCAAAATGCTCCATCCTGTGCCTTTAAAATGAGGGAGTGAGCACACACAGTTACAGAAGAGCTGCCACAAAACTGGGATCTGCACTATTTGCTTAAGTACCTGCCAAAACTTAAATTTGTCCCTGGGAAGCTGCACGTTATCCAGGAATGACATAACTTTGGAGCCTGTTTTGGAGGGAACAGTAGCTCGAGCCAGCACACACTCTCTGCCCTTATCATACACTCCATGGCTTTAGGTCGGCCAAAAGACTTTGAACTCTTCTTCTACTGTTTACACTTGAGTTGCCAATCAAGCAAAACCCTTTGGGAAAAAGTCTGCTTTTCCCCCCAGCTGGCAGGAGATGTCAGGAACAGGCCTTGTGCTGCCAAGAGGATCTGGGAGCCTCTGATCTCTTGTGTACCAACACAGCTGCTGTGGCAAAAAGCAGCAGCTCAGCCCTACTGAGGAGAGAAGCAAAACCAACCAGGAGCAGTCAGAGCCCTGACCAAGCTCTCTCAGAGGACTGTGCCTGACATCCACGTGCACTGATCTGGGAGAGTTATTCCAAAGCCTGTGTTGGTGATCAAGCTAGTGGCTCAAAACCACGTGCTGCCGACTCCCAATACCTCACTCCTAGCAAGCACGGCACTGCAGGCAAATCAAAGGGCCTCTGTTTCCCTGCTTAACACCCACCATAAAGGGAAAGGGTTTATGTATTAATGTCTCTATAATAGGAGAAAAAGATCCTTATCTCGCTGGTAATATCGAGTCACAAAGACAGGAGAAAGGCTCACTTAGATTTTGCCTACAGGCTGTGTTTGGAGCAGACTCCCCAGATCAGATGCACCACAGACTTGCTGGCAGAACCTTGGTAGTTATTGCAAAAAGTCTAAACAACAAAAGCAGCAGCAGAACAAGACAATGTTAAACACCTCTCAGCACTGCTGCCCGTCTCTGCCACGCCGCCGAGCTCCGGGACCGGTGGGTCAGCACCCCGATGATGCTCAGCGGGGATGCACCCGCTGTGTTCCCTCGAACCCCAGCCCCGAGCGGACACCCTGTGGCTGCAGCGCCCGGGCCGAGCTCCCGGCACAGCTGTCCCGCTCACACGCTGCGAGTCCTGCGGGCAGGCGAGGGGCCCGCGGCCGGACCCGCCCCGGGACAGCGGCACGGGGGGCAGCACGGGGAGCCCCGGGGGCAGCACGCCCGGTGCCCGCTGTCCGTGCCGCGCTGGGGCATGGCTGGCGCTGCAGCGCGAACGCCCCTGCCCCCCGGCTGGCCCCGCGAGAGCGCGGCCCGGCCCGCGGCAGGGTGCGTGTCCCCGGCGCCGGGACGGCCATCGGGCTCCCGATCCCGCTCCCGGCCC
>VWZD01004825.1:964935-1014849 GCA_013396695.1 Sakesphorus luctuosus
GCGGCGAAGATGGCGCGGTGCGGGTGCGGATTGTGCTGCTGCTGCGGAGAGCGGGAGAGCCGCACCCCCGAGGAGCTGGTACGGCCCCCGCGGCCTCGGCAGCCCCCCAGCAGCCCCCGGGCTGTGTGTGCCGCTGGAGACCCCCGCGCTGGGTCTCGGTTCCGCCCGGCGCCGACAGCGCCTGAGGGCGGGCGGAGGAGCGGCGGCAGCGGGGCCCGGCCCCTCACGGCTGCTCGGCCCCTGACGGGTACTCGGCCCTCAGGGGTGCCCTACCCCTCGGGGCCGCCTCAGCCCCTTCCCGCCCGTTCGGTGCCGGGCCTGGCCCCTGCCCCTGCCCTCGGGCTGTGTGTGAGCCCCGGGGCCGCTGCGGCCGCCGCTCCCCTCGCTCGTGTGGGGCGGCCCGCGGGCGGGGCCCTCTCCAGCCCCGGCGCTGCTGAGCTCTGTCTCTGCGAGCTGCTCGGCCTGTGCCCCCGGACCCCGCTGCTCTGGAGGGCACGGGCGTGTGGGGTAGCGCTGGGCTGTGGGGAGCTCCCCTGTAGAAGGGGTGTGTCCTGGGACAAGCGCCAAGGGGAGAGCCCACGGAGTTACCCTGAGGAAGTGAGTGGTGGTCTGAAAATCCATACTCTCAGTTTATAAGCAACAGTGGAATAGGCCACCTGTACTTTTAGCTGTGCTGCCAGTGTTCGTAGGCACTGTACATGCATTCATCTCCCTCATGATTTTCCTTTCCCACATTTGTTTGTTTTGCAGACAATCCTTGGAGAAACTCATGAAGAGGATGATGAGATCCTTCCCCGCAAGGACTATGAGGTGGGAAATTACCTGGTATCAGTTTCTGAAATGAATGTGAAAAGAACTGCAGACAGGCCTCGATGTTTGAGTTTGTAATGGGGCAGGTGCTCAAAATGCATCATTTGGCTGCTTTGGCATCAGTGGAAATAGCAAGAGTTGCTGTTTGTTCTGTAATCTTTACCAAGGCCTTCTAGCCATGATTTTTTTGTCCAATCTGTTGCAGCTGGTTCTCTTAAATTGCCCTTTTGGCATTTCAGAGCTTGGATTATGATCGCTGTATCAATGACCCATACTTGGAAGTCTTGGAGGGCATGGACAACAAGGTAGGACCTTTTTCTTTTCTTTTTTCTAAGCTTGAGAGCTAAAACTTTGGAAGAGGCTCAGAGAACATGTGAATGCTCCATCATGGGGAGTGTTCAAAGCTTTGCTGGATGTGGCTTTGAGCAGCCTGGTCTAGTGGAAGGTGTCTCTGCCCATGGCGAGTGGGTGGAACCAGATGAGCTTTAAGGTCCCTTCCAACCCAAATTGTTCAGTGATTCTAAAAATGCTCCACTGCAGGAAGCTCTATGGGTTTTTTCTTCTTCGTTAAAGAAATTCTATGTCATCTCTTGCTTTCCCTACAAAAAGAATAAAGATTTGTGTCGACATTGTAGGTCTCAGCATCTGTTCTGATCCTCAGGTTTAAAGTGAGTGAGATGTTCAGCACTTTCAGTTTCCCATGTTCAGTTTGCTGTTGTCACCATCTTCTGTTGGTTTATCCCTCTGGCTGTAATTGAGCTCTGGAGGCCCAAACCACCTTTTTCCATTTTTGCCCTGCTCTGACTTGACTTTTTTCCTTTTCTTTTTTTTGTCCTCTTCCGAAACAGAAGGCCCAGAGATACGAAGCAGTGAAGTGGGTGCTGGTTTTTGCTATTGGAGTCTGCACAGGACTGGTAAGGGCTGTGCTGTTTGGGGAATGAGGACTTACCAGGGATGGTTTAGGGGCCAAGGGAAACACTGTCTTTTGGGAATATAGCATGTTGTTGCTAGATGAGTTTCCAAGAAACCTTTTTTTTGTTTTAGAACTTGCTGTGCTTTCTTGGTAGGTATTGAGGCAAATGCTTTGATTCTGCATACAAGAAAACTTGTCCAAAGTGAGCACTTCATAGAAAGGGATGCCAGTTTATGGTTGAACTGTATTGACAACTAGCTCAGATGAGTGTGTGGCTCAGTTAAAGGCACTGCCAGATTAGTACTCTGAAATGCAGCTTTTCAGGAGTAATTCTAGGCTGGATCTGTCCCAGAGAGAGGGGGGGAGAACATCTGAGCTTCCCAAGTTACTTTACTCAGAATGATGCTTGTATGGCTTCTGTATCCTCTGTCCTCCCCTGTGTGATTCTTGTGTTCGGACTGACTAGAGGGTGGCCTTTGTCACCGTGTGTCCCCCCTGCTGATGCAGCCCTGCCTTCCTTCCCCAGGTGGGCCTGTTCGTCGATTTCTTCGTGCGGCTCTTCACGCAGCTCAAGTTCCGGCTGGTGCAAAGCTGTATCTTTTCCCTCGTGTGGGGCCCTGTTGGACTGGAGCGACCTTTTCTCTCTGTTCCCCTGCTCTGCTCAGAACAGCTGACTCTCACACTTCTGCCCTCGGTCATGCTGTTCATGATTAAGCAAGTTTCCAAGTTGCTTATATAATTTAGCCCTTGAAACCAAGAAGTGTTTCCAGTATCAGGTACATAAGCAGAGGCTGAAAGAATAAGTGGTTTCCCTTCCTCATAACTCAGCTTTGAGCTCTGAAAAGGAAGCCTGGCTTCCTGGTGGGCTGTGTCAGCTGCTCAGGCTGGATTAGGGAGCACAGGCCTGGCTCCTGATGCTGGTGGGACACCCGGACATCACTGAGTGGTTGTACTGGTGGGAGGAATGTTGTTGTTTTCCTTGACTGTCCCTGCAGCAGTGGAGGAATGCTCTGAGAAAGGCTGCCTTGCACTGTCCTTGCTGGAGCTGCTGGGGTTCAACCTGACCTTTGTTTTTCTTGCCAGTCTTCTGGTCCTGATCCAAGTAAGACTCTACTCCATTGCTGCTTCTTACACAGGCTCCCTTTCCTCTCACACAGGTCCTGGGTATGAAATACCTGTGTCAGCAGCACTTTCTGCCCCAAGACATTGAACTAACCTCACATGGCTAATTGATTAAGCTAAGCAGGGCCTCTTGGTCCCTTGCTGTCTGATGAGATGTTGTTGATTAGGTGTGAAATCAGTGCCCCACAGTGTCAGTGTTTCTTTCCTGCAGCCTGTAGCAGCTGGATCAGGAATTCCTGAAATCAAGTGCTACCTCAACGGGGTGAAGGTGCCGGGGGTGGTGCGGCTGCGAACGGTGGTGTGCAAGGCCCTGGGAGTGCTGTTCAGTGTGGCTGGAGGTGAGGAGGGAGCTGGGGTGTTGGCCTTGTTGGGGAAGGACTCACTGGAGGGGAAAAAATGCTGTCCCTGCTTACATAGGGCACACAAGGGTTACCCTGCCTTTACAGAAAACTTGTTCTGGTGGGCAGGAGCAGAGTCATGAGCCCTGAATGCATTTATAAAGCAGAAAATAGACAGAAGGATCCAGACTATCAGGAGAACAGGTGTTTTTCTGAGTGGCCTTGTGAGACATGACACTGTCTAAGAGGGACACCTGAGAATTTTCCAGGGCACATTGTCTGGAGCAGCCAGAAAGCAGCTGTGTTCTAGGCAGCAGAGCAGAATAACCTGGAGAGTTCAGAGTCCCTGTAGCACTTGCCTTTCAATGATTCCACCCACTTGGAGTGCAAAGTCTGTGCAAGTCCTCACAAATACTTAGGGGGTCAGGACATCCCTGTGAAGAGCTGCAGGCTTGGCACAGGGACCTGTGCCATGGCATGGGAGTGGGAGCTGATCTCATCTGGTGGTGTCAGCAAGTGAGGGTGGTAATGGGGGAAAAGTGTTGCCTCATCAGTCCTGTTTTTCCAGGTCTTTTTGTCGGGAAGGAGGGTCCGATGATTCACAGTGGTGCTGTCGTGGGTGCAGGCTTGCCACAGGTTAGTGCTGGCCTGGGTCACTGTCCTGGTCATGCCACTGCTTTGTAAGAGTAAGTTCCCATCTCCTGTGTTTCTAAATCTTTACTTTGTTTGTAGTTCCAGAGCATCTCTTTGAGGAAGATCCAATTTAACTTTCCCTATTTCCGCAGTGACAGGTACTGTACCCAGGATGTGGAGGAGGGGAGAGGAGGATGAGTGAGCACCTTCCCTGGGAGAAGGGTGGTGGGCTGGTCTCATACAGGCAGTTGTTTTACAGTTTCTCTCTAGTGTCCTGCAGTTTCATTCTGCAGCAAGACAACACCAGGACGTGACTCTTTTCTGCTGCTCTGGTCTCCATGTTCATAATTGTTCCTTTATACTACTCAGCAAATCTCTATCCATTTGAAACATTTAATCTGGATGGTTAAATGACTTCAGTGTTGGGAACAAGCTCAGTTACTCATCCCTTATGGCCAGGATAAACTACAGAGAAGGCTGGTTCACCTGAATGTGGACAAGTTCTTGCCCTTTCCTCTCTGTGATTCTTTCAAGTGATGCCAGAGTCCCACAGTTTGGGATGTTCCTTATGGACTGGGCAGCTGTGTAGTGCCAGAGTGTGCTCTGTGTTGGTGCCCTTCAGAAAGAGCATGGTGCTGCAACACCTTAATGAACAAGTGTGTGTGCCATGGCCAGCACTTCTCCCAGCTGTCACTCCTGTATCCCTGGCATCTATCCATAAATGGGAATGGTCTCTTACACTGCAGAACCTAAGCATCCCAAGAGCTCTGGTTTGGTAAACTGAGATAGTTTTGCTCTTCATTTCAGGGATAAAAGGGATTTTGTCTCTGCTGGAGCAGCTGCAGGGGTTGCAGCTGCCTTTGGAGCCCCAATTGGAGGCACTCTTTTTAGCTTGGAAGAAGGTTCCTCTTTCTGGAACCAGGGACTTACATGGAAAGTGGTGAGTTATGACTCTGTGTGTCTCTTCCTTGGGAAGAGGGTTCCCCTTGGGAGGGCTTGTCCATAAAGGCATTCAGATTATCCTGACTTCTCCTGAGCTTTCCTGGCAGGAGGGAGAGTGCCTGCTCTATCAGTGCTCCAGAACTACTGCAGATCCAGAACAGAGCAGAGTCTGGTACTGTCTGGAACTGTGGGACAACTCTAGGCAGCAGATTCAGTGTACCTGGGAGAAAGGGCTTTTGTGCCTGGGGTCTTTGCACTCTGATCCCTTCCCCAGGTGTAAATCTTAAGGAAAAGCAGTGACAATCTTAATTTGGACTCTTTGCTACTTCCTTTCCCTCCCCTCTGCTTCCACAGCTTTTCTGTTCCATGGCTGCCACCTTCACCCTGAATTTTTTCCGCTCTGGAATTCAGTTTGGAAGTTGGGGGTCATTCCAGCTCCCTGGGCTGCTGAACTTTGGGGAGTTTAAGGTAAGATGTAGTGTTGTTATTTCTGTTATTTTCTTGTTAGTTCAGTGTTTCTTTCTGGTAGTTTGGGTTTGGGTTTTTTTGCTATGTGCTGGTATTTCTGTGCAGGACAACTGATATTTAGCAGCAGTGCATTGATATCCTCAGACAGGATTGTTCCCCTTTGGTCACAGCTGCTCAAAACCTGCTGTGCAGAGTGTTGGTAGGAAATTGCAGCAACTACTGTAATGATTTTTTTTGTGCTTTTCTGCACATAGTGCTCTGAGTCTGATAAGAAGTGCCACCTCTGGACAGCTGTGGACCTGGGCTTCTTCATTCTGATGGGGATTGTAGGAGGCCTTCTGGGAGCCACCTTCAACTGCCTGAACAAGAGACTGGCCAGATACCGCATGCGGAACGTGCATCCCAAGCCAAAGCTGGTCAGGTACTTGTGCTCTCTGAGTTGGGACAGGGATCTCTGAACCGTGTTCGGTGTCCCAGAGCAAAAGCATCAGTGCAGAACACCTGGGATTGGAAGAAATCCCAGACCTATTATTATTAGAAATCACAGAATGAAGTCTCCATAGAACTTAGAAGTGAGCACCAGAAACCAGATGTTACAGTCCCTGTGCATTTTTGTAGTTACTCTGGTGGTGCAGACAGAGCTGCAACCCCTGTAACAGGGCAGTGAAGGGAGCTCTCTATAATAAAGGCTGAACAAATCAGACCTCTGTCTCCATGCAGGATTTTTTTATGTCTTGTCCAAACAGATGTGAAAAGAATAGCGGATCTCACTTTTTTTTTAAATTATCTTGATTAATGAAATCCACAACTGAGCTCATACCTGTGCTATTTAGAGAAGGGATTGCCATGTTGTTCTGAAATAGCTGTTTGTTTGCTCTGGACAGTTCCTAAATAAAAAGCTCAGGTTTAAAAAGAGAAGTGTATTTCAGCAGCTAGAAAAGAAAAGAGATTACGAGACTATGCATCACCCTGTCCAGTCGTGTCTATCCTTTCACCCTGTAAGGATGTACAGAACATTGTTTCCATGTGAACAGCCTCATCACCAAACCCTTCCCTGGGGCTTTTTATGTGTGACTGCTCTGTGTTCTCTGGGCAGAAATAGCTCCTTTTTGGGGCAAGCAATTAAGAAGGGGAGTTAAGGCAATCCCTGGGGAGGCAAGTCATAATTCAACTTGACTTGCAGTGTCTCCTGTTCTGATGCTGAGCTGTGGTGACTGCTGCTTTTTGCAGCCTTGTCAAAGTCATATGGGGAGCTGGGACTGGGTTACAGTGCTGAGTGTGGCTCCAGTGTATGTTTCTGTTTTGTCTTTCAGAGTCTTGGAGAGCCTGCTGGTGTCACTGACCACCACTGTTGTGGTCTTTGTAGCCTCCATGGTTCTGGGAGAATGCAGGCAGATGTCTTCCACTAGTCACAGTGGCAACGACACGCTGAGCCTGCAGGTGAGGGGTCTTGTGTGAAGATTGCATTCCCTGGCAACCCTGTACAGAAGGGTTACTCCCAGTCTGCCCAGAGACTGATGTAGGAGACAGTGGCTTTTAACTCTTCTTGTCTTGTGTGTCCTGCATTAGGATATGTCAGAGGATATAAATTCAAGCATCAAAACGTTTTTCTGCCCAAATGACACCTACAATGACATGGCCACACTGTTCTTCAACCCTCAGGAGTCAGCTATCCTGCAGCTCTTCCACCAGGATGGTGAGTAGTAAGGAGACAGTGCCCCATCCTGTGCTCAGGCTTCAGAGTTGCATCTTGCCTGGAACACCCTTGTCATAAGCATCACAAGGCAAGGAGCGTCTTCAGGCCTTCATGGCTTTAGTACAACAGGTGAAAGCCTCCTTCATGGGAAGACAGGCCTGCTTTTTCTCGCTTTTCACTTACTCATTTGTCTGCATGTGTGTTTGGACTGGGATGCTCAGTAGCTGTTGTGAGCCTGCTGTGGGGTGAATGGTGCAAGGCATCTGACAGACCTGTGCCCCTTTAGTCATGATTCTTCTTGTGTTGCAGGTACTTTCAGCCCAGTCACCCTGTCCCTGTTCTTCCTTCTCTATTTCTTACTCTCCTGCTGGACATACGGCATCTCTGTGCCCAGTGGTCTCTTTGTGCCGTCACTGCTTTGTGGGGCTGCCTTCGGACGCCTGGTCGCCAACCTCCTCAAAAGGTGCCTGGAGAGTGTGTGTGTGTGTGTGTGTGGGATGTGCTGCAGGTGCACCCCGAGCTCTCAGCAGGGTTTGCTGACCCCTGGGCTCTGTGCTCTGCCCCAGTTACATTGGCCTGGATCACATCTACTCGGGGACCTTCGCGCTGGTCGGGGCCGCGGCGTTCCTGGGGGGAGTGGTGCGCATGACCATCAGCCTGACTGTCATCCTCATCGAGTCCACCAACGAGATCACCTACGGGCTCCCCATAATGATCACCCTCATGGTGAGTGCAGGGCCCCAGCTCTGCCTTCCTGCAGCCCACCTGAGCATCACCTGGCCCTCAGTCTCTGCTCCTTCTGGGGCTGTGATAAGGCAAGGACTCTGGTACTTGGAGCAACAAGGCTTCTGTTTGCTCTGCAGGTAGCCAAGTGGACAGGAGACTTTTTCAACAAAGGCATCTATGACATTCACGTGAATTTGCGAGGAGTGCCTCTTCTGGAGTGGGAAACAGAGGTGGAAATGGATAAGTAAGGCTGCTCCTCTTGGTAGGGCTGTGGGTTAGAGCTCAGGAAGGCTTTAGTGCAGGGGAATGATGCTTCATCTCCAACAAACCTGGCTGCTCTGAGGAGCAGCTGTGAGGGCTGCTGTGCAGGGAGTTCATCAGGAAAGAGATGCTGAAGCTCTTTCTGAGGACGGGTGGATGAGTGGAGATCTGATGGGTAGATTTGTGAGGTTCAGTACGAACTCTGCAAAAACATTGCACTGGACTTTGCTTCTTGTAGAATTTCATCACCTTCCCACCTGTCCTCTTTCCTCAGTAGTGTTTAAACACTTTCTATATTATGAGTGAACATTTCCCCTTTCCTATAGTGCATCATTGATACAATGTTCTGTTAAAGAAAAAATGTAAAAAATTGATTGTGCCATCACCCCTGACACCACAGTGAAGGTGAACAACAGGTACAAGGAGCTGGGAGAACTCCTCTGCAGCAGACTCTAGGATCTCACTTTGGGACTGGCTTGTTTCTTTGTTTGTCCATCCTCAGCCTTCTGTCACTGATGTGGTGCCTGCAGCAATCTTGGATTTCTGTTTCTTCAGGCTGCGAGCCAGTGACATCATGGAGCCCAACCTGACCTACGTGTACCCACACACCCGGATCCAGTCCCTGGTCAGCATCCTGCGCACCACGGTCCATCACGCCTTCCCCGTGGTCACCGAGAACCGCGGCAACGAGAGGGAGTTCATGAAGGGCAACCAGCTCATCAGTAACAACATCAAGTTCAAGGTAAAATGTTACTTGTTGAAGAGTAAGGAGCTTTGTGCTGCAGACAGAAGGGTCTTGCTTTAGTTATCTGGGCTGTTGTGCAGAATTTGGGTCAGAGATAAGCACTTACTGCAATACAGGATTTTTAAGAACTCAATTTCACCCCATTCTTTGGGTCATGGTGAAGGCAGAAGAGTGACCTGTGTTCCTAGAGGCAAAAGTTAAGAGGACAAAGGCATGGAAAAAGTTTGAATTTGGCACCAAAGTATAGTCTGTTGGCTATTCCTGCAAGCCCTGCAGCAGCACTGGTTCAGGAACATCTTGCCTGGTGGCATAAAGCTATGATCACTCTTGGGTAACTTGACTTGGTTACTGAGTGTCTGAAGAGTGTTTGTTGCACCCAGAAATCCAGCATCCTCACCCGAGCCGGAGAGCAGCGCAGGCGCAGCCAGTCCATGAAGTCCTACCCTTCGAGTGAGCTGCGCAACATGTGTGACGAGCACATAGCCACAGAGGAGCCTCCCGAGAAGGAGGATCTGCTGCAGCAGATGCTAGAGAGAAGGTGAGATCCTGGAATGTTGACATGTGTTCATACAGTGCCTGTCATTCCACGAGCCAGAGGAAACTGTGCTGGTAGAAGTTTTACAGGTGCATTGTCAGGTCCCCTCAGCCTGTGCTGGGGCTCACACCTGTGACCGAGTCCCAGGCTAATAGCTTATGTCCAGCTGTTAAATTGCCTTCAAACACCTATCCAGAAATATTTCCTGGAGAGGATGGAATACCTGGGGAGGTCTCTCCTCTCTAGGAATCGATGTCCTCTTGTCTGCAGATACCTGAGGGCTCTGCAAAGCTCACTTAACCCAAGTAATGACCTGGTGCCATATACTGGTATCACCTTTCTGGTAACGGGGCTGTGACCAGGCTTGTGTTGGAGTTCCTTCCAAGGAGAAGCCCAGTCTAGTGAAAAATTTTCTAAGTTAGTGATTGTGAACTATCATGAGTGGCATCCTGACCCTGACATTTTGCCAGATGCTTCAGCTTTTAGTAGAATCTGAATAATTTGGCAATGAAGATTGCTTTAGTAGCAAGTGATTTGAAATCAAGAGTTAGGAGACTCTCTGTTCTACTGTTGTCATACTCTGACTACATAATGGATCATGACCCCTCTCTGCTGTTTTGCTTTGTGTGGAGTAAGGACTTTCTTGCTCCTATCAAAAGTTCCCGAAATGTTCAGGCACAAGGTTGCAGGTTGCTGGAATAGCTGCTGGTTTGGAAGCAGGGCTCTGTGGCTCTCCTTAAGTTCATACAACTTACATAGTGTTAAATCCATCACAGATACACTCCCTACCCCAACCTGTACCCTGACCAGTCTCCCAGTGAGGAGTGGACCATGGAGGAACGATTCAGACCCTTGACCTTCCATGGGCTGATCCTGCGCTCGCAGCTGGTCACCCTCCTGGACAGGGGGGTCTGCTACTCTGAGAGCCAGTCAGTGAGTACTCCTGGGCAGGGACAGAGCAGAGACATCCCTGCCCTCAGCTGGGGAGGGTGGGAACAATATTCATGTGCTGCCAAAAAGAAAGTACCTATTTTTGCACTTCAAGGAAAGCATGTGTGTTTTAAAAGCTGGAGGCAGGTACTGTGAATTCTCCCCTGCAGCTCTTAGAATAAAGGGAATTGAGTTTCTGTTCAAGTATCCCCAGGAAAAGATGGCAGCAGTTAAAAAAACATACCATCAGACCTGTTTGTTGCATTAAAGATGCCATGCTATCAGAACTGGAGAATGGGGGGCAGATATTAAATACAAATAGAGCACTCAGCAGTGTATACTGTGTGTTTTACTGCTGTGTGCCAAGGTCTTCCCAGAGGAGTGTCAGCTGTGGCACAGATCAGTGTGAGTTGAGACACTCAGTTCCCACAAGAGCGATTCTCTGCTGCCCTCCAGTGTCGAGTGTAGGTCTGTCAGAGGCTGGGGAGCTGATCTCCTCTCTGGCAGCTAAAGGCCTGTGTAGGTTTGGGTTTGCACTGAGAAGTGCTAACAGTACCTCTGCAAAGGTGGCTGTGTGGGTGTGAGGGGAGAAGATGTGGGGTGGACTGGGGGGTCTCATTTGCTGTGCTGCTTGCAGCAGCTGTGCTGTCTGGGCTGGGGGCACCCTGGGCATTTCAGTGGGGTTTGTTTCCATTGCAGAGTGCGAGTCAGCCCCGTCTGTCCCACGCAGAGATGTCAGAGGATTACCCTCGTTACCCAGATATCCATGACCTGGACCTCACACTGCTGAACCCTCGCATGATAGTGGTAAGATGGGCACTGCAGTGTGACAGTGTCTCCTGATTTGTATTAATGACTGTCCCAAGCCTTTAAAAAACACTGAGAGTGTGTTGAACTCCACCCTTGGGTTCAGTGACCAACATCCTGTGCTCCTCATGCACTCAGCCCTCTTTGTGTGTGGAAATCAGGCCTCATACCTGCTGTGAGGTAACAGCTTCCACAGGTGCTTTACCTCCAGAATAAGATGTTACTAGTCCAGCTTAACTTCCTTCCAAACCAAAGCAAAATATTTTTGTATTTGTGCAGAAATGGAAGATGCTCTCAGTCCAGCATCCTGGCCAGAGACCAGTGCAGTGGAGGACTTCTAGGAATTGCTTGTTGGTGGTTCTCAGAGATAGTGAAAATGCCTCTTGTAAATAACATGATTGTTTTTCTTCCTTAGGATGTGACCCCATACATGAACCCATCACCCTTTACTGTCTCTCCAAATACTCATGTGTCACAAGTCTTCAACCTGTTCAGGACGATGGGCCTCCGGCATTTACCGGTTGTGAACGCAGTTGGAGAGGTGAGTCCTTATCTCCACCTTGGTTTAGTTGAGCAAGGAAGCCTCTGTGTTTGTGCAATGTTTTCTGCCTTTGGGACAATTAAGATCTCATTTAATATCAAGCAAATGCTTTAAAGAAGTCAGAATGTGATCTTAGGGCCCTGAAGTGTTGATTCCTGTGGTTTTGTATCCGAGCCTGCCTCCCCTTTACCTGCAAAGGACAGAACATTCAATTCCTGTCTCAGATCTGCAGTATGTGGAAGCTCTTGCATTGTATCTGCTGAGAAGCCTTGATCCCATCCAAAGCCACTAACTTGTCTTCCTTTTTGACGGCTTTATTCAAGGCCACGAGCAAATTTGCTGTGTGTTGTGGCAGGAGGTTTTTCTGCAGGAAGGGAGCTTGCATTCTGTTCCTACTCACAGGAGCAGCAAAGTCAAGGACTGTTTGAATGGTTTGTACTTGTCTCTGCCATCTGCAGTGCTCAGGAACAGTCAGTAGATGTCAGCAGCCTCCTATAAATGTAAGGAGAAACTGCTTCCCTTAAGCCTGAACTGGGCTGTGTGAGGCAGCACTGCTTTGTTTGTCTCCTGGGGTTCCCCATTGCTACTCTGCAGAGCCTGTAAGCTGGACAAGAGATGGTGGCTTGTTCCATTTAGTACAAGATGGTTTTGCAGTACTTGAGGACAGCCTAGTTCTAAATTCTCTCCATGTGTAAAATCAGTGAGTGTTTCCTCAGCTGAAATGTGTGGTTTGACTGCTTCTGCAGCAGTCTGGGAGAGGATCCCTTGTGTCACCTGCCAGTGTGCAGTCTCAACCATTTCTCTGTTTTGGCCTTTAGAACTTCCTAGAATGTGTGTGATGGGAGCTATCTGCATTCATGTCATGTGGGATACCAGAAGTGTCTTGAATGAAGCCATAAAAGACAGCTTTGTTATTTCCAACTGCAGTTTCCACTTTCCAGAGGATTTAGTTATGTCCTTATCCTCTCTGAAATGGACAGGATTTCCCTTCTCAGGCAGGAGTAATCACTGCTGTGTGCAGACATGACAACAATGGTTAAGCTGTCTCTTTGGGTGTAGTTAAAACAGTGTCTTGCCTGGAGGTAAGTGCTGTGAGAGGGACAGGGACGTTGTTTCTATGAGATTTGAACCTTAACCCACCCTAACTCAGCATTGCTTGAGAACTGCTTGCAGGTTTCCTGTCTGGGGGTTGGAGAGGATGGGTGGCAGCTCTGCCATGTGGATCTCTCAGTGGCACATCTGACACTGACTTGTATCTCTTTTCCTCTTTCCTTTCTCTTTAAGATTGTTGGGATAATCACTAGGCACAACCTGACCCATGAATTCCTGCAGGCAAGACTGAGGCAGCACTATCAGACCATTTGATGCCCCTGCCCCACTGCTGGTGTGGTCTCCTCCCTCTCCAAGCCTGCACACGCGCTCGCATCCTGCTTGGACCCCTCAAGGCCCAAGACTTGCCGTTTGGCTTCTCACGTGCATACCAAGCCTGGGGAACTGGAAAACATCTTGCTAGCCAGAGAATTAGAGGAGCTGCCTGAGCCCAGGGCTGTTGATTGGTCTCAGGCACTTGGTTTGACCACTCTTTATCCAGGTGTTTTCTTTCCCTGTCCCCCTGTTATCTCCTTCCATCAGATGTTGTCCTGACACTGTGTGTTCTGCTGTTTTGGTTTGGGGTGTTTTTAAGAGTTGGAAGGAAGAACCATCAAACTCCACTGTGTCCTATGCAGAGAACTGCAGCATCTTTCCCTTCCTCCTGTATAATTCCCTTTTCCTCTTCCTCGCTTGTTCCTGCAACTGTTGCCTTACCTGTGTGAGAAGGGGGTTGCTGTCAAGGCTGAGAGAAGATACTGAAGTTTGCAGGTATCAAATAGCTGCTCTGGAGGATGGCTTTTCTCAAAAGCAGTATTAAAAAATTCAGCTGTTTGGACATATAACTCTCTTTGCAAGTGCTCCCAATTGCCCATGTTTTTCCACTGGCTTCATTTTCTCCTAATTTCTCTCCTTTCATTGGGGAAATGTCCCTGCTGTGATGTTTTTGACAGAGATGACTTCTGGGAAGAATTGGAAGTTCAAAATGGTATGGGTTTGTAAATATTTAGTAATTTGCAAAGCATTTCAGAGAAGGGAGATCTCTCTTAGCTGGTGCTGTGATCCCCCTGTCAGAGACTCTTCTAAGGCACTTTGTGGCACTCCACTTTGTCACTGACACTCTTGCATTTCTTGGGCATTTGTAGACACTTTGTCCTTGTCCTGGTCGAACAGTGAGAGCCTGGGACACATTTCCAGCTGGAGTTAGAGACCAGGGAACCCCACGTCCTCAGAGCATGGAGCAGTGTTGCTGTCTGTAGGCAGACAGAGCTGATGGTCTGGGCTTGGCTGCATTACCTGTGTGTCATGAGAGGAGCTGCTGCAGCTTCAGGCTCCCATACAGGAGGGGTACCTGGTGCTGGTGGCTGAGGCAGGATCTGCTGCAGGTGATCAGTGGGGCTGTCTGTGCTCTGAAAATGCTTGGGATAATGTTTGCAGCTGCAGCAATCTGCACTAGAAGCCAGTTGCAGCCAGCTCACTGCTTTAGCAGGTACCATCCTGGCCAGCACCTGTATTGTTCAGCAGGCACCTGCCCTCCTGAGCTCTGTGTGTAGATAACCCTCAGTGGGAAGGCAGCCTTGTGCCTCCAGGGGCTGCAGAGCTGATAGCCTTGATAAAGCACAGAGCATTCCCTGAGCCAGGAGACTGAGTCAAGGAACATGGGAAATGTATCCCAGAAAAGCTCCTAGACAGCCTCTGAGCCCGCCAGTTAACCTGTTGTCTGCCATAAGGAGCTGGCTGGGTGGGAGCTGGGACAGAAGGGAGTCAGACATTGTTGAGTTTCTGTATTTTTGTATTTTCTTAGAGCATAGGAATTGTCATTAGCTACTATTGATTTGCAAGTTCTTTCCCTGTAAGTAGAGTGAGAATATTTGTTCTCTGGATAGTCTCTGCAGATGATGTCTAAAATACTTGTATTCCCTGAGCTCTGGTCCTACACTGAGCTGTCCCAGGAAACTTACAGCACCCTTTTGCCCTCCCTGAAGCTGGACTGTGGGTTTGAAATGTGCTTCCATTTAACCTACCTTTCCTTCAGAGGATTTGTGCTCCTGGGCACCTGTTTTTGTGGGATTTCAGATCACTCTAACATGGAGTTAGCAGTCCTGTCCTGCTGGAGCACCTGTCACTAATGCCCTGTGTCTCTCCGTGGCAAATGTTTCCCCTCTTGCTTATGCTGAGTGAGTGTGTGTGGAAGGTTCCCTCTCTTCCTGCAGGTGAATAGGGCTCTCTAGGCTGTTTGCCCTGAGCTGGTCCTGCTTTATTTCTGCACACAAACAACAGGATATTTTCCTGCAGGATGTCTTGTCAGCACTACTGAGGCTGGAGTTGGGCAGTCCAGACAAGGCAGGCTGGAGAAACTTGTCAGGGTTTTTCTGAGCACCAGCTGCTTCCCCATGAGAAGGCCACTTGCTTCCAGCTTGCTGTCAGCTCTGTCTGCTCTGCCTGGGCATCTTATTCAAATATTTTAGGTGGAAAACACACCCTTTCTTTATTTCAGTACAGAAATTTTAAATGAGGCTGGTGGGTGACCCTGTCAGCTGCTCTAAAGGGAATTCTCACTGTGCAGTTCCTGTTCTGTGCCTGCACTGATGGAATTACAAGTTCACCTGACATTTCAAATGCAGCATTTCCCTTCTGCTGACAGCTGGTGCCAAGGGGCTTGTGTTGAATCAGTTCTCACACTTTGGTCACTTAATTCCTTTCTTACGACACACTAACTGCTTCTGTTCTGGCTCTGGTTGCTTAGTGATTTACCAAGACACTAAAATAGGTGCCTGTAAACTTTTACTGGGAGCAGCTAATGGAATAATAGCCCAGAACTGGATTAGTTCTGATGGCAAGGTTGGGGGGTTAGTCTGGGGCCTTCTCCCTGCCTTGTGGTCTCCTGTGCAGTGTTAATTACACAGTTTTGAATTGTTAATTACTGTGAGCCATTCCAGTGGTAGCAACTTACCGTTCCATTTGGGGTTTTTTGCACTGTTTTTTGTTATGAAACGATGTAAGCTAATTCCATGGTGTATATAAATTGTATTTTTTTTTAAATTTGTAAGAATATATTTTTATTTGAACTATGGCACTTGGGAAGTATTCATGTAACCATAACATGTCTGAGAGTAAAATGTTTGTGTGTCTCCTTCAGCACCTTCAAGGCCTTTTGATGTTTCTAGTATTGTTTTATTTTTGTCCTTATGATAATAAAACTAGTAGAACATGCCAACATCCAAGAGCATGATTTGAGGTACTTGAGAAGTTGCTATTTATGAGCTGTCTGGATCTGAGTTTGTGCAGAAGGTGTTCTGGAGGTGGGCAGAGAGGAATGAGTGTGATCCTGCAGGTTGTGACCACTGTAGTCCCATGTTCTCCCACAGCAGCTGTTTCAAAGGAGGGAATTTTGCACACTGTGCTGTTTTCCTTACCTGAGAACTCACCTTCCCAGTAAGCAATGAGAGAGTCTCAGAGTGCAGTGTGGCACCCCTTCTTTGACAGGTGGCTTCTCCAGGACGTGCATTCCCATCCAGGTGTGGATCCTGCAGCACACACGGGAAGGAGCAGAGGAAGCTGCCCTGAGCTTTGGCTGTGGTGTGTGAGGAGAGAGAAGTGCTCTTCTTGTCCAGGGTGCTGAAGTGCTTTGCAGCAGTGGTGGGACACCCTCGGGCTCCTCTGCAGCCACTGTTCAATTGCAGTGTGGGGAAAGGCTTGTTGGTAGCTGGAATGAGACATCAGAGAGTTCCACCGTCTGGGAAGGGAAGGGGATTCAATCTGTAGGTTTGGGTGTTGAGATCATTGTTTAAAAGTGGGCAGGATGTCCCTTCTCCAGGCTGTTCCAGAACTGCAGGAATAAAGGCACGAGTGGCTGTATGGGCTGTGTGTGGTTTGACACACATCTTGGTGATTCCTTGAGCCTTTTGGAGCAGCCACTGGACCCCATATATACCAGTTTCAATAGATGAGCATAGGAAACAACACTGTGTTGAAAACCCTTAAGACAGGGCAACCTTGAGACCCTTGCTGGCTCCCCCAGCAGCTCCTTGATGTTTATACTAGAGAATATCTCTTGGGATGGCCGAATTTACACACTAATTTTATCTTTCCTTTGCTCCTTCCCAATTCCCAGCACAGCAGGCCTGACTCCATCTGCCTTCCCACCACCTTCTGTTTTCTTAAAACTTCCCCTGCTCCCAAGTCTGGATTGTGCTGGATTTCCCAGAGAACAGTCAGGAGCTGGTGAGGGAGGGGGAAGGTCTTACAAATCATCCATCCTTTCCACATAAAAGTGTGGACCACACTTATCAAGTAGATGTCAATCAGCAAAGGCCTTTGGGGCCCAAGATTCAGGGGAAGTAAATCAAGCAGGCTGGCTGTGGCCAGACTGTGCCCTGGCACAGCTCCACACCTCCTGCAGCAGAGCAGAGTGTGTGCCCTGTGCTGCACATACCATTTCTTAGAGAAACAAAGCAGGGCTGGCAGGTCTTCTTGGCATTCTTACCCTGCAGACTTGGATTTCAATGAAGCATTTAATGTAGTGGGGAGCTGCAAAGGGATAGTGCAAAGGGCAAAGAAACCATCATGTCTAATTTGCAAATAAAGCCCATGCCAAGCAAACCCTTTTCCAAAGATGGCTTGTGCCTTACAGAGTGCATGGAGCATGCTGGTGGAATTGCTGAGTTTCAAAGTTCATTCAGAGGAGAGAAAGCTGCTGAATTATGCACTGTCAGTCAGAGGTGCTGCCAGAGACTGTTGGGAAGTGGGAATGAAGTGTGGCATGGCAGGAGGTGACAAGTGTCATCAGAGCTGGGTGTGGGGGTGTGAGCCTGGTGCTTCTCTGATCCCACTGGGGTATTTCTTCATTTGCACCGTGACTGCTCCCAAGATGTTCCCTGCCCTCTCTGCTCCAGCCCTCTCTGCAGCAGTGGTAGCTTTGCCTGACCCTGGGGCTGATGCTCTGCCTGCAGAGCTGCTCAGTGCTGAGTTCTCCCATTCAGCTTTTCCCTGTGCCTGTTCTGTGTGCAGCCCTGCTCTCACCTGGCTGTGGGATTTTCCTGAGGCAGCTTTACAGCTCAGTGTGTTTATGGAGGAGTAGCAGTAAAAATCCAGTCAGAGGTGCTTTTTTCCTCGATGGCTTCCCCTCAGTGAGGTTCTCCCAGACCGCAGGGCCTATTAACATACTGTCTGCCAGCCGATACAGACTCGTTCCACCAGGAACTGGCTTGCTGTTAATACTGGACCCACCTGGCTTTGGGTCAGGCAGCATCGACTCTTCTTGCCATTTTTAGCACATTCCACTGAACTAATTAGTGTTTTGTGCCCTGAGGGGCTGACAGGGAGGGACAATTTAGAGTGTCTGCAAGTTTTGCTTGAGTAGGTAAAATTCAGCTCCAGCAAGAGCTGTTACTGTTTGAGTGGATTGGTTTTACCTCCCTTTATAGCAGCACATGGGAAGTCAGGCTGTTGCCCATTGCTGGTGTGGAGGGATCCCCCTGTGTGCTCCTGGAACCAGGTGTGTTTGGGAAGACAAAGCCTCATTGTCCCCACAAAGGCTCCCCAAAGGGTGACTTCACACCCCCCTGATCTGTGAAACCACCTCCAAGTAAATGCAAAGTCACTGCAGCTTGCACTGCAGAGATGTCTCATGGAAGCATCTGGGAATTTATTCTCCTGACAGGGAAACCTGAGGGCACACTGTTGCACAGAATATTTTGTCTTTAGCTGGTGCTGCTGGAAGGAGAGACTCTGGCGAGTGATTTTTATCATGCTGGGTGTGGTTTCCTTTTGGAGTGGAGCAAAATGATTCCCTCACATGAGACTTCTGCTCTTCTTCCCTGGGGAAGAATCCCAAGGCCCCTCTCAGAGGCCATGTCAGCAATGCAGAGAGGGACTGGAGAGTGGCTGGTCAGGAACGTGTGTGACATGAGCCCTGTTGAAGGGGTGCAGCAGCCTGAGCTGTGACAGGAGTGGTGTGTGTGGAGTTCCCTTTCCCTGTGGGCCCTTTGTCAGCAGCTGCCCCAGCTCTGAACATCTCCCTCCCCACAGCCTGTCCTGACCTGGTGGTGGCCTCTCTCCCTGTGCCTTTGCACAAGCAAAGTCAGAGTGGGACTGTGCCAGCTGAGTCTGTCCTGCTGCTGCCTCCTCAGGCCCTGAACAAGCCTCCCAGTGTGCTCCAGTACCTGGGAATGAGACTGGCAATGGACTGAGGTTCTGGGAATGAGACTCCTGGGGGGCTCAAAATAACCCAGTTCCCAGCAGTGTGTGTAGTCACAGGACAGTGTGTTGGGCTGGGCCCGATGCCATGCTGGGAGCCCGAGCTCTTTGGTCCCTGGGGTGGTGCTCAGTGTGGTCTGGGCAATATTGCCCTACTTGGTGGGAGGGGGGGAATGTGTCCTGGATCAAATTCAACTCCTGAGTGTGAAATCTCACTACAGAGGTTAAATAAACCTCAATGAGACTTGCAGTGTTCCCACTGGCCATGTTAGAGCAGCTTGGTGAGGGGCTGTCCCAGAAGGTGAGAAATGTTGTGTACGAGCTGCTTTGTGGCTGGAGTGATGCCACCTGCCCTCTCAGGAGGAACATTCCAGGATTGAAGCCTGCTGGGAATTGGCATCTCAGCCACGTGCAGAGTGAGACAAGACACAGTTAATGATGTATCTTTGTGTTGATGCTTGTAACCTTTATTTGGCCAGTGCTAGAAAGCAAATACAATGAATTCCCTTTCCTCCCTCTGGTTATCTTGAAACTTGTGGAGTATTATGATTTTTCTTATTTCTTTCCATGTAAATTTTGCCTGCATGGGGGATTTGTGGTAGTTCCTGTGACTGAATAATCTAAAGCAGCAAAAGGACTCTCTTGTTACTGAAACCCTGTCTATATATGTTGTTTTTTCAATGTTGAACAAGCTTTTTTTCCCTGATTATCTGTTAGAATTTCTTAGTGCAGAGGAGAAAACTCTAATGAAAAACTCATTTTAGTTTCTACCAAGTTCATACTTTCTCTGTCTTGTGTGAAGTCCATCCATGTGGGTACCAGAATACCAGTAAAACTTAGGAATTTGACTTAGGAAAATACAAGAAAATTTAATGCAACAGACAGGAGAGAGGTCCAGCATAGATGTCTAATGTGTTAGTTTTATTTAAAGATGGTCTCTTGGTGCTAGATTAAGAAATGTTCTTAAAAAAAAAAAAAAATCAAATAAATAAATAAATAAATAAATAGAAATAGGAGTAACTTTCTGTTGAGGAGCTTAGAAAGCATCTGGCTTTCATCTTGGGAGGAACAGGTACTGTAAAGCATCCTTCAGTCAGAGCAGGGAGGTGGGAGGTTTCCTAATAATTCCTCCGGGAACCTGCAAACCAAACATGAGGGAAACGTTACTGGAATCTGTTTCTGTCCCAATATGTGCAGCCACTGTCAACAGTGCTTTTGAAAAACCACCACTAGCTTCAATACTAGGCTCCAATTACCTCCCTTCTCAGACTGTGTCTCCCCAGGGCCTGCCAGGAGGAGCTGCAGCTGCCCTGCCCCGAGCACAGACAGAGCACTCACCGTTGCAGCCCAGCCCGCTGAGGGAGCCGATCCGGTCGATCCTCCTCCCGAAGCAGCCGGAGCCTCTCGTCATCCTGGGCACCTGCAGCCCCCTCAGTCTCCTGGGGAAGGAGTCCCTGTAGGCCACAGGGCTCCTGGGTGCCAGTCTGGGTTCAGCCTTCTGGTCCTCAATGTTGTCAGCAAGTTCTGGCAGGATCTCCTCCTGGACCTTGGGCTCTTGCAGGTCAGGGTTGGACTCCACGGCTTCAATCATTGCAAACTTATCCTCCAACCTCTCCAGCAGAGCCTGTAAGAGAAGGATTAGCTTCATGAAACTCCTAATTTTGTGCTCATATGCTAACTCTTCCAGTTACCCCATTCTGCATTCATCAGCAGACCCATAGCCAGCCCTAGGGAGGCTGTCAGGTTGGATCCCAGGGTTGTTTGTGGTCCTTGAGCCCTGTCCTCTGTACTAAATGCCTGTTCACAGCAATTCCATCTGTGGGAAGATACAGCTGTGAGCTGAATGAAGCTGCTTGACACCAAGTATATCTTACAGGCAAGGTTAGGAGAGCTCTTGGCAGAGAAAAACACCGAAGGTCTGAGTTGCACAGGGACATTCCACCCAGCCAGCAGTGGGACACAGAAAAGCTCTGGGTCCATAGCCCACTCCCACATTGTCAGCAGTTGTTGCTTTGTCTCCCCTGGCTATTTCAGTGGACGTCACTTGCAGAAGCTTTTGGTGTTTTCACTGATCTCTGCCCCAGGGGTTACAGGATTGCTGCTCCTTAAAGTAACTGAAAATACTTGTGTGCTGAATTAATGCCTGCTGTGTGATTGCTTCCTGGGTACCATTCTCTGTAATTTGTAAAGCTTTGTGTGGCAGGAATCAGATAACCTTCTCAAGGGCAGCTCATCCAATTAGAGGATTCTAACTGTCCATCTCTGGAAGTGGGACAGAGAGGAGTGAACCTCATGACTTCCCTGACAGTGAATGTTTGGAAGCCACTCTTCTTGGCTCCTGGAAACAGCCCAGGACATGGGGTGGTTTTAGCTACAGCTGACACTGTCCCAGTATCTCAGGGAGTTTGTTCTGAGCGCCTGAGAACAGCTTTGAGAAACTGGTCACTGGTACCAGGCCAAGGAAAGATTTGAGCTTTCAAATTTCATCTTCCAAGACTGAATCTTAAGCTTGTGTTGTGCTGCAGCAGTGGCTGTTCTCTGTCATTCAGTAAAGTTTGCACTTGGTAATTTTATAGCTCTGGAAGCTTTCCTGGGTGAGCCACTCTAAATGATTATATTATTGCTCTGGCAACATTTCTAAAAGTTTGTCTTTGGGTGCTTCACTTTATCTCCTCCTCCTCTCCTGCCCTTATGCAAATCCCTCAAATTCACAAGGCCAGAGCCCTTTGGCTGCCCTGCTTTGCTGTTCTGCCATCCAGTGGGATACACAGGACCCCACCTCAAAGTCTCCTATTTACTCTTATAGAGCTACTCTGATTGTACTTCTCCCTCTCTGGAGCTTTGCTCTCAGGAGAATGGATCTTTAAGAGGAAAGGAACTAAAAACCTAAAGCAGAATTCCCAGAACATGACAATTGGAATTCCCAGGAGCTGCCCAGGAGCCCGAGTGAGCCCAGCACGGGGGAACATTGCCCTGCAGAGCTTCTGGAGCCCCTGTGAAGAGCTGAGGCTTTGCCTCCCAGTGTGTGATGGCCAACGTGGCCACTGCTGTCTGATCGTGCAAAAGGAAGGCAAAGCAGCACCCCACACTCTGCTAAGCACCCCCAAAGTTTGCAAAAAGAGAGAGTGCTCACCTCCATGCTGGCCAGTTCTTTGGCAGGGCTGAGGCTGTAGATGGGGTTGGCTCTGCAGGACTGGAGCTGGATGAGCAGCAGCAAGAGGAGGCCGTAGAAAAGGGAGCCTTTAGTGTCCATGGCGCTGAGTTCGTTGGGAATAGAGAAGTTCAAGCTGCTTCTTCTGAGATGTCCCTCAAGTCTCTCTCCTCCTTGTCCTGTCTCCTCTCTTCCAAAGCTCGTCTTTTATACTCTTTGGGTGTGATCTCTGCTTCCTGCGTTATCAGGGGCTTTGTCCTGGGCACATTCCAGTCCCACTGCAGGCATGCAGCTCTGTCAAGGGAAGATTCCCTTTATTAGCTGTCATTAGGCAGCTGCTGAGGAATGTATGTCACAAGTCAGTGATTTCATGTCACTCCCCCTCCTCTTGATACCAGGCCCTGTGATTACACACTCCAGTGGGGAATTCTTAGCAAATTTCCTTCAAGAGACCCCTATGGTCAGATTGACAGGGATGGGAAACGATCCCGAAACTGCTCTGAACCCCACTCAGGTAGAAGAGTTCCATAGAGAAATTACCTTTTATGAGGAAAACAGAAGGCTTTTCAGGTGAGTATTTGGTGAAGGTAAAGGCTGAAGATAAATCTGCTTTTAGGACACGCAAAGTATCGTTCACACTTTCCTTCTGTCTATGGAGTATGTGTGGCCACTGCATGTCACAGAGTGTGCTGAAAATCCCCCATTTGGGCCAACTTCTCCTTTCCCATTGCTGTTGAGGTGACAGCACCGTTGAGACTCTGTCTTTGTGTGTTCCCACCAGCAGCAGCCCCTCGAGCTGCCCCTCAGCACAGAGTGTGGGACAGCGAGTGCTCCAGCCCCGCGGCGGCGGCTCCGGCACCGCCAGCCACGGCCCTGCCCCACAGCACAGCCCGTGAGTAGGGGGGTCTCTTTCAGCAGGGGTGGGAAGGCTTGACCCCACAGCAATAAAGTTGAATGGCCAGATTCAGGAATAATCTCCTTGTACTCTCATAAAAGAGAGAAACTTGCTCCAAGAGAAGTTTAGGTATTCAGCTTTTGGTATTCTTCACAAAGGGATCGGAATCTGTCCCCACAGAATGGGTGAATTTGGATGTATGTGTGTTTTGGAGGGGGGTAAAATTAAATATTTAGCTTAATATATTAAAAACAAAAAAAAGTATTTATTTATTTGAGTGGTGAAATTTTTGAAATGAGCTAAAAACTGCCTATTTTTAAATGAAATACAAATTTGCTGCAAATCTCTCTTCCATTGCTGTCTTTGTATAAAGTGCAACTAAAAATTAGTGATTTTTTTTTTGCAGAAGTGCAAGGGTTGTAAATTGTGAAGCACGTTGTTTTTCCCACATTTTCTTAATGTTTCTTGTTATTCTAAATCAAAACAAGAATTAATGTCTATAATTTGTTGACTTTTCATGTGAATATAGATCTTGAAAGGATCTCCTGAGCACAGTTATTAAACAACAATATAATGATAAAATATTTCTCATGTCTTAAATGTTTGAACATGGTGTTTGTGTACAAACATGTGCACATACTGTTCACATGATCGGCTACCAAAATTATACTGGAAAGGACATTCCCAAGGTTGTGAAGTCATGCTCAGATGCTACTTTGTCCTAATATAGTCTGAATTCAGCCCAACTCTGTGGGTGTTCTGATAAAGCACTTTATTATAACAGCTCTCTATTTTTCCTCAATGCTTTTGTTTTTCAGGACATGGAGGAAATGCTTAGGTTTTTTATTACCCCAACACGTTCTTATTTTGTGCCATTAAGAACTTAGATCCTGATAGCTTCTTTTTTTTTTAATTAACACTCCATGCTGCAGTGTCTGTATAATTCATTAATTAGTGGCAATCACTCTGTTCCTGCTGCTCTTGGTGTGTGTGTTTGTTTACACTGAGGTGTAACTTTGTTTTGTAAACTGCAAAAGTGTGAGAAGTAAACCAAAACTGTTCATTAACATTGAGTGTAAAGTTTAAGATAATTAAGATCTGTTATTGTTGGGTTTTTTCTTTCCTTTCACGCCCCCACACCCTGCCCCACACACTAAATACTCACTAATGCTGTCTCTGCACAGAAACTTTCTGTTGTTTGCTCCGAGTTTTGCTTTGTGTCTGTTTTTTTACCTTTCTTTACTGGTTTGCTCCTTTTTCACCTTCTTTGTTCCACAGCAGATAAAGAAGATGTAGCAACTTGACTTCAGCCTTCTAAGACAGGGAGACTGTTCTATGTTCCATGTGCTGTGTACGAAGTGTAGAAAGGGGATAAAACGGCTGCCCGTGACTGTAACTGTTGTGTCGGCACAGCCGAATTCTGCCCTCTGTGACCGAAGCCCGGCAGAGCCCGGCAGAACCCAGTACAGCCCGGCAGAACCCAGTACACCCCAGCCCAGCAGAACCCAGCCCAGCCCAGCCCGGCGGTGCCGGCGCTCGGCCAGCGGCACTGGCGTCTGTCCCGGGTGCTGAAGCCCTCGCAGCGCTTCGTCCGCAGCCAAATGTTTTGTAAAGCGCTGGAGCCCCTCTGTCCTCAGCGGCCCCCTCTGTGCAGGGCCGCCGTGCCAAGCCGAGCCCATGGCACAGGGACCCCGCCTGCCATTAGCCCCGAGCTCCGTTTGGAGCCGTCGGGAAAGGCGTCCCCGCTCCCGACGCGGCCCCAGCGCTGGCAGCGCCTCCACGGAGTGCCGGGGTCACACGAGAGAAGCACAGCCAAGGCTTGAAGCAAATTCACTAAACTGTGCAAAATAGTTTATTGCCTGTGCCACAACGAGACTTGTTTATTTACACATTTAGCACACAAACAGTACAAGGGGGGGGTCTGTAATTACATTTCAGATAGATGTTCACAGCTGATCACTCTGATATGAACAGGCAAAGAGAGGTGTGCTCGGTTGGCCAGGTAATTCAGGGGAGAAGTGGGTGCAATTTGCTCAGCACAGGGTGAAGTAGATGGTGGAGCCAATGCAAAAAAAGAGCCGATTATCTCACTGAAGAGCAGCAGGTCCTCTGAAATCTCGGTCTGTCCTGTCAGGAAACCAGAGGAATAAATAAAAGAAAGAGGAATGTACAGAATTTCACATAAGGAAATTAACTGATTTCTCACTGTTGTAGGGCCAAGATCAGCCCCACAGCTCTGCTCAGAGTGTCTTTGGATTGAAACAAGTGTCCCTGGGGAGCTGGTGCAAAACCTCTGACCTGGCTGCTGGAACAAGATGAAATGCCTGCAGCTGATGTGGAGGAAGGAGTGAAAGAAGGTAAGAGAGGTGTGGCAGAGATTTTAAGTGTATATCTGATGATAGTGAATTCTGAGGAGGGTAAAACAATAAGCTGTGTTTGTGATAGGAGGGTAGAAGTTACTTTAAGGCCCCATTTCCTCAAAGCTGAATTAACTCTGCTCTTCTACATATTTATGCAAGTCACACACAAACACACAGACCATCTGCCTCTGGCTTTCCCTTACCATGGTGCAGAGTCAGCATCCCAGGCCACTCAGTGACCCAATTCTGTCCAGCCTGACACCAAAGCAGCCCCTGGAGAGGCCCTTTTTGCTTCTGCCTCTGTATCTGCGGGCCAAACTCAGGAGGTCGCTGAGGAGCCTCTGGATGGGCACGCCCTGGGGCTGCTCCCTCGTGCTCTGGGGCCACTGCAGGTCCGTGTCTGGCTGGTCAAGGACACCTCCTGGCATCAGGTCCTCTTGCTCAGGATCCTTCTCTTCTGAGAGCAGGGGATGCTCCAGATCCTCATCCAACAGTTCAGAGAGACTCTGGAGAAAGGGAAGGGTAGAAGGTGGAGAGGAAGGAAGAGGAGAAGTTCTGGAAACTCTCAATTTTTTTATATAAGCCACGCTCAGTGCTAAGTTTGAGAACATTTATTTTTAACATTTATCAGAAGATGAAAGTACTGAAGTGGTTTCTGAAGCTGCTCAAGGTTATCTTTAGTTTCTTCTGGCTCACAAAGCTGCTCTGAGCTAACTCGGAATGCTCTCTCAGGGTGCTCTCAGGTTATATGCTGTTAGTGAGTCCTACAGTTCTGAGCTGATAGAGAGCCAGTTAATCCTTTCCTAGAGCTGAGGATCCTGGGTGTGGGATAAATTGTGCAAAGTTATAGAAGAGGCTTGGTCAAGAGTGAATTAGGAATGAGAGAAAAAGGCATTGCACTGATTCTCGAAGAATGACATGCTGAAATTGGTACTGAAGGATATGTATTTCCTTACAGACGGGGAGGTTACTTCATATTTGGGAATACCAGACCCCTAGTCTGGTAGCTGAAATGTGTTTTCCTGCTGGCTTGGGATTCCTGCACACACAAACACACACAGGCACACACACACTTTCTCCTTTTATGTTCTGCCTCTGGGACTCACAGGCAGGGGCTGCATTGCTGAGCTGAGGAGGAGACCCTGTACAACCCAGTCATTCCTCTTTCTGCTAAAAGCAGGGGCTTCAGGGAACAGCTCTAGGACTTGAGATCACAATCCTTCCAGGATAATTCCTTTTACTCCAAAAGTTTATTGCTCCACTCAGTCATAGGATGACCCTAAATTTGCAGTCTGCAAACTGACCCTACAGGATAAAAATAAAGCAAAACCTTTCCCTTTCAATTACCTCCTATGATCAGAAATTTAATTCCAGTAATCAATTACTCCAGTTTCCCCCTGTTTAATAACTCTGTGTCTGCCCACCTCAGAGCTCCTGGTCTCTTGATCTCTCTTGAGTTTCTGCTGCTGCTTTAGCAGGTTGGGAGAAACAGCTCACCTGAAGTGTCTAATTCCTAAAGAACCATCAGCTTCTCTCTGCTCTGCTGAGCAGCCAGTCACTTACCTGTAAGCTGGAAATGGACCTGGCCCCTGCCTGGTTTTGGCTGACAATAAGCAGCAGTAGGAATCCAGGGCAAAAAAGAAGTTTCAAGTTCATGTTCTTGTTTTGGTGTCTCTGATTCCTCCTTCCCCTGAGTCTGTCCAGTTCCCTGTTGCTCTGTGTCTCCAGCTATCAGCATTTATATCTCCCTCCAACCCCTCCCAAGGCCACCTTTTGAGATCCTGCTAGTGCAAGGATTGGTTTGAGGTTCTGATCTGTTTTCATCCTCCCAGGAGGAGGAGGAGAAGGAGGGAGGAAATAGTTCTCTTTTCTGATGGTGAATGAAAGGAGCATTCTGCACTTGGGCAGTGCAGCATCATTCTGTTGCTGTGCATCTGGAGGCTCTGCAGCTGCTGCCCTGTGCCACTCCTGCATGTCACTGTGCTCAGCTCACTGTTCCCACTGCTGCAGCCTTCCTTTTCAACCAGGGGAAAATAGTTGTGAGAAATATCAAGCAAGACAGGAAGCAGGTTGGGTCCAGCACACCTTCACTGGGCTCCTGTGAGCACCAAGCCAGAGGGAGGGGGCTCCCAGAAAACATGCTGGGTAAGAACTCTGTGGTATTACATAGCAATATGACATTATAACATAATAATATAACATATTAATATGATGCTATTGACTTGAAAGCTGTGAAGGAGGGGAGAGCCCAGTCAGACAGATCCTGGAACAAAGAGGGAACAAGCTGAGGAGTTCAGAGCAACAGCACAAGAGTTCTGGTCTGTGCCTGGTGAGAGCTAGCAGCCTGAAGGAGTGCTCATGTCCCATAAATCCTTACCAGACACTCTGGGTTTGGCTAAGCTTCACTTCTAGCAAGATGAACAGCATCTTGCTTCCCAGTGGTTTTGGAAAGCTGGGACTGTCTACACTGGCCAGTTGTAGGTATTCACACTGCAACTGAAAACATGGAGTAGCTGTGCATGGTTTTAAACCATGTAGGTCCTTTTAGTCCTGTGGCAGCCAGTCTTGCTTCCCAGTGGTTGTTAAGCTGGGTCTCAGAAATTCATAGGCTGATCTTGCCGTAAACTGTTCAGAATGTGAGTCTTTCATTCTCTGTGTTGAACGAGATACCCCTGGGGTTTGTACTGAGATCTGTCTGTATATTATTGCCTTACTGTGGACAGGCTGGACTGTCAGAGGGAGCAGCCCAGGCCTCAGTGCATGGCACCTTTGGTACAGTGAAGCACCCAGCTAATTCCAGCTGCAGGCTGAGAGGCTGCAGTGTTGGTCTGCAGATCACAACCTCTGACAGGAGGCAGGAAGAGAACCCTCCATGGACACGACATATCCCCCAGTTCTGAGCTGAGAGATTTTAGGAAAACTAGAAGGTCCCTGCTGTGAGATCCCACCTGGCCTCTTCGTTATGAGGTGTGTGGTGACCTCTCCTGGTGAGTGCAGAACGTGCCTCAAGTTCGATCAGAGCAAGTTCTGCTTAAAAGAGAAAACGGATCAGACACAGAGGTTTTGATAAAATGATCACTTCAGGATCAAGAACGTGGTACATGCAGGATGAGAAGGGGCTGAATGGCTCTTCTGCAGGGATTGGGCTCCAGTAGCCATGGAAGTGTGTATGAGTGGTTATATGTTGGGAAGGCACTTGGTACATGTGTGTGGTATATGAATGCTTGTACTTGGTATTTAGAAGTTTGAGTGTCACATGTTCTGGTGGGTGGCCAAGTTAAGTTTCAGCACTGGATGTGTTGATCTGGACTCTGAAATGGATTTTGCAGAACGTTAAGTTTCTGTAAGAAGGGATGGGAGTGAGGAGGAGATTTCTTAAACCAGGTCTTTCTTTGTGGCCCAGCTCACCCTGGCATAGCTGCAGCAGGGCCACAGGGCCCATTGATCAAAGCTTGCTGGCCAAGCTGCCAAATCAAGGGGCAAGAGGTCACACTGTGCCATTGTGCTATTTATTGCTGCATGCCCTTTGTCAGTGTGCAGGAGGAGCAGCCACTTCTAGAAATGGCCAAACAGCCACAGGAATGAAGTGGGACCTGTCCTAGAAGTTGCTGTGGATGTTTACTTACCCTCTCCCTCTCCTAATGGACTGACTGGTGCTGAACCTAAAAATAGCCTGACTAACTAAAAATGAGATCATTACATAAAGCTTGTCACCCACAGAACACTCTGCAGGTTTTGTTCAGCCTGTGAGAGTGGCACTGTGCAGACCCTCTGTTTGGTGGTCCCAGAGCAGGATCCCAATTGTCCATCTCAGACTTGTGGACTTTGCCTGACTAGAGGGTTGTGTAGGTTGGCCCCTGGGATGGAAGGACAGGGAGGTGAACAATCCTGAATTTTGTTTGGGATTTATGGGTGTGCTATTCCTCATCCTGCTAACATTTACAGTGCTCTTCAGTGCTTCTCCCCAGCTCAGGCACAGCTGCACTCTTGCATGTGCCCACACTTGCTCATTAGAAGGCAAATCCTTCATGTCAGGTTGGTTGTGCCAAGGAGTCCATCCTGGAATTCCACCGTGGACACACAGCAGGCTGTGTGTGAGCAGGAGGAGAGCTCCTTCCTGCCTCGGCTGGCGGAGCTGCAGTGGGGAGGATGCAGCCTCATGCCGAGCTCGTTCTCAGGAGCTCAGTGGAGCTGGGGGGGCTCTTATCACCCTGTGTTCTCGGTGTGACAGCCGCGCTTTGTTTTCCCAGAAAACGCTGGCCGTGTTGGCCAAGCCGCTGGGAATTGCTCCCGCTTTGGCGGCGCGGGGCGGGCTGAGCCTCCCAGCGCAGCGAGGGGCGAGAGCCCCTCCAGCACTGCCACGCCGGAGCTGAGATAAGGTGCTCAGGCTGCAGGGCTGGAGCCGTGGTCGTGCTTGAGATAAAGTCCCCTGTCAGCACCACGTTCACACCTCCCCTGTCACTGCAGGCACCCCACGGATCTGCCTTTCCCACCAGGCATTCGCTGCAAAGCCTCAGCACGGGGGTATCAGACCCACAGAGTCCCCAGGGGTTGCCCTTGTGGTGACATTGAGGTGGGCAGAGGGAATAGATTTGTCACCAAGAAGTGTCACCCAGAACTTTGGACCCAACCACTTCCCCTGGGAATGCACTGGCCAGCCCTTGGGCAAAAGGACTGGGTGGGTGTCAGGTGTGAGCTGGGGGATGTCCCTCTCTCTGTAAAAGTTACAGGGACAAAAGACAGTTGTGTTAAGCAACTGAATGCCACTGGGGAGCTGAAGCCTTTGGGGCTGTGCCAGTGGGCCAAAGAATAATTCCTGTAATCAAAATAGTTTACTGACTACAAACCAGACTTGAAACTGAGCTTTGGGCTAAGGACAATATGGGTTCAGAGGCTTCTTCCTCCGTGTGTGGTGTCAGCTTCAGCTCACAGAGGTGCTCCTTGTGGAGGCAGATTGTGTCATACCCACACTTCCAATGGGCTAGTTTGGATGAGGAAACAAACAGGTCTTTTTTACCCAAGTCCTCTGTTCACTTAGTGATGGGAGAATTAAGTTTGCCACTTAAGTTAGTAAGTCTGTCAACCCGATGGAGAATGCGAGAAACTGGTTGTTATTGATCAGCTGTACAGATACAGCTTCAGTTCTCTTAATTGTGTTTAATTAAACCCAACACATTAATGTGCCTCTTCTTTGCACAACTGATAGAGGCCACAGAGCCTTGGAGGCAGAAAAGGCTTTTAGCCTCCCTTTCCCACTGGAGATTCCTCACATAACTTGTGCCTTGTTTGACCAAGAGGATTTGTTTTACCATGTCACCTCCCTGAGGATAACGGCACATTTTTGGAGTGGTGTTGAAGTGTGAAGACCATTGTGAGCCATGACATCATATCTGAGGCCAGAGCAGATCAGGAAATGACCAAGAAGGCCTGAAGTATTGGCCAAGGGGAGAATGAATGGAGGAGAGAAGGGATATGATACAGCAACATTCTTTGGCCCAGACAGGTCAGATGCACCTGACAAGTGTAACAGGACAAGGAGATCTTTCACACTTTAGCACATGATGATGTTTTAGTGCAGAGAGATGGTTTGTAAGAGGCAGAGGTGAATCAGGGTGCAAATCCTCTAACAAACCAGAGCTGCTCTCAGGCAAAAAGGAGTAAAGGCAACATGGGCCTGAACAGTGAGACTGCTCCAAATCCAACCTCTCTGTATCTCTGGGAGGCTTAAATGGAATTCTGGGTCTTAATCTCTAATCACAACTAGAACAGTAATTCCCTCCAAACATCCAAACTACCAGTGTGTACTAATGGCTGTGGCTGTTTTGGGGGGTGGGAGGGGAGGAAGAAGGTAACAGGGGGAAATCAGCAATTTTTTAGAAAATTGAAGGGTGTTTTGTAAAACCTGCCTGGTGTGGGAGGCAGAAAGCTGGGCAGGCAGGACTCCCTGGGGCAGGAGAGGGGCCGATCCTCCCTGCAGAGCCCCTCACACACAGCCCTGGCTGTGCCCGGGCTCCAGGTGCCCTTACTGGGCACGGGGCTGTCGGCACCTCTGCCTCGCGCCTGCCCCTCTCCCGCCTGCCCACACCTACAGAGTGGCTTGAACAAGTTCCAGTGCCCCAAGCAGAGCTTCCCAAGTCCCTGCCACGCTGGGCACAGGTGACATCACTGCCAACAGCCCTGCGAGCGCTTCCTGTGTCACATTCCTGCTGAAGAGCCTCTTGCCAAACCCTTGTCGTCCCACACAGTCTTTTTAGGAACTAATGGTCTAATTTTAACCTGGCTGCCACTAACACCTTCCTGAAATAACTTCTGATTCTCTCCTGCCTTGTGCTTGTTCTTGAGAGCTTAAAAACAAAGTCCCTTGTCCTCAGAGTGCTCAGAGAGGGCTGTGAGACCCAGGGGGAGCAGAGCTGTGCCAGGAGCTGCTGCCACTGCCAGACCCACCCTGAGCTGGGCCAGAGCAGGAATGATGAGTTGGTCTGTATTTCCAGGACTTTGCAATGGAAAGAACTTGTGGTTTTCTGGACTGGCTCCAGCCGGATGTGACAGTCACTAAAGTCCAGTGAATGGACTTGGTGTCCTCTGATTTGCCTGAATCATCATCCTTTCTTTTTTGGGGTCTAACTAGATGAGCACTGGCCAAGGGGTCAGGAAAGTGGTTCTGATCCCACAGTGAAGTCAGTCAGGGGCTGGGAATGGTGGAAGGGCTGGGAATACTGCAGGGATCGGCCTGCACCGACACCTGGCGCCCGGTCTGGGAAGTGCTGGATATTCCCTTGGGAGAATCCAGCTGTGAAGAGCCTCTGATTTCCACACCGGGACAGCTCATTTTCCAGGCGGTGCATCCCGTGCCCCTCCGCAGCACGGCTGGGGCAGGATGGCTAAAATAACCCACACGATCTTTGTGAGGAAAATGAGGTGTAACCTTGGAGTGGGGAAGGGAGTGGAGAAACTGCCTTTGTGTGCCAAACTCAGAGCTGGAAACTGCTTCTATCCCTGCAGGATTTGTCCATGGAAGGTACATCTGAGCCTTTGGCTACACTGAAAGGCACTACCCCATCCTAACCCTGTGGCTTTGGCTGAGGCTGCTCCAGAGCCGGTTTTTGGGTTCATGGTGCCAAAGTTAGGGCAGCCAGCCTGGTCCTGCCCAGCTCCAACCAGGCCAAGGCTTGTTGGGTGTCAGGCACAGACAGTCCCAAAGTCTTTGCAAACCAGGGCACCATATCAAAGCATCAGCCACATGCACAGAAAGCAGCTCATCCCTTCCTCTTTCCCCTCTGGAAAAAACAAAGCATGTTTTGTTAATCAACACTAATTGCCATCTATCAAGCACACAGGGCCATTTTCTACTATTTTCTAAATTAGAAATCCACACTGAAGCCTCTGAAGAGATGAGGATCAGAACAGGCTCAATTTTCCATGCAAATTATTTGCCTGTGATCCTAACCCAGGATTTTCATAACAATTAGACACAGGGGGGCTGCTGTGGCTGAGCTGGCCCGTGGTCCCCAACCCTCCCTGTCCTTGTCCCCATGGGGTGCCTTTCATGCCTGGCTGTGAAGACAAAGTGATGCAGAGACTTAATAGAAGTATTTTAATGTTGTTCTTGATTCATTTGTATCTCTGAAACAATGATCAAAGAGAGGTATTTCCTTCTCCATCAGGGTTTTGCTGTCACATCTCAGCTACAAAACCTGGAAGAAGCTCATTTTTCCGTGTTGCTTTAATCCCATGTGCCCTGTGTTCCACAGTGGCACCTCTGTCACCTTCCCCCAGAGCAGGTGAGCCCAGAGAAGGGAGGTTCTCCTGCAGGCTCTGCTGGGAGCTGTGGTGAAAGCCATTTCTGTGCTTCTGGCTCACTCCAGGGGTGGCACTGCCAGGGCTCCAGGCTGGTCTGGAGCTGCTCTGTGGGCGAGTGGCTGGGCTGGGCTCAGCCCAGGGCAGGGCAGGGCTCTGTGTGGCCAGTGCTGCTCCCACACCAGGCTGCTGACAGACCAGGACACACATCAGGGCTGGGTTTCCACACACCAGAGCCCTCTGCTTCCAGGGTTCACCTCCTTACTTGTTGGACAGATCCCTGGCTACTTTCCATCCTCTTTTTCTTGGAGATTGCTGGATTCCAGTGACACACCAGGCTGTCATTTTGGACACTGTAGTTCTTGTTACCAAGAAGCCAGTAGGTTTTCATTTTCCCTTTGCCCTGGGACAAGAAACAAAGAGAGCAGAAAACAGCTCTTGCATAGGATATGAAGGAGATCAGGGGCTACTCCCTGTGCTGTGTTTGTTTTCTCTTCTTCTTTCTGAAGGGGCTTCTGTTTTGGGAAAAAATTGTGGTTTATAGGCAGTTTGGATGCTAATAATCCTTTCACTTCAGAGGAAGGCCTTGCTGGTCACTGGCAGTCTTGCTAAGGATTTAAAATCAGCCTTAAACCCATGTGTCATTAAGTGAATCCCACCTGACCCTTCTGGCCAGACTCCTGAGGTCCCATGCAGGTGCAGACACAGCAGTTGTATTTCTAAGCACACAGTGACACTTTTTCATCCATTATGAGGAGTGATGTGTAGCCACTTCCAGCTGAATCAGCAAAACAACCCTGGGCACACGGTTAAAAAGTGACTTTCAATTCATGGAGGAGCAATGGCCAAATCTGTCATCCCATTAAATGCCTTTGCTGTTGCAAAGTTACAGGAAAGCTCTCACCTTGACTTCAATTTCTCCTCTCAGCTCAATCTCATATGCATCATCTGCGAGCAGGGCTTCATACGTAGCAGAACTGATGTGGATCTTCTGTGCTGGGATCCAGAACATCAGAAATTAATGATTTCCCCAGGCCCAGAGACCACACAACCGGCTCTCCTGCATTTATCAGCTCAGTGTTTCCATCTCCCCTTTGGGCATTAGTGATGTGCCTCCACTTGAATCTACAAGGGATTCTCATGCACATTTGGTACCTGGTGTGTGTACAGGGACAGTGGGGATGGCAGGTCACCCACATGCTGGTTCTTTAGCTTGATGGCAAAGTATGGGATGTGGCCAGAGGATGCTCCTGCTCCTCTAACAGACCTTATTTCACACGTGGCCATGCCCAGTGTGAGAGGGTGTGTGGGGGTTTCCTTTCACTGCAGTATTTTAGGTCTGTAGAGTGCAGGGGTGAGCCTGCCTGGTGGGAGGGGATGGATCCTGGGGGATGGATCCTGCCTGGTGGGAGGGGAAGGATCTTGCTCATGGGAGGGATGGATGACCCTGCCTGGTGCAGGGGTGACCCTGCCTGGCACTTACGCAGGCTCGTGGACTCCATGCGGGACGCAGTGTTGACAGTGTCCCCAAAGAGGCAGTACCGAGGCATTTTGTGCCCCACGACTCCAGCCACACAGGGCCCTGAGGAAACACGGGGCACAGAGAGCCCAGTAAGAAACAAGTGGGAAAAGTGCACAGGGGTGTCAAATGCAGAGACCTTTGCTGGTCCTTCCTCAGGGAGCCCTGGGAATGGGGAATCCTCACCACATCTGGGCCTGGCTGCACAGCACTTACCTGGGGAGGGAAGTCATGACTTGATTAACTGTGTTAATTGGTGCTGATATCAGGAAATGCTAAATTGTTTCCCAGCACTCTGCACGCTGATACAGGTAAAAGTCATTTCTCCTCACTGTTCCTGCTGGAACTGAGAGCAATGCTCACCCTGAAGTGCTGGGGAGAGCAGTGGCTCATGCAGAGGTGCAGAGTCCCTTTCTCCTCGCAGCACTGCGCCGTGCCCTGCCCCGTGTTCCTGCCCCTGCCCACGTACCTGTGTGTGCCCCAGCACGCAGCTCCAGCCTGCCCGCGGGCACGTGTGGGATGCCCACCTGGCGCACGGCGGCCACCAGGTCCAGCGACATCTTGGCGATCTCATCGGCGTGCCTGGTGCCATTCCTCTCTGGCAGCCCACTCACCACCATGTAGGCATCCCCAATGGTCTCCACCTGGTGGGAGGGGACACGTGGCACTGAGGACAGACACCGAGCTTCCTCTCAAAGGAAACCAGAATGGAATCTCTCCCAGCTGTGGCACAGCCCCTGTACAGTGGCAGGCCTTGGATCCCATGGGCTCTGGCCAGCTGGATGGGGCATTCAGTAGCCACCAGGGAGCAGAGTAGGAGAGGATTCAGCAGCTTCCTCGCTGGCCCTCTGTGGGTCTGTGCTCACCTTGTACACGTCGTAAGCCTCGATCCTGGTGTCGAAGCACATGTAGAGGTTGTTGAGCATCTCCACCACTTGCAGGGGAGTGCAGGAGGCAGCAATGCCCGTGAAGCCCACGATGTCTGAGAAGAAGATGGTCACCTGTCATGGGCAGAAGGCAGGGGGGAAGCCAAGGGCTCCAGGACACAGGGGTGAGGCCTTTGAGGAGTCTGGGGATCTGGGGAGTCCTGAGCAGCACAGCCCAAGGCACGGGCTTTTTAAAAAAGCCAAATTTATAAAAGAAAGCTCAAGAGAAACAATAATACCTGAATTGAGGAAGGGAAATGTGTGTTGTACCTGTTGGTAAAAAAATAAGTATTTCTTCTCTGTGCTGCCTGAACCGTCAGTGTTTAAACTGAAATCATCCTTGCTAATATCAAGTAATCCAGAAGAGCCACCTTTTCACTCCCTGCCTTGGTTCAGTTACTTTTGATGTCATGACTATTGTGAATTATAATTAATTGTGCAATTACAGGTTGTTGTTTCGATAATGACACCTACAGATGAAATGCAAACATTTATTATTGCTTTTCACAGCTGAAAGTAATGGGATGTCTGTGAAGAAAAGAGTGAATAGAACTGCAATTATGTAGCCCAAGGATTTGGGCTGTGGGCTGTGCAGCACAGCTGCCAAATTCAGCACTGACAGCAGCAATTTTTTAAGTTATTCTTCCCATTTTACAGGAAGGAAACTCATTTCTTGCTCCTCTGTGCTTGTGGTCACACGGTGCTGCTGCCCCTCATGGCTGGGCTCTTAAAGCCCAGGAAGGCAGCGCAGGATCTTTGTCATCTAAGACTGCACTTCAGGAGATTTCAGCTCCTCTGCCTTCCCCCTCAGCCCAGGAGCTCCACAGCCCATTGCACAGCCCTTTCCAAAGCCCATGGAGAACATTTGCATTTCCAGCCACCCTCAGCTGTGGGTGCCAAACCTGGTTCCTCAGACCAAGGTAGGTGTTATTTAGGTGAGTACTTTTCCACCCTTGGTGGCAGCACCTTTTCATTTGCTAACCTGATCATAGTTTTCTGCCTCAACTTTTTGGCACTTCCTGAGCTGCTTGGCCACAGATTTTGGCAGCATCTGGTGCAGGAGGTCCTCAGCCAGCCTCCTCTCCCTTTTCAGGTCCTCAGTCTTTTCCTTGAGGTTCCTGGCGTAGTTGTGGATCCAGTCTGTCATTTGCTTGAAGGACACGAGGGTGATGGGGTAAATGAGGCAGGCCACCACTAACAGGCTGACCTTCAGGCTCAGAGTGGACAGGATTTCCCTGGCTCTGCTGCTGAGCCGTTGCTGCCCCTGCTGCAGCAGACAGGTCTGTGCAGAGCGCAGGACCCTCTCCAGGGCACCCAGGGACAGCAGGTCCCCTGAGCCCAGGAACGGGGGGAAATGGAGGGAGAGGTTGGCATTGTCCACCCAGCACTGGTGAGCAGTCTCTGAGGAGAAGAGGGCATGGCTGAGGAGGGCAGAGAGCTGGGGCAGGGTTGTGTGAAGGCTCAGGGATGCTCCTGAGCGAGCTCTGAGCACGGCCCCTCTCATCTGCAGGAGGAGCTTAAATGCTGCTGAGTCTGCCCACTCAGGGTTGTGTCTCATGGCTTTGAGGTCTTCATGGGGACTCCTGAGATGCCCCAGCAGTGCAGAGATCACTCTGGACAGCACCTGTCTGGCTTCAGTATCCCCTGAGATGTTTAATTTGTGTCTCAAGTCAATGCTGTAAAATGGACAACTGGAGATTTTCTCCTCCTTGCACTGGCAATTCTCACAGTCCAGTTCTGCTTCACCTGCTGTACAGAGGGAGTTTAAATTCCCCAAGAGCAGAGCGTGGAATGATCTGTTCCTTGTGTCTGCTGCTGGGAAGAGCCAGCTGTGCCTTTCCTCCTGCAGGGCAGAGATGAGGTGAGCAGCCCAAAGGTTCTCACAGGAGGTCAGTTCCTGCAGGGCCCTCCCTGTGCTCCTCCACATTTCCAAACTGCTGCTCAAATCAAAGGAAATGGCTGCAAGGAGGCTGCAGAGGGAGACTGTGCATGCTGTCAAAATCCTTTGAACTGTTTTTCTACCACCAGCATTGGAGGAGGGAAAACAGCTAAAAAAAAGAATTAAAAAAAATAAAATTAAAAAAACAACAGAGGTGTTGTCTGATCCCTGGAGCATTTCTTGCAGCTCCTGAAAAGAAGGGCTACTTATTCCAGTGAAACTGGAACTATTGAATTTTCTAATCAAACTTTTAAGATTTTAAGTGATTTTAGTTTTGAGAACTGTTATTCCATCACTGACAATCTTACAATAATGAGACCCATGAAAACAACTCTGGATGTTTTGCTGGAGCTGGTGACTTGTGAAAAACTTGGCAACCCTGATTTCCACTGATAAAAACCTCTGCATAGTAAATGTGTTGAAAAAAAACCCTCCTCAGATCCCCTGCTCTTTCAGACAGATGAAATCCCAATTTCAATAAGGAAAATAAAACCCAAAAAGGCTTATTATTTCTCAGCAGAGGCTGAGATCAGGCAAAAGGAGTTCCTGAGGGGCTCCCCACAGCAGAATGGGGCTCAGTGGTTGTAAAGCAGAGAAAAAGTGATGAAAGGACAGTCCCCAAAGATTAGAGGCAGCCATGTTTCCTCTTACTAATTTATTATAATGTGTGTTTAATAATATACATATTTATTTTCAGTCCAAAGATAACAACTGCAAAATATCTGACTGAAAGGAACTGCAAGGCTACAAAGATGTATCTCTGAGCATTTCTGTTCCACAATGAACCTCCAACCTTCCCTTACTCCATCCACTCCTCACCTTTGGGTCCTTTGCCCTCCATCTTTAATAATTTGTTTTATTCTCATTTACTCTCATTATTTGTTTTACTCTTAAATATGTGCTGGAGGGAGGGAGAAAACACAACCAAAATCCACCTTGATTTTATATTGCCTGTCTTTCATTACAATGGAAGGACTTTAAACAGGGGCTTTAATTTATCGTGGGCTAAAAGTGATGGCTCTGGTTGTGCTGTGTCGGTGGGAGCCGACAGTGCCCAGTGCTCTCCCCTGGCACCCCAATGCCCCCAGACTGACCAGGAGGAGGCTGACCAGCTGCCCTGCCCCTGCCCTCGCTGTGCCCACAGATCTCGGGGGTCTGAACCCTCCTCTTGCCCTCTCTGTGCCCGCAGATCCCGAGGGTCCAAACCCCTCCACGGGCACTCTGTGGTGCTCCCGCACTCACCTGCCCGGCCCTGGCACTCCGTCCCTTCTGGGCATTGTCCTCCGGCTGTGGGGTCCCTCTCGCAGCCTCGGGGGGTCCCTCCCGCAGCCTGTGCCACCTCCAGCCCTGCGGTGCCTCCTCTCCCCTCCCCGTGACCCCTGCGGGTGTTTGGAGATGCTCTGGCTCTTCCCACTGCCCACCCTCTGCAGGGACAGGCTGGGAGAGCCCCCAGCATTGCCCACCCTCCCCAGGGTCAGGCTCTGGGCTGGCAGGACCCAGGAAGGAGGGACAGGGACACAGTTTGTTTTCATCTTGCAAAAAATACTGTTTATTGCATTATTGGGGTTAATACTGGTGGTGTTAAAAGCATCATTTCCCAGTTCTTTGTGACCAAAGGTGTCGTGGTTATGACTTTGTTCAAACTGTTTTCCTTCTTGATGTCTCTCATCCAGTTCCCTCTGGATTAGTTGTTTGCCATAACCTACAAAAATGTGAAGCAAATGAGAAATCAGATCATGAGAATCAGATCAGAAATCAGAATCACATCAGAGCAGGAATTTGTGAATAGTGTGTGTTGCTTCCAAGATGCAGGATTTAAATAACTGAAATAAGATTTTTGCTTCTCAAAGTTTATATTAAACTAAAAACCACTTAATGTTCCAGACCTCAGCAGCTCGTGCTGCCTTCCAGGATGCAATTGCAACCACCAGTGTGTTAATGAATGCAGATTTGAGTCATCACTTCTGAAATACACAGTAAAATCTGTATGACTACAAATACAGCTCTGGGATAAAGGGAGAATGCATTCCTGAATGTTAAGGCTTATTTAAAAGTGACAGTAATTGGGATAACGTTTTAAAAAGAGGATACTTTTAGCTGGTCAGGGCTGAATGAACAGTGATACAGCTCAGTGAGGAAGGGGGAGAAATCCCAGTCAGAGGGAACCTCAGCAAATCCAAGTGTCCCTGTCCTCCAGGAGCAGCCAGAGCCTCACCTGCTCGATCCAGCTGTTGTAGGCAGAGACCCTGGTGAACACAGAGGGCTTGTGGTAGTAGTTGCAGCCCAGGGAAGAGCCAAAGCTGACGATGCCGTGCACCTCCCACCTGCCGTCGGCCCCTTGGCAGTTCAGTGGGCCCCCAGAGTCCCCCTGGGAGGAAGGGGAGCACAGTCAGTGGCACTGGGAGTGGGAAGGCTCCTCCCTGGGGTTTTTGAAGGCTTTCCCTCCCATCAGGCCTGTTTGGGTGTGCCCCCTCTGGGAGGGGTGCTCTCTGCACTCACGTTACAGCTGGAGATGATTCCATCCCCACCAGCACAGACCATGGTGGGCTTCACTGTCTTTCCCCACCAGGAGGGCTGGGAACAGGTTGCATAATCCACCACCAGCAGAAGGCCTTGCTGCAGGTCGTCAGGAAGAGGTCCATTGGCTGGGAGGGAACAGAAAAAGGGCTGAGGGTCCCACCTGGCACTGAAGGAAGAGCAAACCCCACTGCTGAGGCTCCCCCAGGCCCTGGGTACCATCCCTCCAGGTAAGACTCTCCATTCTCTTATACAGGAAAAAGAAAAGGCCTTAACTTACTAAAAATTCACATTCCATTAGAAAATGTCTCATTGTTAGAGAAATAAAGGGCTGCTCTTTGCTCAGGAGTTTGCAATTTCCTTATCCCTTAGGAATTGCCTCCTGAGCCTCCTGGCACTCTGCTGAGGCCTCTGAGATTTTCTTCCCTTCACTTCTATTCCCTCAGGTGTCTTTTCAGGCACCCAGAAGGTGTGTTGGGATTGGCAAATGCACCATCTGCACTGCTCCCATCTGTGCTACAACAGCTCCTGACAGCTCAGAAGGGCCCTCTGGGCACCCCCAGCCCCATTACAGGCAAAGGAAACTTGAAAGACAAGGAAAATCCTGTTTGGGAGTGAAGTGGGGCCCAATAGCACAAAGCACCTCCCACATTTAGCACCAGGGACAGTCTTTGCCAGTCTCAGGGGCACCTCTGAGGGTTGGGGTTTGCCCAGGTGAGGAGGTGCCAGGTACTCACTCTGCAGCCTCCCCCAGCCCGTCACGTAGCAGGCAGTGTTGGAGGGCAGGGTGCTCTGGGCACGGGGCAGACAGGCCAGCTGGATCTGGGCACTCAGGGGCACCTGCTCAGGGAGCTTGATCAGAGCAATGTCGTACCTGTGGGCACACACAGTGTGAGTGGGCAGAGAAAGGGGAGGGGGAGAATCTTTGCCAATGAATCCAGAGACAGGAGCAGGAATATTTGGTGATTACACAGCACTTGGCCTATTCCAAAGAGCAGCAAGGGGGCAAGGAGGCAAAAGTGGGAAAGATTCTTGCACCTCCCAGCAATGGGGAAACCTGTGGACTGGCAGAGTATTTGCTGCAGAACTGTCCCCTTTCCTGCAGGGAAAGTTGTCTTTTATAGGGTTTTTTAACCAAAACAAAGTATGTGTTAGAACTCCCTCCAAGGACCTGGAACTGAGGGGATTTCTTTGCTAATGCCCTTACTCTCCAGCAGGGCATGGGGTCCTTCAGCAAGAATATTAATTATAAGATATTACAGATATTAATACCTCTGATCAATACTACTGTGTCTGTGCTGTTTGTAGGAGGGTCCAAAGAGTGTTGTATAAAATACTTCATTCCCTTTCAACAAGTGGTGTCATTGCACAGAACAACTTCTCACCCAGGCATGGACATGCAAAGTGGCATCTGAAACCCCAATTAATCAATGAACTATTGATATTGTTAATTGCTTTGGACTCTCTTGAGAGGGTAAAGGTGTCAACTGGAGACTCCACTCTCATCTCTGAGCAAACATGTAGAAGCCCCACTGCAAGATGTAACAGGAGGCTCCAAGTGTTTATGCTGCCACAGCTCCAGGGGTGGGATTTGGGCAGTTTGATTTTTGCCCTGCATTTAGAAACTGAAAAAAACCTGCACCAACTCACCCATTTGAAACATCCTGTGGGTCCCAGTTCTCGTGGACAATGATCTTTTCAGGAGAAAGTGCAACTGACCCTTTTTCCTCAGCTGCCAGGTTGTACTTCCCAAGGAACACTCGGTATGTCCGAGTAGAGCTGGCAAGGAAAGGATTAAAGCTCAGGGATGCAGCTGCTGCTCTGCCCCCTGAGAGACTCAGGAGAACATCCCTGACTGATCTCCCCTCACAGGAATGATGAACTTGACCTGAAACTTAGAGCTCTTCCCTTGGAGGGGAGAACTGACAGTGTTGGGGTTTTGCTTCCCCTCCCTCTGCCCCTGTGGGTGCAGATTCCCCCCGTTCCTCACCTGATGCAGTGGGCAGCTGTCATCACCCAGTTGGTGGCAATGAGGGTCCCTCCACAGGTGTGATACCACTTCCCATTGGAGTTGTACTGGAGAGAGGCCTGGGATCAAGGGACCAAGTAAGGCTCAGATTTTTGTTACAGGGTTTTCACCGGTGCACTTTATTCCTGCACCCAGAACACAACTCACTGCTGCAAGAGGGGGGAAGGCTTTGGAGCAACAGGTTTCCAGCTCCTGGTCACAAACAGCTTTCCCTCCTTCCCCATCATCCAAAAGCTTGAGCTTTTAAATATATCTTGTTAAATAGCCAAGTCTACTTGACTTGAAACACAAAAACCAGCAAGAAGTGGCACATTCAGAGCTTTCTTAGAAAGGCTGAGAGTTTTGGGACTGATCAGAATGGAACAGCCAAAACCTCAGTCAGGGCAGGCAAGAGGCAGCAAAGGAAAAGGGAGAGGTGGGTTTGTCCAGCTGTGCTGGGTGGGGAGGAAACAGCCCCAGGGGCTCCAGGGGAGGCACAGAATGACCCACCTGCCAGGGCCAGCTGTAGGGTCTGGCATTTTCCCCTCCAACAACTCTGGACACAAGAGGGGGGTAGGCAGGAACCCCACAGCCAAGGGCTGGAAAACACAGAGGAGAATTTGTGTTTTAAAAGCAGGAAAAAATGCCTGTAAGAGATGAACTGCCCAGCACCCAGTCACTGTTTCAAGAGGCCTTTGCCATTAACTGCCTGGGCTGTCCCTCTCTCTGCTCTGTTGCTCTGCTTTCTCTAAAAGGGAAAGTTGTTTCCTGATTTTAATTAACTCTTTCTCCTAAAACTACTGCAGAGATTGGACACTTACCTGCAGGTGCCAGAGCCACCACAGCCAGGAGGACTGCAAACATTGTGCTGGTTTCTGTGTGCTGCAGCCTCCACTCCGCAAACCATTTTATGTGGTCTCCTTTATCTCTGGGACACCTGACTTACAATGCAGAGCTATTCCAGTACCAATGGAAAAACTTGTGTAATTGTGGGATAATTTTCTATATACACAAGTTGTTAAAAAATCCCCGTTTAGGTGGACCTTGGAGCCAGGCTATATAAACAACTTGGTTTAAAAGGATTCCAAATTAGTTGCCTATTATTTGTAGCAGCTGTTTGCCTTTCCATTGCCTTGAAAGTTCACCACAAAGGTGTTCTCAGAAGGAAAATGTTAGATGAGTTTTTTACCACGTGGTGATGTGTCAGCAATGTCTGATATATCCAGACAGTGATGGATTCAGACATGTCAGCACAGTTGGATTAGTTGATCTCTGGTGGCTCCTTTCAGCCTTAATTATTGTATAATTCTATGATTGCTTGAAGTTTTATTTTATTCTGGGTTTCTTTTTTTCTCTTGGGGGTGAGTGGCATCTTCCACTTTGTACTGGCTGAAAGCCTTTATCTTCTTTCCCAGGTCAAGCTCCACATGTCCAGCACACCAGACCCTCAGGAAACCAGACTGTGCTCACTTTGAAGTGTTTGAAGCCATAGCAGGAACCAGCTGTGCTGCAAGATGGAGAAATCCTGGTGCATGTGCTGAGTCAGACTCATTGCTGTGCTGCTTCCCCTTGTGAACTCAGGGGCTCAGCCCTGGGGGGCTCCTGCAGCCCTGCCAAGGGGCTGTGCCCCCCAGAGCAGTGTGACCTGGGCCTGGGCATGGAGAGGGGGAAAGCATTCCCAGGGATTTACACCCCCCAGAGCTGCTGCCACAGAGGGAAGTGTCCTCATCCTGCTCTGGGGCACAGGGTGGGACTCTTGGGGAGAGGCCTGTGCAGGGCTGAGGGCTGGACTTGCTGATCCTTGGGGGGCCCTCCCAGCCCAGCAGGTTCTGTGATTCTGTAATTCATTACTGACATTTGAGATGAATGACTTGATACCAACCCTTACCCTTGGCTCTGTCTCCCCTTTTATCTTCTCCTCCAGGAATTTCCCATCCTCTGTCACATTTCCATCCACTAAGGCTCGAAAAACTGCTGGTCATTTAAACCCAAACCTCTCTATCCCAGGTCACACACAGGGAGCAAACTTATGAGAATGGAAACAAATATCACACCAGCAGTTTTGTAAGCAGAGCTGTGCTGGAAGTACAGACCAAACCAGGGGCTCAAACACACTGAAACAAGCTGTTGTTCAATGTCAGGACTAACAAAGAGCAGAATCCCTGATTTCTGCAGCCTCCACAGAGCAGTAGGTGCTGCTCTGGATGGGAGATGTCTGGAGCACACATGTGGAAGGCAGAAGCACAGGATGCTTTGCTGTTTTGTCTGCCTCAGGAATGGATTTTCCTGCCCAGACAATAGCACTTGAGAAAGCCTCATTCTGAATTGCAAATTGGATCCACCAAACCCTGTCCTGGCATCTTGGATTTATTATCTGACAAAAGCAGAAACCAAGATTAACTGAGTGCAGAACTTAAGAGTCTTAATTTTTTTTCCATTTATTAGTTGGCTCTATTCTTAGTGTCTGAATTTACAAGCTAAATATTTTATGATGCTGTTCAACTCCCATGTCCCTGCCATCCTCACTGAACTACAACTGAAACTGGACAGTTTGGATGGTCAGTTACTATTTCAACTTTCCTGGTTTATTGTGTGCTTGTGAACGTGGACTTTTGTTTAGTTCTTGAAGTATTTCTGTTCACAAATACAACCTTCTGCTCTCTTGTCTGCTCTAAGCAGAAAAACCCTGATCTTTTTCCCTTTCTCCTTTGTGAAGGAATTCTGAGACAGTTCTCTTGTTATAGGGGAAATGCTCAGAAGAATCATATTTAATGTAAAACACTCCAGAGCTGGTTTGTGTTTTGCTCCACTCATGCCTTATGTAATGATTGTTTATCTGTCCTTTCCAGGCCAAGACTGAACAGTCTTCCTGGGACTCTGTGGTCACCTCAGTGCCAGGAACACCCAAAGGCACAGCCCCAGCTGATCCCACAGGGCCTTGGGAGCAGCACCCTGAGAGCTCTTTATCCTCCTGCCAGATGGGTCAGAGGCTGAGCAGCCCCTGAACTGCAGCAGCTTCTGGTATGTTGTTACAGCAGAACAGCAAAGATCTCTTTAATACACAGTGCACAATTTCTCATGGACTCTGTTGCCTCCCTTAATTCCCTTGCAGGGCAGGAACTTTGTTGTACCAGTTAGTAAGTGGAATTGTCTGCAGATAAGTACAGACATTGAAATCTACTTTTCTGAGGGAGTTTTTTTGTCTGAAACCAAACAGTAACCTCTATAAAATTAAAATTCAAAGTTAAATCCAGCCCAGCCTTTCCTTGGGAGCACCAACTGTGCCAAATTCATTCCTTGCTGAATGGTCATTAAATCTGCTGGTTGGTTGTTCCCTGGGATTGTTCCTGTTCTTAAAACTGAAGCTTGGCCAATGTTCTCAGGGAGAACAAGGTTATCCAGAGCAGGGCAGTGGAGAGGAGCAGGACCCCGTGTGCTCCTGTCTCAGCTGTGCCTTCCAGATTCCTGTTTTCAGCTTAGACCCAATTATATATTATTTCCCACATTGTATTATCTCAGAATCCAAGCACTTTGGGAGTCAATACTGGCCAGAGAGGTGGGTGGGGAACAAGGGCAGGTGAGAACAGAGACAAAACAACCAGAAAACTCAACTACACTCCAGCAATCAGGTGAGACTGAAAGGTATTTATTTAGAAACAACAGCTTTGGTATTTTAAAACCAAACAATCCTTAAATCACTAGAAAGTGGGATGTCTCCCCCACAGCCCAAACAAATCAATGCACAAAGTCTCAGTAGGCTTAGAGCAGGAAACCTGCACATCAGCATTTCCAAGTGTAAATCCAGAAAACAATTTCAGCAAACTGATTTTGCACTCTACAGTCATAAAGGCTGAAAAACCTGTTACCAGCACTTAGAGGTCTACAGCTCCATCAACTGTTACTGAAGTGGAGGCAAAATTATTAACATCCTCCCCCTCCCCCCAGCAATAAATTAAAAAATGTGTATCAGAAAGGAAGTTCCACTACAGTTTTCTAGTGAACTCTCTGAAGGGAATCATCATTCTTTATTTTCCTGCAGAATTAAAAAAATCAAACAAATCAAAATATCAAAGAACTTAGTACATCTTCAAGTATTTTCACCAAATGGATTATTCTTGGGGAACTGAACAGCTTACAAGGAAAAGGAAGCATCTGTTACAGGAGCTCCAGCATGAACTCCTCAATCACCACACCCTCCAGGTCTCAGATTCCTGTCTTAGCAAGGCACAAAAGGATTGTTGCTTTCAGAAGGTCCTTGTTCTCAGCTGCAAAGGTGTCAGATGTCTTGTGCAAACAGAGGCTGAAAGCAGGACTAGGGCTGGTCACAGGGCTGGGCCCAGCTGACTGATGGAACTGGGGCTTATTCCAACACCATCCACCTCTCTGTGCTCCAGAGATGCTGAACTTCAGCAGGGCCCCACTCCTGCTCTGGATCTGCACCATCTTCACAGGCAGGAGCTGCAGCAGAGTTTGCTGTCCCTGCAGACCCTGCAGTGTCCAGGACGAGGTGCTGGCTCAGCCCTGGGCTGGGCTGTGAAGCTTCTGGGCCTTTCAGGGAGCAGAGCCAGGGACAGTCACCTGCAGCAACGGGCACAGGTCACTTGGGAGAAGGCAGAAGGTCTTGGAGACGACAAAGGCAACCAGAGAGACAACAGTGAAAAAGGACATAATGACCCAATTCCAGGGACACATTTTGGGACAAAGCCACTGTGCACACCACAGCCCCCAACCCTCCTCCTCTGCACTAAGGTTTGGATCATGATCAGGGGCTTGTGCTGCAGTTGTCTGGCACACAGATCTACCTCACCTCTTCCTGGGTTAGTCTGTCCAGCCACGAGCATCTCCCACCCATTCCTTCAGGGGATGACAGGTATTCACACCTGCCTGGGCTCAAGCCTGATCCCCAGGGCCCAGCATGGCAAAGTCACTGGGCTGACAGGGGAATTTCCAGCTCCTTTAAACACCCCTTCTACACCAACTGTCAGGTTTAGTCCAGTACCTGCTGTCTAGCCTGAGCTATCAGAAAGTGATTTTTTTTTATGATTTGGAATAATAGGGCAATCTAAAGCTATAACCTTTCCTCTGACAGCTCTACTTCACTATCTCCTTTTTGTTTATTTATTTTAAACACAAACTACATTTAACTCTCTTCAGCCCTCAGGAGGGGAAGCCTCTGAACAGCATAGGGAGCTCACACAGCAGATCCAGTCTGGTCTTGCATTTCCCCTCTGTATCAACACACAACCAGAGAGTCCCAGTACTACCAGCAGAACTCACCAGCTGTTGTCTATTCTGTGCTGAGTTTTTACTAGCAACTGGGGTTTCTAAGGCAACTCACACCAAGAATTTCAAATTCTTCACACCCAAGTGAGATGCAGCAGAGCCTTCAGCTCACAGTGGAAAGGACTCAGCACTTTCCTTAACACAGCTTTGCATTTTGTCTGAATGGGAGAAACACCAACTCAGCTCCTTGCCCAAACACTGGTGGCAAATGTGGTTTGATGGAGGATGCTGAGTGTCCCTAGAACATGTACCAGGAGTCCCAAAAGTCAGAACCTTCACCTGAGAACACCAACCTGCCACCTGGGTGTGGCTGTGACGTGTCACACGTTCAGCCCAGGTGGGCACACCTGCACACAGCACAGACACACAGCAGCCCTCACAAGCTTTCTGCTATTGCAGAACATGAAACATCCTCTCATGACATTCCTGGCTTGGAAACAAGCAGTGTCCTACACTGAGGTGTGGAAAAAGGACAGAAAGCCGTGTCTGCCTCCACCTACAGCCTTACAAATCTAAGGTGAGATGATGAGTTTCTTGTTCTTAATGTCTGAGCCCTCCTGCTCCAACCCCTGCCCTGACCCTCCCTCTTGCAAGAAGAGGTCACACATTGCTTGTTGCAAAAGACTGAAAATTTTCTCAGTCCAAGACAGAAGCTGCCCAGGCAGAGCTGACAGAACATCAGGCTGACAACACTCAGTGGACAGCAGCCAAAGCAGCAGCCTATACCTTACTCCTGAAGAGTGGCTTGGCTCCCGGCCCACAATATTCGTTGTAGATGAGTTTGAACAGAAACAAGTGAAACAAAGTGATTAAAGAGGCCACACTGAACCAGAAGAGGAAGGGTAAGCCCGGGTATTGCTTGGCCATGTGCTCCTCATGGGCCAGGATAGCTTTGAGGTGGAGTGTGTGTCTCAGGTCCTGCAGGTGCACCAGGTCTGTGGAGATGTAGAGCAGGGGTGTGATGGGCTGGGTGACCATGACAGGGAAGGTGTGACCTCGTGGCTCCGCGGTGAGCTCCACGGGCTCGTTCAGGCAGCCGGCCTCGCAGGCAAACAGCCTCACCGCCGGCTCCTGGGGCTTCACAGACACCTGCAGGAAGGGCTTCCCCTCGGCATCCAGCAGCACAGCCAGGCTGATCAAGTCCTTGTTGTACCGGATGCCACGCAAGGAGTAGCTGTTGTGCAGCACGTCGGGGTCCGCCTGGAACTGCAGGTGGTTCTCGGTGAACTGCAGCCCCCCGAAGCTGAGCACCATGCCCTGCAGGAGCCCGTGCACCCCCGCCGCCAGCAGCCCCCTGCAGCCACGCTTCTGCAGGGTCAGCTTCCACAGGTCTGCCAGCTGCAGCACCTGGGCCACGCTGCCCAGCTGGGCCGGCCACAGGGGCTGGGCGTGCATGGTGGCGTGGCCGCTGAAACAGTGGTCGGCGTAGTTGAGGCTGCCCTCGAGCCGCGCCCGCTCCTCGGCGCCCAGTGCGGGGTCCAGCAGAGGGGCCGGCACCGTGGACAGCACATAGTACAGAGTCAGGTTTACAGTCTCACTGGAGGGAGTGTGAGCATCTGTGATCCTCCTCATTTCGATCCCTGCAACCAAAGAACACGGGGCATCAACCAGGGGGAGGGATCGGATGTGCATGTTGTTGTCCAGTGCTCAGGTGCTCTTTATGACACCCAATCACCCTCTCCCATAAACCACTGAAGGAAACGTTTCCTTGTACTTGTCTGAGGAGATGCTCTCAGTAACTGGAGGCTGAAAGCCAAATCCCATAAAGACAAAGCTGCTCTGACACACAGATCCCCTCTGTCACCATGACTCTGCAAGAACGAGCTGCCAAAGGAACATCTGTCTTTTTATTGGCTATAAAATGGCAAATTCTACATTACTTGGGCAGCAAGATCATTAAAATCTTACAAAAAAACCATCTTTGGAATCTTAAGAAAAGCCATCCTTGTGCTGTTAAGGGCAATCCTTAACTCCCATGCAGAAATCCATCAGTCCACCTTTTATGCTGTCACTGAAGGTCACCTCTATCTCCAACTCATGTGATGAGCAAATCAATGAAGCTCCTGAGCCACAGAAGGCACCACACCCAGAGCTGTGGCCAGAAATGTTCTGCTGTCACTCCCTCTGTGCAGTCAGTTTTACTCCACTGAGTTCCAAACCAGGAACACTCTTTCACTATCCCACAACCCCCGAGGGAAAGTGGAGCCTCTGGACACCTCACAACACCCAGGCCACTCAGCTTTGCCCCTTCCTCACCTGCAGTGAACAGGTCAGACCAGGCCTGCTGGTGCTCCCGCAGAAGCTCCTCCACCCCCACCTGCATCAGCTCCAGCAGCTCCTTCCTGGCCGCCTCCCGCAGCCGGGCCGTGCTCTCCTCCAGCCCCGCGGGCTCCAGCGGCTCCGAGGTGTGAACCACGGACAGCACCGTGTCCTCCCACTGCGACTGCGGCGCGACGAGCACGCGGCCCGGGAGCCTCTGCGCGGCCACGGCGAGGAGCACGACGCGGTCGGAGCCGGGCAGGGCGATGCGGCCCGAGGCGAGCGCGAACTGGCGCTCCCCGGCGCGCTCGGTGCTGGCGGCGAAGCGCGGGGCGGGCGCGGGAGCCGCGCTGGCCTCGAAGGCGGCGGCGCGGGCGGTGGGGTTGGCGATGCGGAGGCGCTGCAGGAAGAGGCGCGGGCGGGCGCGGTGCGCCAGCACATCCTCCCGCACCGTCACGCAGTCGGCGGGGCCGGGCCCGGCGTGCAGCCCCCGCAGCGCCCGCACC
>VWZD01004825.1:1025940-1045756 GCA_013396695.1 Sakesphorus luctuosus
CTCCTCATGCAGAATGAGGCCTTGCCGATGCTTCTGATTGGCATTTTCATCGAGCAGCCCACCCCGTTCCTCTCCCAGTTCTTCCGGCGTCTTCGCAACCTCCATTACCCAAAGCAGCGAATCCAGCTCTTCATTCACAACCACGTAAGTGAAGATGGCCTGGGATGGAATCGGCAAATGTGGGGAACATGTACACCTCCTCCTGTGCTCTAGGCAGCTTTGGGCTAGACTTCCAGCCTCTGTAATCCCAGTACTTACCTGCAATGGCACCTGTAAGACAGCTCTGTCCACCTGCAGAGATAAGGAAGTGGGAAGAGCTGCTGCTCATCTGGTTTGGCATTGGCAAAAACAGGAGGCTGAGCAGTGTGAGGTGAGCCCACTTACCTGGTTTTGCTTTGTTTTGGCACAGGAGGAACATCACTTGCTGGAGGTGGACTCTTTTGTAGAAGAGCATGGCAGGGAGTATCTGGCAGTCAAGGTGCTGGGGCCAGAGGATGAGGTGGAGAACGCCGAGGCGCGGAACCTGGGCATGTAAGTGAAGAGGCCGTGTGTGACAGCTGGCAGAGCCAGCCCCTGTCCAGACTAAGACATCTGTTTTTTCTGAGGATCTTCCCTGTCAAGTGATTGCTTCTCCTTTTTCAGTCACCCTCTTCTTTCAGTTTTTCAAGCATTAACTCCTATTTTACATTGGCAAAAAAATCAGCTTCGGTACCAGCTCCATCTCTGCAGTTTCAGAAACGAAGTTCTCACTGTCCTTTGCTCTGGCAGAAGGATAACCCTGTACCTCCCACCCTCTCTGTGTGCCCAGCCATAGATCACAAACAACATGCACCTGTATCTCTGAAAAGGAGGAGTGCAATAGTAGAACTAAGAGTTAGTGGAACAGTATCTTCCTGTCTGTGATCAGGTGTCTGAGCTCTGGTGTGGATTTGGGCCAACTGGAAATGGGAACCTCTCCAGTTTTTGCTGAGGAAACAGTTTGCTAAATGTGATGTTGGCTGTGTCTCTGTCTGCTGTTGGATACTGAGTCTGATGTGCTTGTACTACGCTGGCCCTCTGGGTTTTTACATTAAACTGAACATTTTGAGCACCCAGAAGACCTTTAGACTACAAGGTGAAGGAACTCCTGGTGTTCTGTCCCCTGTCTTGTCCTGTTTTGGGAGGATTTCGATGTGACTTTGCTTTTCTCTGGCTGTAGGGATTTGTGCAGGAAGGATCCTGACTGTGAGTATTACTTTAGCCTGGATGCTGAGGTGGTTCTGAAGAACACAGAGACTCTGAGGATCCTGATTGAACAGAACAAGTGAGTCCTTTGGTCTGAGCAATCCTTACTGATCTTCTCACACGAGGAATACTGTGAGCTGTTTTATCACTGAGATGTGTAAGGCACCAAGAGGACTGTCAGTGATGGAATATTAGACAAACACCTCTTATGTGGTTTTTTTTACATCATAGTTGTAAACCCTGTATTTTAGCAGGGGATGGAAGTCATCCTTAGTTTTGTCTTTATATAGTCAGTAGAACAGATCAGATTCTAAGAGACCTGGTGCAGGGTGGAATTAGAGGGGAGATTGGAACCTTATTTGCCCTTTCTTATGTGGAATTTTATTCCAAGAGAGTTAATGAAACAGCAGCTCTGTAAGGGAGGGAGAATACAGCCCTTACAGGCCTGTAGTTTGTAAATGTTTTTCTTTCCTTCCTGTGGTAACATCCTGCCCTGCAATTCCTTCTCCCCTGGTGCTCCCAGGCTGGTGATTGCTCCTCTGGTGAGCCGCCATGAGAAGCTGTGGTCCAACTTCTGGGGAGCGCTGAGCCCTGACGGGTACTATGCCCGCTCGGAGGATTATGTGGATATCGTGCAAAGGCGGAGGGTGTGAGTATGCAAAGAGCTTGGCACTGATACAGTCCCTCAGATGCAAGGCCTGCTGCAGCACATGGGCATCAAACCAGAGAGCACAACTGTCTGTGTGTGTAGGAAAGGAAGTGTCTGCTCCCATTTGGAAGCTGCTCTATGTTCTCTGCTGAGCAGAGACAATGGGATTCATTTTACTCATATTTTCCCACCTATGGATTATAGTTAGTGTGATCCCTAAAATCCTGTAAAGTGCTGTTTAATCTCTTTTAGATAAATCTTCATAAAATACCAGGTGATCCTTGAATGGAATATTCACAAAATAGAATTGTTGATTCATTCATATCTTGAGGGGCCCTCTTTTTTATAGACCATTATATGTGCAATAAATGCTGGAAATCAGCTTATGCACTTTTGGCTGGTTCAGTTTCTTTAAATCACTGGAAAAAATATGTTGATCTCTCTGGGAAGAGATTCAAGCCATTAATTATGTCCCTAGTGATAACACACTCTGGCAATTAATTGCTTTCACAGTGGACTAGCATTTGTGCAGCTTAAAAGCTCTGAGCAATATGAGCAATTTTTCTGTGGAATGCCAATCCCTGTTAGTGTGGTTTGTCCCTGCAGTTCTGAGCTGGCTGGTTCAGGCAAGCCTGGCTGATGCTGCAGTGCTGCCTGCCAGGTCCAGCAGTGTCTGTCTGGGTGGCATTGCCAGTCTGACAGTCCCTGCCCTGTGTTTCAGCGGGCTCTGGAACGTGCCCTACATCAGCAGCGTGTACCTGGTGAAGGCCAAGGCCCTGCGCTCGGAGCTGGACCAGGTGGATCAGTTCCACAGCGCCAGGCTGGACCCTGACATGGCTTTCTGCCACAACGTCCGGAGCCAGGTCAGTCCAGGAGAGGGAGAGGGAGAGGGCTGGCAGGGAGGGCTGCTGGCCAGGGTGCAGGGGGCAAGATTAAGGAGTTTCAGGGCACTCAGCTGTGCCGGGGCAGGGACAGGATGAACTGGCACTAGTCAGTACTGGGCAGACTTTGGAACAGTGTGGGATTTCTGTCCTGCTGTGAAACCACACGGAGCCAGGGACCACTAAATGTGGATGATGTTTTTGTTCTTGGGCCTTCTCGGGGCTGTTCTAAATGGAGATGACAGGGTAAGAAGGAAGAACCTGATCTTGCTGCAGTTCCTCTTCTCCGCTTCCAGCCCTGGCTGACAGGAGACAGAATTACTGTCCCTGGCTATAACCTTTCACAGCTCCCCATGTCCAGGGTGGAAATTTAACTGCAGGCCCACAGGAGAAAGGAGTAAATTAACACCTTGGAGAACTGTCAGTGCTTGTATTTCATTCTGGCTTACAGAAATGCAAGGCCCTGACTGTTTCCCTCTCCTGCAGGGAGTCTTTATGTACCTGACGAACCGGCACCAGTTCGGCCACATCCTGTCGCTGGAGAATTACCAGACAACTCATCTGCACAACGACCTCTGGCAAATATTCAGCAATCCTGAGGTGAGAGAACCTGCCTGCTCAGCAGCCACAGCAGCGTGGAATGGCAGTATCTGATGGTTGGCTGCACCAGCAGGGAGGTCCAGGCTTTGTCATAGCGATGTCTCTCAGGTGGGATGAGGAGCAGTCACAAAATCTAAAGAGAGGGTGTTTATGGGATTCACAGCCCCTGGATCTGCAAAGTCTGTCAGACAGTGCTGCATGAGTGTCTGGCCTTTCATTGCCTCTTCAAGCAGGCCCCACAGAAATTACTGATTTGCTTATCTTTTAACTGCAGGACTGGAGAGAAAAATACATCCATGAAAACTACACAGCAGCTCTGAAGGGGAAATTGGTAGAAGTGGTAAGAAAACATCACTCTCGTCCATCTCAATGGGAGATCAGCACTGGGACAATGATTTTATCATTACTATTGTCATTCTCAGGAATGAGCAGTTCAGCAGAGGGAATGTGACCTTGAAAGTATTTTTAGAGCCAACTCCTTCTAGAAATAAATTTCCTGCTCTCTTAAGTGTAAGTGGGGCACATGAAGCAGAATACAAGTATCTACCCTCAATATTTTAGTTTCTTTCTGCTTGAACTGACTCAGTCTGCACTCAGTTTAGCCTTACTCTTTTTACCTTAAGCACCTGTCCTTGTTTCTGCTGTTCTCACCTGTTTGCCCTTGCAGCCCTGCCCAGATGTTTACTGGTTCCCCATATTCACTGACACTGCCTGTGATGAGCTGGTGGAGGAAATGGAGCACTATGGCCAGTGGTCCACAGGTGACAACACGGTAGGTGGAGCAGGAGCTCTTTCAGTTGTGGGTCCCACTGCCATCTGGTGTGTTTGGTGAGAGCTGTGCCTGCCCTGGGAGGGCATTTGATCCCACACTTAAACCAGGACACTGAGACAATACTCTGATTTTCTTATTAAATGTGAACTAATTTTTCAGTCCTCTTTAGTGTCATCTGAAGATACAGTGTTCAGCCTTTATGGTGGCAGTGTTGTTTCCCTTGGGTTTTAATTGCTCAAAATGAGTTTTCCATCCTGCAAATTGTGATAAATAAACATTGTATTTATTTGTATTTACCAGAAACAAGGGCTTTTCCTTCCTGAACTCCAGGGTTCCCATCCTTAGGGTATTTTTGTGATCCTGTTTCAGGACAGCAGAATACAGGGAGGATATGAGAACGTCCCAACTATTGACATACACATGAACCAAATTGGCTTTGAAAGAGAATGGTATAAGTTTCTTCTGGACTACATTGCACCCATCACAGAGAAGCTGTACCCAGGATACTACACCAAGGTACCTGCACCTGAGCATGAAACCCCCTTATCAGCTCAGCACCTCTTCCAGTTGCAGCTTTGTGCAGCCTGCTGGAGTCCTCTAGAAATACACATCCTACTTCCTGGAATGGGGGACTGACTCTGGAGTGTGCCCTAAGTATGTGCATGAGGAAATACACAGTTTCCCAGGGACATTCTCCTGCCTGATCACTGCCCTTCTCCCTTAGCAGCGGGATGCAGTTTCAGTGTCACTCTCTGCTCTGCAGCCCAGTAGCCAGAGACCCTGCAGCCCTGTAAGGGAGTGCACTTTGTTCTCCTCTCCTCAGACTCAGTTTGAACTGGCCTTCGTGGTTCGCTACAAGCCTGACGAGCAGCCCTCGCTGGTGCCTCACCACGACGCCTCCACCTTCACCATCAACATCGCCCTGAACCGCGTGGGGATCGACTACGAGGTGAGTGCCAGTGGGGCAGGGATGGGCACAGCAGCCTGCCCTGTCCCCCTGCCCTCCTCTGGCTCCTTCACACCAAGGGTTGCGATTAATGACTGGGCTATAAGGTAGGGAGATTTCTGAACACCTCAGAACACAAGGGATTCCACAAGCCCCTTCTCCCAGTCTCAGAAGGGCTGCCAGGAGGAGGCAGAGGCCCTTCCCCAGGAGGAGGGAAAGGCCCTTCCCCAGGAGGAGGCAGAGGCCCTTCCCCGGTGCCCCTCCCAGCTGACGTGTCCCCTGTCCCCCCAGGGAGGAGGCTGCCGGTTCCTGCGCTACAACTGCTCCATCCGAGCCCCGCGGAAGGGCTGGACCCTCATGCACCCCGGGCGCCTGACCCACTACCACGAGGGGCTGCCCACCACCAGGGGCACGCGGTACATCGCAGTGTCCTTCATCGACCCCTAGGGCCGGGGGGGGGGGCTGGCCCTGCCCTGCTCGCTGCTGGCTGGAGTGGAAACAGGGAGTGCTGCGGGGAGGTTCCAGGGCATCGTTCAAAGCCATTGGGATATTGATTTGTAATGGTACTTTAAGACTCCACTACTGGAAGACCTCCCTCTCTGGTGCTGCAGTAACATCCAGGAATATTGCTGCAGAATTCCAAAGGAGAGTTTGTGCCTTCATTTTTGATTCTGCTCCTCGTCTGCTGTTTCTTGGAAGTGCCATTTACTTGAACCTTCTATCACGGAATGGTGGCCTTTAAAAAGTGCTTTCTGGACTGGAAATTCAGCCTTTTGGAGTCAAGTCACAAGCTGGAGGCCTGTTTCCATGCACAGCATATACAGGACTGAGTGTTAGACAGTAATTCCTGGACACTATTCCAGATATAAATCAATCAGGGAGCTGACTCCAGGAGTCACAACAGTTAAATGTCACACCAGATGAAACTCAGCAGTAAGAGCCTGAAGATCATCTGATTCCTTACCTCTTTGCAGTCCTTGCAACCAAATCACAGAGTTCCAAGCAGCAGGTGACTTTTGGTTAGCTTAAGGAAGGTCCTGGAATGATGCTTTACCTCTGGGGTTAGACTGAAGAGATAAACCAGCCTCCCTCCCTTCTGTTTCTGCAGCCAAGAGCAGCAGGGATGTGCACACTAAGTCAGACCAGCTCAGTGTGTGTAGACTGAGCCTAAGAAAGGGAAGTCTGGGAACAACTTAGTCAGAAGGACTTCACTGCACGATTGACTTGTTCTTTACCATGTTCAGATTGTCAAAACCTCTGATCAGGCTCTGGAAAACATCCCAGAGGTGCTAGTGGTCTTTGGTGGCCTCATTCCAATTGTCAGAGATTGTTTTGATAATTTTCTTTGATGGTCCATTCACATTAGGTGTAAAGAGCTGTTCTCTGGCTCTCAGAGGAAATAATTACTCAGTATTTCTATTATCCAAGATTGCAAACCAAAGCACTCCACTGCAGACACTTCTCCAGCAGGGTCGGGGCTGATAGAAATGAGTGGCTGGGAAGTGCTGAGAGATGGTGGAGAACTGGTGGGTGTAAAAATCTATCTAAGAATTGATCTAAAATTCTATCTAGACTAGACCCGTGGTTAGAGAAGGAAGGGCAGAACCTTTCCTGCCTGTGCCTGAGACACCTGCTCTGCTTCTCCCACCGCGTTCCCCTCCGGGCCCGCCAGGCCAGGGTGTTTCACAAGCAGTCAATTCACATCATGATTGTGCTTGAGATAAAACAAATCACCTTCCTCTCCGCTGTGTGTCTCTGGCTCCTGCTGGCGGACTGGGATGTCCCCAGGGCGGTGACAGCTGTCCCTGTTCCCCGGGAGCTCCCGGGGCTGCTTCGAGGCCTCACACTCGGAGGGGCCCTGGGGGGGAGAGATCCACACAATCGTTTGAGAACAAAACTTGTAATAAACCTTGTGAGGTGAAATCAGAACTGTCTGTTACCAAACGAGGGGGTGAGACGTGCAAAGTGTGTACTGTGCATTTATTCAGCAGTTGTTTGGTTGGGGTTTTCCCTCACCCTGAGTGTCTCCGAGGCTGGTCCGGCGGGCAGAGGGCCGGTCCAGCGGGCGGAGTGCCCGGTCCGTGCGTTCCGGGGGCAGCTCTCGCTGTGCCCACTGCGCTGGCCCCGCCCCGCCCGGCGCGGCCCGGCCCTGCCCTCAGGGCCCCGAACTACAACTCCCGGCCTGCCCCGCGCCCGGCGCGCTCCTTCCGCCCCGCCCCGCGCCTGCGGAGTGACGGCGGCGCGGGGGAACATGGCGGCCGTGCGGCAGCGGCGCTGAAGGTGAGCCCTGGGCGGGGCGGCCGGGACAGCCGGTGCGGGCCCGGACTGCCCCTCGGGGGGTCGGCCCCAGGCCGCAGGGACACGGACGGGGACGGGGACGGGGACAGGGACGGGGGCTGGCAGGGTCCTGAGGGGGCGCGAGGGGGGCGCTTCCCGGCCTTGGCCTCGCGCTGCCCAGAGGGGGCACGAGGGGGATCTGCTGTCCCGTGAGGGCTGAGGGGGAGGCGGCGGCGTCCGCCCCGAGCGGCGGCACAGGGCATCCCCCGGGCACGGGCACGGGCACGGGCACGGGCACGGGCACGGGGGTGGAGTGGGGGGCATCCCCCGGGCACACGGGGATAGAGGGGGGCCCCTCCCGGAGCTCGGCCCCTCCCGCAGCTCGGCAGCCCGTGTCCCTCATCCCCGGCACCTCCCGCAGGGACGGAGACCGGCTGGGCTCGGCGTGGCGGAAGGAGCTGCGGGACGGAGGGGAGGGACGGAGTCCGGCCGGGCAGAGGGAGAAGGCAGGAGAACTGCGGCCATTTGTCTTCAGGAGGGCCCCGAGCTGGCCATGCATGACTGGTGAAAACGTAACTCATCCTGAAAGTAAGTGGAGCATGGGAGGACTGATCGCTGTGGGCCTGCTTATTTTAATTTCTGATACATGAGTTGTATAAAGTGGAACGATTTCTTTGTGAAAGAAAGAATATTGTTTTTAAAAATGTGTATTTATCTAGTTCTTGTTAGAATGCTTAGCTGGATCATACAATCACAGGGGCACAGAATGATTTGGATTGGAAGGGACCTTAAAGATTCTCCAGTTGTAGCCCTTGCCATGGGCAGGGACACCTTCCACTAGAACAGGTTGTTTCAAGGTCCATCTGACATGGCCTTGGACACTCCCAGGGATGGGGCAGCCACAGCTTCTCTGGGCAACCTGTGCCAGGGCCTGCCCACCCAATTTCTTCTCAGTGCCCCATCCAACCCTGCCCTCTCTGACTGAGAAGCCATCCCCCTCATCCTGGCACTGCACACCCTTGGGGGCTGCTGGCACTTGGTGACTGTTCCTCGCTGGATTTCTCCCTGCAGCGCGATGTCCCTGCTGTTCACTCGTTCCAACTCAATAGTTGCAGTGAAGAAGGATAAAAGACACATGGCTGAGGTAAATGCTTCTCCACTTAAACACTTTGTCACTGCAAAGAAGAAAATCAATGGGATCTTTGAACAGCTGGCTGCTTACATCAACGAGAGCTCCTCCTTCCTGGAAGGTAAGCTGAGGTCTTGGACTAGGAGGGGTAGCAGTTGTTTGCCCACAAAATTCCCCCAAATACACACACCCCAGACCCCTCATTGAGTTAAATGGTGTTGCTAAACCTCTGCTTATTTATATGTGCATGCCTGTTCATGTATTCATGTTTATAAAAAAACCAGAAAATTATATTGGTACATTTGTTGGGGAGTTCAGGTTCATATTTTGAAGATGAGAAGTTCATGCATGTTGGGAAGCTGAGCTAGCTAGGGAGCTATACTTGGCTTTGTGTTGTTTGGGAAGTTTTTAATCAATTACACAACCACTTTAGCCCCTTTTTTTGCCTGTAATCCTTTCGGTATTCTTGGCTGGGCTCATCATTGTTGCTGACATGTAACCTACGCCAGTAATTGGCTTTAAGAGCTTAAGGCCCAGACAGATCTTTTCTTTAAGGGTGCTGGGTTGTTGGCAGTGTGGGCTGTTCTGTTCAAGACAGTCCCAAGGACAGGGATTGTTGTTAGAGACACAAAAAGGACCAGCAGATAAATGCTGTTGTAGAACTGACTGGAGGTGGCACTGCCTGTGTTGGGCTCACCCCCACGGGCTGTGGGACACAGAAACACCCAGTTCTGTGTGTTACTGTCACACAGAGGGGGCTCATCCACGGGGGACCCATGTGGCTGCTGGAATTCAGAGACACCATCTGTTTGATTTTAGAAACACACAAGAATGGAGAGCTCGATCCTGTCACCACAGAAGAGCAGGTGCTGGAAGTCAAAGGCTACCTGTCAAAAGTCAGTGGTATCAGTGAAGTCTTGGCAAGACGACACATGAAAGTTGCTTTTTTTGGGAGGTGAGTCACGTGTGTGCTGCCCACACTCCCCACTCACTGAGGCATGTGAGGGTTGTAGCCAGTAAAGAATATTTATAGAAACAGTAGTGCTTTAGCTTTTACTTGTAACGTGCATGTCCCTGGCACTAGTGCTTTGTAAATTGGAAAGAAATAGTGTATCATGGAAGGCTTCAGTTGGAAGAATTCTTAAAATAAGAGACTGAAAAGTCTTTTTACAGATTGCTCTGGCACCTGAATTGTTAATGGCTCTGACAACACTTTGGCTTTAGAGAACTTGTATTCTGTAATACCAGAGTGAGCACTCCTTGCTCTTGGAAGCAAAGCTCCCCCATTCTCCATCTGACTGCAGGACAAGCAATGGGAAGAGCACTGTGATAAATGCCATGCTGTGGGACAAAGTGCTTCCCTCAGGAATTGGACACACCACTAATTGCTTCCTGCGTGTAGAGGGGACAGATGGACATGATGCTTTCCTGCTGACTGAAGGCTCAGAGGAAAAGAAGAGTGTTAAGGTACAATTTCTTAAGCATAAGGTGAAGGCTCTTCAGAAATGGCAGAAAAGGGAAGGAACAAGAAAGTTAAAGCACTGTGAATAAATTTCAGTTAAAGATTTTACTCATTAAAGGAGTGGAGATGAAGAACAGGTCTTTGTTAGATGTAGGAAGGGAGTAATGAAACAAGTTGCAGGATGGAACTTGGTCATTTTATGTTTTTTTTGTTAGCAGGGAGCAGTGGCTCAGGAAGTTCTGAGCTCTGTATGACTGACAGAATCACAGACTCCCTCATAATTCCTCAGTAGCCTTTGCTGTCAGGAAGATCTCTCATAAATTCTCACTGGTGGTTGTGTCTTGACCAGGACACTCAGGAAGGTTTTATATGGAAAACCTCCCAGGGAGGAAGTGACTTGGAGTTGGGTTTTATCTTAAATTGTCAGTGCATGGCTCTGAAGGGGAGATAATTGTGTTAGTGGGTCTTGGCATGCAGGAAATGTTATTTCCATCTTTCCATAGACAGTAAACCAGCTGGCTCATGCCCTTCATCAGGATGAACATCTGAATGCTGGCAGCCTAGTCAGTGTAATGTGGCCCAATTCCAAATGTTCTCTCTTAAAGGACGACCTGGTACTGATGGACAGGTGAGAAATAGCTTTCTTTCCTTTCCCACTTATCACAGACTAATTATGGAGATGTTTTCAAATATGTATTTAACAAACATCAGGGAGATTGACCCTGTTCTAATCTGTGACAGTGACCAAAGTCCTTTGCTCTAGTTAGCAGTCAGATTTTCTTGGTCAGTACTTCCTTTAAATCTGTACTCTGTCACCTCAGGGCAGTGTAACTCAGACATCAGAAACTGATACCCTAAATAGTTCTCTTACTAACTTTTTAAACTCTGTTTTTGCTGTCTCCACAGCACAGTAATGCCTCATTTCTCTGTTTTGCTAGCCCTGGCATTGATGTAACCACAGAGCTGGACAGCTGGATTGACAAGTTCTGCCTTGATGCTGATGTATTTGTCCTGGTGGCAAATTCTGAATCAACATTGATGCAAACTGTATGTGCAAGTCCATTTGTTCAGTGAATTTGGCTAAAGGTTAAAAATACTTGCCATATTAATCTGAAGAGGTTTTGTTTCATTTTCCTTAGGAGAAGCAGTTCTTCCACAAGGTGAATGAACGCCTGTCTCGGCCCAATATATTTATTTTAAATAACCGCTGGGATGCGTCTGCCTCTGAACCAGAATACATGGAAGAGGTTTGTGATGTGCTTGAACTTCTGCTCTTTGCTTGGATATTATGGAGTCTGTTTTGACTCTGGGCCTTGCAGGTGCAGTGAGTGTTGTGTTTGTGCTACAGCTTGAATGTTTATCACCTCACTGTGGACACTGAAGGGAGCACAGACTAATGAGCAGGACATGACTCGACATTTCTGGGCAGGACTCTAACAGGGGCCTTTTGAAGTGAGATCACTTAGATAACCTCTGGAAAATTCCACGAAATAGGAGTTTTTTATCTTGCTCTTTTGCGTTGGTAGCTTAGACCAGCAGAGGGCACGTGGGTGCTTGGTCTGACCTTGAAGAGGTGGCTGCAGTGGCTGTGAGTGGCCGTGTTGTTTGCCCTCCCTCAGGTGCGCCGGCAGCACATGGAGCGCTGCACCAGCTTCCTGGTGGATGAGCTGGGTGTGGTGGACCGAGCCCAGGCAGGGGATCGCATTTTCTTTGTGTCTGCCAAAGAGGTGCTGAATGCCAGGATTCAGAAGGCTCAAGGGATGCCAGAAGGAGGTGAGGAAAGCTAGCTGAAATTTTGAATTTACTTAAAGGGAAGAAAATAGAGAATATCTTGTTCAAAAAATGTATAAAATTGGAACCAAATTAATAACAGGGCAATCAAAGTGGTGACTTAGCAGCACTTTGCAATGGCTTCAGTGTAAAGCAGGATCATTTCCTGATGTCCAACATCTGATTGCTTTCTCAAAACTTAAATGGTTGTTGATGCTTTCCTTCTCTCAGGTGGAGCTTTGGCAGATGGATTTCAAGTAAGAATGCTTGAGTTTCAGAACTTCGAGAGGAGGTTTGAGGTGAGCATTGTGTGTGCTCGTTAGATCTAAAAGACTGGGGGCTGGTGGGGACACGTTTTGGAAATAGATCATATGGGAAGAAGTTGTGTTGGTGTGCTCCTGCCTGCTGCTAATCTTGGGCTGCCTTTTGTGTGCAGGAATGTATCTCCCAGTCAGCAGTGAAAACCAAGTTTGAGCAGCACACGGTGAGGGCGAAGCAGATCGCGGAGGACGTTCGGCTCATCATGGACTCTGTGCATGTGGCTGCCCAGGAACAGCGGTGAGGGCCGAGCCTCGGGGCTGCCATGGCTGAAGTACTGAGTGCACAGCAGAATACAGCCTGCTTGGGCATGGGAAGGACATGGGCTGGTGAACTGGGCAACTGCTGGGAAAAGGACCTTTTCTTTTTGTCCTGTACTGTGACTGTATAATGTATTGCAGATACTGACATGTTTTGTTACAGGGTGGGAGAATCTGTCTTATTTCTGGAATTCGAAAATGCATTGTGCTGGCATTTTGATGGACAGGGTTGTTTTTTCCCCAGAGTTTACTGTCTGGAAATGCGAGAGGAGCGACAGGATCGTTTGGGTTTTATTGACAAGCAGCTGGAGCTCCTTACTCAAGATTACAAGCGGAAAATCAAACAGATCACAGAAGAAGTGGAGAGGCAGGTAAGGAGGAGTGGCTGCAGAAAACCAGAATGTCTGAAACAGTTACCAGCGCGGTGGGGAAAATACACAGTGCTGACAAAGCTTTGAAGTACTAAAAATGTGGGAGTTACAGATGGGAAGAGAAGAAATGCTTTCAGAAGCTCTATTTTCTGTCCTGTGCTGTTTCTCCAGGTGTCAAACGCCATGGCAGAAGAAATCAGACGACTCTCAGTGTTGGTAGATGAATACCAAGCAGACTTCCATCCATCTCAAGTAGTTCTTAAAGTGTACAAGAGTGTAAGTGATGCTTGCTTCTTACCAGTTGCTTAAGCAACTTTTTAACCTCTGAGTCAATAATTATGCCAGCTCATTGGATGGTTAACAGCCTTCCAACTAAATATGAGCTAAGGCTTTAGTTTTTTAATAATCTGTGATAAATTGATACACATATGATGTATCACATAGATCAAACAGAACCTTTCCTAGACTGAAGAGTACATGTGAGATTTTTTTGATTTGCCCTTTCCTTCTCTTCACTGAAAAATGGGAGGAAGAATGAAATTAATGTTATAACAGTGGGCAGACAGAATGTGTGCTCCTGTTCTGGGAGGGGTTTTTAACTCGCAAGCTCTAGCACCTGCAGCTGCATCTGACCTGTGTTCTAATCTTAATAACCTTTGTTTGCCAGGAGCTGCATAAGCACATTGAGGAGGGCCTGGGCCGGAACATGTCAGATCGTTGCTCCAATGCAATCACAGCTTCCCTGCAGACCATGCAGCAAGAAATGATAGGTCAGTTCCACAGGCAATATTCCCCTTTTAATTTCCTTGAATTGCAATGCAAACAATAACTGGGTAAATGTTCTGGGTTTCTCATTAATCTGATGGCTGATGTCAGCTGGCATTGTCTTAGTTTCCACCTTGATGAGTAAGGCTGTTGTGTAGAGGACTAGTTCTGGGTCTGAGCTTGTGCAGTGATTTGCTAATGAATATGTACAGTCAGCATAATCCTCATGATAGAGAGGAACTGTGGCTTTGGGAACTTAATTATCAGATCACATCCTAATGAAATATGAATGACTTGTAATCAGGAGCGTGTCTGAATATGGGATTTCCTGGGAGTACGGTGCCTAAAGACTTTTAGAACTGGCTTTGAGATTCTGTTTTCCAAGGTGTTGCTAATCTGTAAGCTTCACCAGCTACCTGTAAGGATTTTGGAGGGTTCATGGAAAGATTTCCTACTGAGTTGATCTGAAGAAGCAAGAATTAAATAGTAATTGATGATATCTCTCATTTTGCAGCATGCTTGGCTTATGAACATTAAGATATATGGGAAACTAACTGTGGAGGATACAACAAGCCATAATCACCCTGATTACATAATAAAAATCCAGTTAATTCTTGTGAACTCAGCAGCCACTTTTTGCATGTTTTTATTTTCTGTCTGTGCAGATGGTTTAAAACCCCTCCTGCCAGTCTCTTTGCGGGGCCAAATAGACATGTTGGTTCCCCGGCAGTGCTTCACGCTCAGCTATGATCTGAACTGTGACAAGCTTTGTGCTGACTTCCAAGAGGACATAGAATTCCATTTCTCCCTTGGATGGACGATGCTGGTGAACAGGTTTTTGGGACCAAAGAATGGTCGTCGGGCCCTGATGGGCTATAATGACCAGGTAAGGTACCTGGCTGGGTGGCTGGGGGAGATGTGACATTCGTTATTGCAGTGGCTGCTGAAGTTTCTTTGGTGGGAAGAGCAGTGGCTTTGCCTTCTCTTACTCTCTTTTTTGGTTTTGTTTCGTTCTGCCCCTGCTTTTCTAATTAGGTTCAACGCCCTCTAACACCAGCAAATCCCAGTCTGCCGCCTTTGCCTCAGGGCTCCATGACCCAGGAAGAGCTCATGGTGTCCATGGTGACTGGACTGGCCTCTTTAACTTCCCGAACTTCCATGGGGATCATCGTGGTTGGTGGTGTGGTACGTTGGCAATCTGGGCAGCATTTATGTAACTAAAGTTGGAGCACTGACTTGAAAAGCAATTGCTCTGTTGAATCCTCTGCATACTTGCTGTTCATAGACAATGAAATGCTTTCTCCTTTAATCTTCCATTTGAGTATAAATATTGAGCTGATCTTGCAGTGCTCTGTGCATCGTTGTTAGTAGTGAGCATCCAGCCGAGATGCTGATTGTTGATTTGTTTTCCCTTGTGCTCTTTGAGGTCTGGAAGGCCGTGGGCTGGAGGCTGATTGCTCTCTCTTTTGGCCTTTATGGGCTCCTGTACGTGTATGAGCGCCTCACCTGGACCACGAGGGCGAAGGAGAGAGCTTTCAAGAGGCAGTTTGTGGAGTATGCTGGGGAGAAACTACAGCTCATCGTCAGCTACACAGGCTCCAACTGCAGCCACCAGGTTCAACAGTGAGTTCTGTTGTTGGGGGGTTTTTAGTGCTATTCCTTGTTAAAACAAGGGAAATCTTCATTCTGAATTCCAGATTTGGAACATATAACAGCACATGTGTTTTAAAGTAATAGTACTCTTTTTGAATGTAGTGGTTGGGTGCTGTTAAGCATTAATCTTGATTTACTCCATGTCTCAGATCAAGATGCTCTCACATATTCTTGTGCAGAAGTGGAAAGATGAATATCTGAGTCATGATACCATCATCACGATACATCAAAGGGGTTTAGTCCTTGACTTTGCTGCTTGATCTTACTTTCTGTCAGACCCAACTCTTTTCCTTGTTTCATAGAGAGCTTGCTGGAACATTTGCTCATTTGTGTCAGCAAGTGGATGTCACACGGGAGAACCTTGAACAGGAAATTTCTGCCATGAATAAAAAGATTGAAGTTCTGGATTCACTGCAGAGCAAAGCAAAACTGCTCAGGTGAGATCTGATTATTCCACACGTTTGTTTTTCATGTGATTGCTCCAGGATGTTCAGATGAGCTTTTGAGTTCAGTCTGTCTTCGTCACAGCAGTTGATGTGCAGACACTAACACTTTTCCCTACCATCTCCTGGTCCCTTTCACCAGGTACTTTCCCATGGACAGTCATTTTAAGCTTCTGTCACACAAAACATCTTTTCCTTCCTGTTTTTGGTTTGCTTGGAATTACAGTTCCTTTCCATTTATCAAAACAGAGAATCCTCTACTCCAACAAGCTCCTTCAGGCCGTTACAAAATCATGCAAAAAGTCTCACTCTCACCTTTGTACACAGTTCTCTGTTGACTTTTTCAAACATTCCTTACCTACACAGTAAGGTCAATGTGAAGCTGTGTCCAAAATCTCAGTTTGAACCTCAAAGCATAGGGACTGTTAGCAGGCAAGCATTCCTGGCCTGAGGAATAGCAAGGAATGGCAGGATTTTGGAATGCAGCTCTGGCACTCCATGCCTTGCTGTGTACTATTCTAGTGGCACTTCCTTCTGACTGGCTTGAGAAGGGCTCTTGCATCCACCTAACAGAGACTTTCTGTCCTTGCAGGAACAAAGCGGGTTGGCTTGACAGCGAACTCAACATGTTCACACATCAGTACCTGCAGCAAAGTAGATAGTGTGGGAAAGAGAGAAAAACAACAGTTTCCCTTCAGTGCTTTCTTAATTACTGCAGAGAACATGGTGGGTGATGGAATTCCCTAAAGGGAATGAGCAAGAGCCTATTGCTGTGTTTCCAGGTGCTGTGTGAACAATAGGATTCTGCTTCCCCGTTCTGTGTCCCACCTCTAAACACCAGCTGGTGACAGCTCTTCTTTTCCTTCATGTGAGACCAGGCTACTGCAGGAGGAATGTGTGCTTTGTACATTTCCAGGGGGCTTTTTCTGCACTTCATTTTGCTTTAAACATATTTAAAGCAAACCAAAAATGTTTATCAGTTTAAAAGTTATTCTGACACCTCTTTATGGAGTCATTTGTTTTACTGCATAAAGACAGAACTTTTGACTTGCAAGCCCCAGGTGGGTGGGGGTGTGACAAGCAGCTGTTTGTCTAAACACACGTCCCATGCACGCAGATGTGGTGGTGGTTTCACAGTGCATTTATAGCCCACACAGGCCTGTCTCTGAGGTTAATGCTCCCTTATTCTAGAACATGGCACAGAATCACAGTGTCCCTTCATAGAAAGGTTTGTTTCTGTCAGTATGCTTAAACCTGGGAACAAAACCCAGTCCTCTTCCAGAGCAAGAGGGATTAAGGTTTTGCTTTGGTAAGCTTAGTGGCTTTGGAGTTAGTTTGTTCCTCTTAAGAGCTCTGTGATAACACAGTCTGGCCCATTTCCTGTCACGGACAAACAGTTTGCAAAGACAGAACCAGGTACTGTGAAGGAGATAGTGCTGATAATTTGGCAGCTTGTTGAGGAAGAAAAGTAGGAAAGAAAATCCAGCTGACAGAATGTAACAAACTGCCTTAGAAGCTCAGTCAGTGAATGTGGGTTTTCTTTGGAAATGCACAGCTGTGTTTCTGGAAGCAGGACTTTGGAATTCCATTACCACTGTTAGGCCACAAGAACAGCTTGTGGATTACACACTGTAAGAGATTTCTCCATGGAGAGTTCCCACAGGATGTCACAGTCTGGCAGCGATAGGATGAGTTGATGTTTCTCTTCTGTTAAAAGTAGAAGAACAAGCTGGCAGGTACAGCTCCTCTGGGGTGGGGCGAGTTGTGCCCCTTGTAGTTCATGCCAGGGCAAGAATGGGTTAATGCAACTCTTTTTTTTTTTCAAGACATTCTTTATTTGCAAATAGATGAAATGAATTATTGGGTTTTGCCCAGAAGCAGTTATGAATTTGGAATACAGGATTTGGGAATTGTAGGGATTTGATTATTTCCCTGTTGAAATTGATAAGAAATTCTCACATATTTTAGGACTAGCAGGATTAGGTTCCTCTGTTGCAAAGTTTCTTTTCCTCTTTGTGAGTCAGTATTTTGCCATTTGTTGGCTATAACCTTTCTGTCCCCCCCAAAATGCCTGAGGAATCCAGAATCAGACGCTGTAGTTCTGAGGTTAGTGACAACCTAAACCATCACACACACAGACTATGGACTATCTCTGAGCAGGTCCCAGCTGAATTCAGTGGGGTGTTCTTACTGACAGTGAGACTTTTCCCTTGAAAATGGCCTTAGGATTTCTCGCTCATGCTCAGGTGTGAATCGATGTGCCTGTGACAAGTTCCCTGTTTATTGTGTCATGGAAGTTCCAGAAATAAGCTGCCTGATACTTGAGGGAGTAAAAATAGTGAAATGTGAGTAAGTACTCCTTAGGTAAGGCTGTTCTGAGATTTGCAGTAAGACTTGAGGTGTCCTGATTGTGTAGGAGCTGCTGGTGAGACTCTTACGTGCCCAGAATGCAGAAAGGAAACAAACCTCTCCCTTCCAGCAGACAGCCTTGACTCCAGCTCAGACTGAAAAGCTGTTTTCAAGCAGAAGGCTTCACTGGCCTTGGCTGGGCTGCTTAGGCAGCCACCAGCACATGAATATAAGTTGGATCAGATCTGAGAATGAGCAAGAAAGAAATCTGAGTCCTTGCCTCTAGAATTGTGTGCTCTGGCTTGTGGTGAAGTATATGGAGTGAGTGGAATCATCTACTGTTACTCTTCTGAAGGTATTATTTGAACTGATTTGGATCTCTGGTCTCTCAAGCTATCACATACACAGTTCTAATAAGCTGTGTACTATTCTGTTGAGTTAAAGCATTAAGCAAATCCCTGATACACACCAGGAACTTGTCAGTGCCAGGTGGAGGCAGAGGGGGATGTGCCACTGCTCGGCAGCTCGTGACTACTTGAAATGCTGACCTTGCTTTTGAAGACGTGGTGTTAACATCTCTTCAGCAGACCTTTAGGGGAAATCTGATAAATGAGCTGATCTTTAAGACAGTGTCTTATCTGTAAAGGGAAAAGAGATTGATGGGTTCTTAGAACCGGTGTCTCGGTGCTGTGCGTGGCTCTGACGCTGCCCCGTTTGGGTGGTGCCTTCTCACTACAGAGCTGACAACCTGCAGAACAGGGGAAAGAACCACTTGTATTTTTTCAGAAACAAAACTGCTAAAATGGGAGAGTTTTTAATCCGTGTGTAACCCTTGACCCTAGAAGCCTGAATGATGGAGAATCAAACTGTTAACAGGCCTGTGAGCTGGATTCTTCTGAGCTGTACTTCCTTAATTCACAGTGGGGGGGAATGAACACTATCCAGGAGGAGGCTGTTCTCTTCTGATTTTAATAAAGAAGGCTAAACTCATCTGTAAAACAGGTAATTCCAAAGACAGTCTCCCCCACACTCCCATTAAAGAGGGCCAGCTAAATGCACTTTTATCTTATTGCTGCTCCTTTCTTTTCCTGTTGTGTTGATGGAGCTCTTCAAAATACTCTTACCAGTGAGTTTCCTCTCTGCTGTATTTAAGGTGATACATTTGCATGAATTAGTCCTGTAACAGTGCTGTAAACAATGGAAAGCAAAATAAAAATGAATTGGACAAAGTATTTCTCCTGCCATGTTCTGCGTGCTGTGGTACAAAGTCTTCCCGTGAACATCCATCTCTTTCAGAAGTTGCACCGTGTGGTCCCGAAGTGCCTGTGTGACACCAGTGACCTGTTTCTGTGCCTGAACTTTGACAGCTGACAAGGGCACCAATGGCACTGAATTGTCTGATAGGAGGTTTTGGTCCACTCAAGTTGTTGGGACTGAATCAATGATTTCTTGAGGAGTGTAGGCAGCAATGGTCAGCAAATCCCGGGGCCACGGGTGGTGAATCAGCGTCTTTAGTTCTTACATTACATTGTGTGTGTTAGAAAAGGGCAGATCTCCAGTGGAGTTTCCAAAACAGCTCCCCTGGGGCTTTGGGGGTGCTGAGACACGGAGAGCTCCCCTGCCTCGTCCCCGCCGGGCCGTGCTATGCTGTGCAATGCTGTGCCTTGCTACGCTGGGCCATGCCGTGCTATGGCGTTCCGTGCTATGCTGTGCTGTGCCATGCCATGCCGTGCTATGCTGGGCCATTCCGTGCTATGCCGTTCCGTTCCGTGCCGAGCCGTGCCGGGCGGGGCCGCCCCGCGCATGCTGGGACGGAGCTCGGGGCGGGCCGGGCCGCGGTGCCGGCCGGGGCTGCCCGGGGGAATCCCGGAGGCGGCGGGAGCGGCACCGGGCGGGGATCCCCGGGCCCGGCCCGGCCCTGCGGAGCGGCGAGGGCGGCACAGGGGG
>VWZD01004825.1:1045774-1070555 GCA_013396695.1 Sakesphorus luctuosus
GAAGGGAAGGAGAAAGAGAAGGGGTGAGGGAGAGAGGAAGGGAAAGGGAAGGGAGAAAGGGAAAGGGAAGGGGAAGGGGGAATCTCACACAGACTATTCTGAGTTGGAAGGGACCCACAAGGATCATCGAGTCCAACTCTTAAGTCAATGGCCCACAGAGGGGATTGAACCCATGAGCTTGGCATTATTATTGCAAGCAAGTTTTAACCAGCTGAGCTAAAGGGAAGGGGAAGAGGAAAGGGGGAAAGGGGAGGGAGGAAGAGGAAGGGAAGGGCAGGGGAGCAACGCGGGACACACGCTCAGTTCGGGCGGAGCAGCAGCAGCTGCAGCTGCACCAGCAGCACCAGCAGCAGCTTTGCTGCTGCTGGTGCTGCCCTGTTTGCTGCTTGTGCTGCAACTTCTGCTGCTCCAGCACAGCCGTTACTGCCCCCAGCTCAAAGCTGCCCAGTTGCCAAGGCAGCAAACGCACAAACAAAGCAGGTGAGCTCCAGGGAAGGATTTTTAGGGATCCTTCCGAACAAAAGGTCCGGGGAAACGACGTGGTTTTACTGAGAAGGTAACTTGGCAGTCTAAAGAGTAATGTGGGAGTTTGGGTTTAGGGTTGGCTTCTGTCTTGTTTAAAAATCCACTTTCTGCAAGTTTAGGGGAGGTTGTGATGTTGAAAAGCCTGTCAAACCAGGCTTTATTTGTTTATTTATTCACTCCGTGTCACCCCCCTCTTCTAATAAAAGGGCAGTAACAGTTTGTGAGATTTAATTTAATTAGTTTGTGGGATTGGAATTGCTCCAGGTTTTGTCCTGAGTTGTAATTGAGTCTTCTGGAGCCTTCCTGCCTGAGGACAGTTTTGACTCAGTATTTCTTTTGGATGGAGCAAACACTTTCATGTTCATTAGTTGTATTTTGAACTTACAAACATCCTGGTGTTATCAAAATATAAATTTCCACGTTTCAGAAGAACATTAAAGCAGAATTGCATAAGTATGTCCTAAATAACAGACTCGGAATCGAATGTCCCTATTTAGCTTTTTGATGTGACTTTTTCAAGTTTACTGTTTCCTCTGGCAGAGTTCCTTGTCCCAGTTCAGTCATCTCCCAGTTTCTGAGTGCAGAATATTTGACAGTCACCCGAGGGGGGAGAAGCAGGAGGGGGTGCTGGTTCTCAGCATAAAGAGTTGGGCTGATTTCTCAGGAGAGAGGATCGACACCACAACATTTCAACAGCTGTAAGTGGGTGTAAGGAAAAGTCCCTGCAAGTGGTTTCTCCTGTGTCTGCTTCTTCACTTAATGCCTCAGTTTATGTAGTTCCCCCTTTCTCTGGCTTTACAGGAAAATGTTTTTTTAGGATGGACTTAGAGCTCCTGAAGAGGCTGCGTCAGGCCAACCAGGACCTTCTGCAAAGGCTCAAAACAAAGCAGGAAGAGATCAGAAGAAGAGTTCCCAGAAAGCCCCTCCTTCCAGCATCTCTTGTTGGCAGCACAGCTGCTGAGGGGTCTGTCCCCCTGCCCAGGAGAGGGGTATGTGTGGTGTCTGTGCCAGAAGCTCTGGGAAGCAGATGGGCCTTGTGGGCCAGAGAGCAGCTCTGCCTGTGGTGTGGTGTGGGAAAGGATACACATGGAATGGAGGAGCTGGTACAAAGTGGAATGTGGAGCCTGTTTGAAAAGTAGCTGCCCTTTGGTTATTGTTTATTCTGTGGTCCATGAAATGAAATCCTTTCATTTTTTCTAAGCACAAAGGCTGAGAGTTTGGTGCTTCCTCAAATTGGGAAAAACTCCATTTACTTGGAAGGGGATCTCTTTCTTTTCTTCTCCAAATAAAAATGTCTTGTAAATAAACATAAGGATTTTTCTTTCCCCCCTTCAGGAATGTAAAGGGATGAGAAAACTAGAATGAGACGTTCATTTTCTGTTACTGAGTGAAATGTCCTAAAGGAAGGTGTTTGGAATCTGACTGACGCCATGTGTTTCTCTCCTTACAGAAGGAAAATCAAGTGGATGCTGTGGAGTCTGCAGCTGACCCTGGAGTGGTGGTGTCTGTGGAACCCAGAGCTGGCAGAGCCAGAGCAGCCCTCAGCTCACCTCTGAAACGAAGCAGCAGGGACAGGGGGGTGCAACAACCACAAGCAAAGGCTCAGGAAGCACCAGGTTTGGATTCCAGCTTTCCTGGGGAAGAGAGCAGAGTTCTGCCAGTGTCTGCAGTCATCACGTGTGGCAGAGAAGCTTCCGGAGTGGATGGGGATGGCCAGGCTCGAGGAAGTCCAGAGAAAGGATCCTTCCTCCTGAGACATGGAGAGAACAGCAAACAGGCTGCTCTGCTGCATGGTCTCCATGAGAAGAGCCCTCTGGGCCCATCCCTGAGCAGAGTGGCAGAGGAAGAGCCCCAAGAGCAGCCTGTGGTCACTGGGGAGCCCCCAGCCCCTCAGCCAGTCCTGCTGACACCCCAGGCCAAGGAGCTGAAGGTAGATGCCAAACCAGTGCTCTGCTTATTTCCCAAGTCAGTAGAAGGATGGGCAGGCAGGGCCAAGAGAACATTGCTTGCCCCCTTCCCACTGTGTAAATTGGAGGTTGGGGCTGGAACTGTTCCCAGGCGTGGCAGGGGCTATTGGCAGTTTGTTCAGGCCCTGCTTTCCTTAGCCAGTGAATTGAAAACTAAAAAACTGTCACCCTTCACTGTGAGACTCCCTGTGTTTGTATATGTGATCCATCTGCTGAGAGAGGGAACAGCCAGATGCGGTGCTGCTGTGGCAGAGTTTGTTCTGGGTGTGCAGGACAGACTCTGGCTGTGATCACCCTCCAAGGCAGCACAGGCTGCCTGATCTTTGGGGTGTGAGAGGAGGGAGCTCAGCATTTTGTTTAAAGCTCTGAAAAATCCTGCCTTACCTGTCCCCTGTCCCCTCCTCCTGTTTTATTTCTGGAGAAGGCAAAGGGCTGGGGAGCAAGTTACTGGTAGAGGCATAGATGGAATCCAGCCTCAAACTAAGCCACAGCCATCCTGTTTAAAGAGCTGCCAGTTGTCTCCCCAGCTTAACTTTGAATGTCCTGCTAGATGATCAAAAAGCCTTTATGAGTTGTTTTCTTCACAGAGGAAAGCTCATCATGTGATGTTTCAGTGTGACCCTGAGGGAGATGCCACCCCTGTGGGCAGCTGGTCTGCCCGTCCCTTCCTGGGCTATGACTGGATTGCAGGTGAATCCTCACCCTGAGGCAGAGCTCTCAGCGTGGGCTGGGGGGGGGAAGAGTTAACCCCCAGTTTATGGCCCCTTTAGGTTGGGATGTGGTGGGGCTGCTGTCCCTGAGTCCCTGGGGAGTCTCAGCAGAGGGGCTGCAGCTTTGGCAGGGGCTGTTTCCTGCCCAGACATGACCTGGGCTCCCTGGAATGGTGAAGTGGCAGTGCTGGGGAATCCAGGCAGCAAATGGCAAAGCCCAGTGTGGTCAGAGAGGATACCAAGTAACTGGAATTAATTCATGTAATAAGGAACCCAAACCACACAGTAAATCTCTGGCTTGATGTGGTGGCTGCTCTTCTCATTACCGTTACTTTGTTTTGACTGGGTTTTGTGAGGCTGGCTTTGGTGCTTTCCAAAATTTGTTAAATCCTTGCATTTTCCTCTTTCCTTGGCCTTCTCAGGGCTCCTTGATACAAAGTCTTCAGTGACAGAGAAGTCTGAGCAATACTTTGCTGAGCTGCAGCAGTTCCGCCAGGCCAACAGGGAGGCCTGCATGGATGAGCAGCACCCGGAGTAAGTGGGAATGGGCAGGGCTGGGGCAGCAATGTCTCCCTTCAGCAATGAGAACCATGGTCTCACTGGAGTAGGGGTGGTTCTGAGGGCCTTGTTTTACCTCCCAGTCATATATGGGTGCTTGGAAAAGGCAGGTGCTGTTCATAGGGCCTGTCACCAACTGATCTCTTTGTGTGTTTCTTTAGGCCCAAGGTTCTGGATTCCACAGCTCCTGAACAGGAACCAGATTTGATAACCAGTTCCCATAAGTGTAAGATCACATTTCTTCCCACCCCAATTTCTGTGAAAAAGCAACAGATCAGTCTTTGCCTGTCATCCTGAGAGAGCACCATATCGTGCAAGACAAGGAAGAATTTGTTATTTTCATCTGCAGCTCTTCAACCAGTTCAAACTCCTGCTCCAAAGATACTTGAGCCTTCCAGCAATCCTTTCTCAATCACTGTCATGTTTATTTGTCAGGGTTTCTTGTAGTTGGCTAATGTTCTGTTTTTAGTTGAGGTTGAAGTTTTGGTTTTGCTTTTTAGGAACTTACTTGGGAACAGGAAATGTAAAAGATATTTCAGGAAAAACAGCTCCTCTTATAGAATGCAGGTGGCACTGTGGTAGAACACAGTTTTGTTGCTGGTTTGAGGAACCTTCTGACAAACAAGAAGTGTGATGGTGGTTTGTTCTCTGTGCAGGTTTTTACTGTTACCGGTTGAACCAGCGCCTCTTCACTGTCCCTGTGGATGCCCAGTCTGCCTGCCCTGTGTGCAAGGTCCCACGTGCCCACCAGCCCCCTGGCACACTGGAGGAGCCAACCCATGTCAGGTAAACAAGAATTACTGGTCTGTAATGTGCAGAACTCCAGGAAATGGCAGGGAAGGAAAAGCTGATCAGGTGAAGGAGAAAACAGCACCACAACAGCTGTTTGAAGGTTGATGTTCTCAAGGCAGAGAGAGATCTTGCTTCAAAACTCCTCACTGATCTTTTCCATAAGCACAAACAGTTTGGAAGTCAGTGACAAATGCCTGTTTTACCCAAATCTGGTGCAGAGTCTGAATGTGGATGTAAAGTGTCTAATGCCCTAATCCACAACTGTTCTTCGTTCTCTTTGGGGTTAGGCCCTTGGGTGTGGAGTGGGATTTCCTCTGCCTTGGCAGAGCTGCAGGCAGTTCCTTCCCTTGTGTGACTGCAGGGTCAGCATTCCCAGCTCTGTCCTTGCACCTGCCCACAAGTACCGAGCCCATCGCAGGCGGAGCTTTGAGCCGGCGGACGATCTGGCCTTGCCCTCGGTGAGTTGCTGCTCTTGCTGATGGCACAGCCCAGGCTGGGCTTTGCTTTACAGCACAGGGGGGAAAGAAAATTTGTGACTAACTGCCCTGGCAGAGTTTCCACTAACGTTTCTGACCTGCGTCACTGTGATAGCCAGAAAAACCAATGGTGTGTTCTGAGTTAATGCCTTTGTGCAAGTGCCAGAGTGTGTGACATGTTCCCAACGCTTCACACTGCACAGAGGAAAGCACCCTGTGGAACTGTCACCTTCTGGGGCAGATCTGACTGACTCAAAACACTGAACCACACCTAAGAGTGCCTGTGTTTCTTTCCATGGCTGTGAAGGAGTCTGGAAAGTGAGAGTCCATGAAATACTCACAGTGTAATCAGTCCTGGCAAGGGGAGATTTAAAACCATTGGTCCTGTATTCCAGCCAGTGATCAATGCTAGGCAGTATTGCTAAGCTGACCCTGGCCTAGAGATTTCCAGGGAATGGGTGGAAGCTCAGTTTTGAGGTTTAGGGAACTGGATGAGTCAGCTGAGGCAGGTTCAGAGAGGTCGGGTGCTTGAGTTCACAGAGCAGAAGTTCAGTTTAGAAATAATTGGCCAGTGAAAGGTGGAAGAGGGGACAGTTTTGCTTCATTAGAGATTTCATCTTTTTCCTGTTAGCCAAATAAAACTCCTCAAAAATTAATTAATTATTACCCACTAAAACTTCCTTGTGTTCAAGTTATTGTCTCCTTTCCCAGCACTGCCTGGCTGGCTGGGAGAGCACTCTGGCTCCCAGCCAGCCCCAGCTCAGCAGTTTGGACCTGCGGGCGTCGCTGCAGGAGAAACCTCCTCATCCTCACCTGGTAGGAACAGAGTCCCTGCAGGGGTGGGGAATTGCACAGGTAGAAAGTGCTGTCCCATCTCTAAAGGGTGGGATGATTACTGAGGGCTGGAAGATGATCTCCTTGTCCCTTGTGCTGCTCTGGGAGCTGCTGTGCACAGAGACAGCCAAACAGCTGCACAACAGGCCAAAGCCTGGTCAGCTCCCCCTGCCTTCAGCAAAGTGGGGTCACTGTGGCATTCTTGATTAACACCCTGTTCATTTGGCTTGCAGAACTCGGTGTGCAGAGAGCCCAGAGGAGCCAGAAGTGAGGAGGTGGTGCCCCTGCCCTCCCTGGCACGGTGCAGGCCCAGCAGTGCCTCTCCTCGCAGAAAGCAAAGCAAACAGAGACACCAGAGAGCAGCTCCGACATTAAACCCGACTGCCTCAACCCTGTGAGCCCCTGGCTTGACTGCCCAGGGGAGGGGATGGGCACAGGATGTGAAAACAGCTCTCAGACAAAGAAATTCTGATGGAAATAAACCCTTGAACAACTTTTCCCCAGTTTTCATAATTGTGCACATACAAGTGACCAAAACAAACATCTGAGAGTTTGGACAGTCCAATATATTTGTTCACTTCTTGGTTTTGCTTCTTACAGGTCCTGTGAGCAGCTGAGGGGCTGCTCCAGCTGAGGCTGGGACAGGGATGTGCCCAGGGTGGGCTGTGCTGTCAGCCCTGGCACAGCCCTGGCAGCTCTGAGTGCCAGGGGGAGCCGGCCTGGCAGGGCCTGGTTCAGGGAATGGCACCAATAGGTGAATCTCCAAATGTCTGAAGTCATTTTCTAGTGCCTTAAACTTGAATTCCTCGTTTAGTTAAAACCTTAGGAATCCAGTTTATTTTCAGTGCAATGTGTGTGGCTACAGGGGGTGTTACATCAGAGTAACTGTGAATGGGGAGAAACATGTTCAAATGATACTTTATTCATTAACAAGCTGGATAATGGCTTAAAATGTCTGCAAATTGTAATGGCCTCTGCTTTTCCAAGTTTGTTGGAGATAAACTAAAAAACATTCTGGAGTTTTTAATTGTACCTGAACAAAATACAAAGGGTGATTGGTTTGAACTTTATAGGCTGATCTTGCTTTCCTTTCCTAAAAACAATAAAACTGATGTTTTATTTTGACTTGAATTTTCTGAAACAGAAATTCCTGCCTCAAATGTATTTCTGGGAGCTGGGAGAATGAATTTGGTTCATGCAGCTTCTTGGCATTCACTGTTATTTTTATATAAAATACATTATTTATTAACTCAAATGTATGGATAGACTTTTTAAAGCAAGGACAGGAATATTGCAAGTTTATGAAATCCTAATGTAAGACTTGGAATGGAAAATGGAAAGTGTGACTTTTAGCAAGAGTTTGGCTTTGGATTGTGCATCTCTAGGGTGAAGTGAATGGAATTGTCACATGATTTCCATTACTGGAAACATTTATTTTAAAAGAAATTAGTCAAGTGACTGTAAAACTCTAAGTGCCAAATTTTATACTGAATAGGGCAAATTCAGCATTGCCTTCAAACCCCAAATATGAAACATTTAAACATTGTTTGTTAATTTATCCTGAAATAAATGACAGCAATTTGCTCCACGGGGTCAGGGAAGCCCTGCAGGTTCAGGAGCTGATGGGAACCTGCAGGCTGAAACCAGGGTTGAATTCAAACTATCTGAATATTGAGGGCTGGGAATACATCAGTGTCTTGCACTGGGCAAAGCACTGGAACTGGGATTGTGGCTCTGCCTGTGGGGCTGCCCCTGCTGTGGAGACAAACAGTGTTTGCCAGTGCAGTGAGATGGGTTTGCACAGTTGTGTCCTGTGGGGTGTGACAGTCCCAGGTGTCACACCTGCCGTGCAGGGCTGACTCAGCTGTCACCTGGGGGTTCCTTGGAAAGGAATTCCTCTATTTACTGCCTGGAAAACTGCATTTCTCCAGCGTTCGAGCAGCTTCAGCACTTGGACAGGGGGCTGGGGTGGAGCCAGGGCTGGGAGCTGCATTTCCAGGGAGAACAGAGGGAGGGGCTGCTGTGTAGTTGTTTGGATTGTGGGTCAGGAAAACGGGAACTTGTTGAGACTGGGGGTTTCTGGAGAGGAGATGAAGCAGAACTGAGAGAAGAGTGAGACGTTTGCTGATCTGGGGCTCAAAATGTGGAAAGGAAAAGTTCCCATTAGTACACCAGTATCTTCAGGGCTGTCCTAAGCCACAAAATAATACAGATACTGGCCTTGTTGTGCAGGCCCAGGGCTCTGGGCTGGCTTGTCTCCTGTTCCTGGGAGTGGGCTTAGCCTGGGTTTATATTTTTTCCATTCCTGGCACTTGGGAACCTGCTGGTTGAACCTGGGAGCTGTGTCTCCTGTTGGCTGACTCTGTGTGTGCTGCTTTGTGTCAGTTCTCTTTGATGGTAAAGCCGGTGGTTTAATTCCCCCTTTCTGACTGTATTGCATGGCTAGAACCTGATTCATGGGATGGGAAAAGCAGCTTTGCTGAATTAGACAAGTGAGACCCAGTAAGAGCTGCATTTGTGAGTGGTTTGGAGAGAAGTGGAGTTAAAGCCCAGCTCCCACTTCTCAGAACGTGTTAGGCTGTCTGCAGGGTTTGTGTTTGCCCTCTCTGATTATTTTCAGATAGTTTTGGTGGTGTATCAGGCTCAGGTGTCTCTTGCTGTCAGTGCATTGTAGAAGTTCATTTCAGGAGTGTTGGATGAGTGTGGTGCTGATTTCTGCCTCCTGTTTCCTTCTCAGCATGTTGGGCAATGACTGTCCAGAACCCTCAGGTGAAACATCTGCATGTGGCATGAACTCACTTTTTGAATCATTTGCAAACTTTGATTTTAGGGGCTTTCATCTCTGGAATTTGTGTTTTCAAAGCCCTGGAAAATGTGTTTTCAGAGCGTGTCAAACCTGAAAACACAAAAGAAGTTCTGCCCCTTCTCTGGAGTTAAAACCCTCCATTTCACCAGTTTCCTGAGTAATGACAGATCAAACATAAGGACTTGGTTTTCTCCTTCAGCTGGTGTATTCCCTTGGTTCTGCAGAGCAAACCTTCCTGCTGGGAAGGGTTGAGGTGCTCAGCTGGAGTCATGGGGCAAAAGTTTTATGCTCTTTGAAAAAAACCTGCATCCTGAAAATCTTCCCATTTGTTTCTTTCACAAAAATTATTTAATATTTCCTGACTTTGTAACATTCTTTGTGACAGCAAAGGAAAGCTCATCTTGCTTCTGTTACTAGGTAAGCTTTAAAACTTGGCTTTTAGATGAGGAGAACCAGGGTGTGCAGAAGGGACAGGAGTGACCCAAAGAGCCTGGGCAGTGCTGGGGCTCACGTGTCCTGTGTCTGAACCGCCTGGCCAGTCTAACCCAACCTTTATTGTTTTCAAATTTGGATTTAAATGTAGAGAATTGAAATTCTTGGTGCATTTCCAGTTTCTCCTATCAAGAGCTTTGTCTGTGGAGAATGACCATGTGGAACTGTCCCACCCCAGGAGCTGTGGTCAGAATTACTGAAAGTACAGACATGATGTGCTCTCTCGTCTAAGGTCATTTCTCTCTCTCCCAGCCTGTGGGCACAGTAATTCTGTGATGAGGTTTTGGTTTCTTTCATGGAAGGCAAGCCTTTCTTGAGAGAACTCAGCTCTCTGTCAGCTCTTCTCATTTTTCAGATTGACTCAAAATGTACTTTAGTTTTGAAGCTACTGTGGGCCAGAAAAAGTCATTTTATACACATTTATTTTATTACATTAATTTTATCACTTTATGTAAGGCAATAGTATTAGTTGAGATAATAAAAACAGTTATATGATTTTTTATCCACATAAAATTCATATAAATGACATGGAGGTGCTTCTTCCAGTTACTGATGGGGCTCCTTTGGGAAAGCCCCTTCTGTTGTGTTTGAAATCAAAACACAGACAGTCTGACATTGGTGCATTGAGTTGGGAGTGCAGGCTGGGATGTTCCCAGGGAACAACCTCTTCGTTGCTGTTCTTTATGACAGGCTTGTCAGAGCTCTGTGTGATGTAAGAGCCTTTCTGACAACCCAGCAGCAACAAAAAGCACTTCTACTTTCCATCCTTTTCAATATCTGGTTCAGTCAAGAATGAGCTTAAGAAGTCCAAGGAGGAATGGCAGCTGGGACACCTGGGGTGCCTCTGGCCAGGGCAGGGAATTCTCTCTCTGAGAGGGGCTGATCTGCAGCCTCTCCCTCAGGGAGTGTGTCCCTCCACCCAAGGCATCTCCTTCAGGCAGCCTTGTAAGTCCCAACAGCACTCCCTCCTCAGCCAGGTTTGATTGATGTTCCCCAGTGGGTTAAAAATGATTGACACCATTCACTGAGGAGGGACTGAATTACACAAACTGCTCAGTGTGCTGGTTTCAGTCCTACTTTATCTGGAAAACAGAGAAGACTCTCCCTGGTGCCAGTTCTGGGAAAGTCTTTCACACAGTTTTTTTTGTACTCACATCCTTAGTTTTTGTAGCAGATACTCTGACCTCAGCAGTGTAACTTAAACCTTCCAGGCTGTCTCTCATGTTGGTGCCTGTCCTGCTAGAAAAGCTTAAATGGGGCTGAACAGAGACAAGAATGCACAGAGGGGAGAGGAAAAAGCCAAACCAGCTCACCAGCTGCCCTGAGCACTGTGCCATTTGAAACTGCACTCACAGTGGGGGAGAATTGCTTAATGGCATTTATTGCAGAAGATTGAGGTGCTTTCCAGCCCATTATTTAACTGGGAAAACAGGAATGTGATACTCTGACATACAAATACTTAGTTGTCTCTAGACTTTCAAGGTGTATCTACCCCAATAGCTTTTATACCTAAGAGAGCTTGGAAACTGAGCACTTTCCAAGAAACTGAGGGCAGAGAGGTTGGAGTCATGAGCCAAATGCACCCCATGGAATGGGCTCCCAGTGCCTGGGGCTCCAAGAGCCCTGGAGGAAGAAATGCAGGCAGGCAGTTCGAAGGAGGAGTTCCAGCTGAGAGCCAAACCACTGCAGAGGGCACTGGCACAGGGCCTGTGGGATACTCGTCTTTGGTGCTCATTTGTGATGACAGTGAGGGAGCTGTGGGTCTGTAGTAAAACAATCATTTATCCAGCTTTCAATCTTCCCTCATTTCTATTGCTTTTCTTCTTGCTGATAAGCATGAGAAGCAGCAGCAACAAAACCCCAGAGGTGTGAGAATTCGAATTGTCATGATTTTCCTGTGTACCTCAGAGAGGCTTTCAAGGCACTCTGCCCTTTTTGAAGTGGGTAACCCTCACTCGTACCAAAACTCCTGGGGGCAGATAAGGCTTCGGGTTCAAACGAGTGAAACCTTTCCAGGCACCCGAACACAAACCAGGCAGAGTTACAGATGGAAGTGAGCAAAGGGCGAGGAGCAGCCCCAGGGATGGTGGTCAGAGGGAGGAATTTGTGGGACTGGAGGAAAGGGAAGGATTCTCAGGAGGATGGTCTGGGACGTGCTGGTTTGAGCGGCGATGTGTAAAGCCCAACCGTGGTGGAGTCACCCCAGGGCTGGTTGTGAGTCTTCGCTCACTCATTCAAACAGGAGTAAAATGACTGTACTGAACAAATGAGTATTTTCTTACTGGGAACTGCCGGGGCTCGGTCGTGGCTCTTGTAGAAGTGGCGGCTGTGCCGGGGCAGGGCTTGGCCGAGTGCCCGCCCGGCTCTGCTGCGGCTGCCCGGGCACGGCGAGGGGAACCCGCACGGCTCAGGGAGAGCCCGCACGGCTCAGGGAGAGCCCGCACGGCCCGGGGCGAGTCCACACACCCCACACGGCTTGGGGGAACCCGCACGGCTCGGGGGGAGCCCGCTCCGCACCGCGGCCGCTCGGACTGTGCTTTTGGTGGTTTTCTCTGGGGCGCAGCCTCAGCCCCTTCTAAACTGTTTTCTCCCCTCGTCTGAGCCTCAGGGCCCGTCCCGAGCAGCTGCCACAGCCCCGCACTGAGCCAGACCCGCAGCGCGGCTGGGCCGGCCCGGGCACGGTCCGGGCACCCCGACGGAGCGGCCGGCGGTGCCACCTGCGATGCTGCCGGCCGGGCACGTCTGACAGCGGCCCCGATGGCTGCCCGCAGCCTGGCACTGGCACTGCGGCTCCTGCTGCTCCTCCAGGACATCCAGAGCGCCCCGCAGGTGAGGCGAGAGGGCACCAGAGCCTGGCGAAGGGTGGGCAGCGCTGAGGGGGGAGGGCGGCGGGGCACCGACACTGGGGCTGTGCAGCGGAGGGGCATGAAGGGAAAGGGCAGAGCTGTCGGGAGATGAAGGGAAAGGGCAGAGGTGTCCGGAGTGAAGGGAAAAGGCAGAGCTGTCGGGAGTGAAGGCACAAAGCTGGGCGGGCAGCAGTTTGCCCTCCTGGCAGCTCTGCAGGAGGAGCAGGGGCACTGCTGGCTCTGCATCTCCACGTGGGCACAGCTCCAGGGCCCCCACAGCCAGGGCAGGTGGCACCGGGTGAGGGCTCCCCTCTCTGCCCTGTGCTCTGGGATAGGCACGGGCCCTGCAGAGCCCTGGGCAGAGGCTGCTGCCCACTCTGCTGCTCAGGGCAGCAGCGGCAAATGGAAAGGTGTGGAGGCAAAACAATAACAGACCTTCTTCTTTCCCCCCTCTCTGGCTCTGACTTCCTCACGAATCCAGTACTATTCCTGAATCAAACTCACCTAAGAGAGGCACAGCCCTCCGGCTGCCTCAGCAAGCTGGAGGTGCTTCCCAGCTCCCCCCTCAGATCTTATTAACTCCTGGGGTTTCTTCCACCCCGCTCTGCCCCTTCCCCCTCCTCCCGAGGGGCACCTGGCAGCGAGCCCTCCCCCTGGCACAACCCCCGGGCATCTCCATGGCCAACACACTAAACCCAAGGTCAGTCACAGAGACTCTTTGCACAGGTAAATTCAAGTAGGTGAGTAATAGCACTCCTGGTGGGACCCTGCAATGGGCAACTCTCCCTTTGGCTGAAATGCAGGTGAGTGTTAACCCAGACACCTGGTGGAAGTGCAGGTGAGTGTTAACCCAGGACACCTGGTGGAAGTGCAGGAGTGTGTTTGTTACCCAAGGACCTGCCTGTCCTCTGGAGCTGAGGACACTTTCTACAGGGCACTCACTCCATTAGATCTTTGAAAATAATGCAGTCCTGGATCCTCTTCACAGACGTTCGAAAAAGCTCCTCCTGGCTCTTTTGGTAAGAGTAGGAGTTTGCTTTTGTGTCTTTAGCTGTAAATTCCCCTCCCACATTGCAAGTTTGCTCTACTTTTCCCTCGTTATCTGTCCTACCACTGTCTCCTTCCTGAAGCACAGAAGGGTTGGAGTTTGCAGTCCCTGCTCACTGGGGGGGCCTGGGAGGGCATTCAGTGGGATGAAATTGTCTGGTCTGCTGAGGGCACACTGATTTAGGAGAAAGGCAGAGGAAAAAAAGGATTGTATTTCTTCTATTTGCCATCACTTTTTGTGGTTTGTTCACAAAATGAAAGTGGCAATGAGAAAATTTGGTTTTCTGATGCTCATTTTCAACATTCAGATTCACTGCAAAATCATCAGTTCCCTGCAATCAATGTGTAGGTCTTGCTGGGATAAGCAATTGGCTGTTCCCTGTGCTTTGCTTTGCCCCTGTCACAGAAATACTTGGTTTTAGTGCTGCTGGAGTACAAATGATCCTATTTAATGTGAGCAAGTCAGAGGTCACTGGTCATGTTTTTAAACCCTGTTCCACCTACTTGAATCCACAGTCTGGGGTTTGTTTCTCTTTATGTTCAGTGAACTCTCACTTGTTCATTGTGTCTCTGCTATCGAACAGGTGAACTTTGACTGCTTGAAGGCTCAGAGTACCAGCTGCTTTTGTGCTGTCACAATTTGGGTAGAAGCCTGACAGGCAGTAACTGTTTTGCTGCCTGTTAGTCAGTTCTAGAATAGCCACTGGTGGCAGAGTTGGGTTTTACCGTAATGTGCTTTCTTCTTGACTTACAGCTCATTTGTAGCAAATTTGATGCTCTGTCTCACCAACACTTTTTCTCTATGAGCTCAAAAGGCCATAAATAAATGAGTCAAACTTTGTCCTGAATGAATTGCAGAGTAGCCCACTGAGTTCAGCACCCTCGTTACAACTGCCATTATTTAAATTGGAATAGAAAACTTATTTGTAGAAACAAGGAAAGTGAGAAGAGCTACAAAAAGGCAACTTTCTAAAAACAAATTCTCACAAGCAAGTACTGAAACCCCCAAATTTGTATCCAATTGTTTTGTATCTGTTTGTTCCATTTAACTGAGCCTTGATCTGCAACACATTCAGAAAAGAAAAAGAACAGTTGGACTCCTGAGTGTGAGAGCAGCAAAGCCCCCTGGGCTCGGCTGGGGGAGCAGGACAGGTGGTTACAGAGCTGGGCTGTGTCTGAGGGGCAGAGCTGGGGGGCTGAGGGGTAGAGCTGGGGGGCAGTGCCCATAGAGCTGAGGGGCAGTGCCCGTGGAGCTGGGGGGCAGTGCTGGGAGCTGAGGGTTGGTGCTCCTGGAGTGCAGAGCTGGGGGGCAGTGCCCATGGAGCTGAGGGGCAGTTATGGGGAGCTGAGGGTCGGTGCTCCTGGGGTGCAGAGCTGGGGGGCAGTGCCCATGGAGCTGAGGGGCAGTTATGGGGAGCTGAGGGTCGGTGCTCCTGGGGTGCAGAGCTGCCCTCCCGTGGGAAGGTCCAGAACTCTCCGGGTTCTGTCCATTTTCCTGCTTTGTCTGGGCTGTGCCCTCCCTGCAGTAACTGAGCCCTGCACTGGCATCAGGGGGAATTCACAGCCAGAACGGGCACTGCTGTGTCCAGGAGCAGAGTTAACCCTAAACTCTTCATTTCTGTATTTCAGACAAGGGAACTTTTTAAAAGCAGCTCTTCCCTCACACTTTTACACTATTCCTTTATTTAACCCCAGAAACACACAAATATATTCTCAGTTTTTGTGGTGCACAGTGTAGTGGGTAATTCAAGAGTTTTTTTCCCCATCCTAGTTTAACATTCAGCATCATTTGTGGCCAGAGTTGGTTGCCCAGGAGGGCCAGGAGGAGAAAAACGTGTTTGTGGTGACTCCCCACAGCTCTGCAGAGAAACCAGCCCAGGGTGCTGGAGTTCCTGAAATGCTCTTTCTGCAAGCAGTGAATTCATTCACTCCGTGCCACTGCGGTGGCTCAGGAGGAGCTCTGTGTGTGGCTCGTGGGTTCCTGTGGCCCAGGTTGGCTCAGGGGGTGCCAGGCCAGGTGTGCCAGCCCAGCCAGATGTGCCAGCCCGGCCAGGTGTGCCAGCCCAGCCAGAGGTGCCAGCCCGGCCAGAGTTGCCTGCAGAGAGGGGAGGACGCTCCCGTTCCTTTCCCTCCAGCCTGGGGGCTCCTCTCAGGGCAGAAACAGCCCGTGCAGTGTCGGGGCAAGGCTGAGCCCTTCTCTCTGCAGGGCCAGGGCCAGGGCCAGGCTATGGAGGGACCTCCTGGCCCAGGGGAGGGGCCCAGAGGTGTCACCTTCTCACCTCTGGGACTGCAGCACATGAAACCTGATGGTTTCAGTGTGTTTCTATTTCTTGCCCTTTTGCTCCTTGATTGAAAGTTCCTGTTTTCTGATGGAAGTTCAATAATTTCTGTGTGTTCTGTGTGTCAAACAGACCAGGCTGTGAATGAGTTGGGTGCTGACATTCTGCACAGGGGACAAAGGCAGCAGGTATTTTGTCAAAGGCCAGTGGGAAATTCAGCTGCAGAAAGTGAGATGGAGAGTTGCTGAAATATTGAACTGCTCTGCAAGTGTCGTGTGGGAAAATCTCAGGGGAATCTGCTGATTCTTCACCAAAAATTTGTTGTTTATGCCTTAATAGTGAAAATGAAATTCAGATTACAACAGTTTTAGGGGATTATTAAGGGAGATGCCAAATTCAAAAATCAGATTTTCTCCTCAGAGCATTTGTAGCTCTGTCCTTTCCCAGAGCGTGGAGTGGCCCAGCCACACAAAAACAAAGTCTTGTTATAATGTTCTTGTTGCATTTCACAGCTGAGTCTCATTTTCTGAGCCAATATTAGAACTGGTGCACGGTGAGGGGTTTTTAACTTGCCAAGTATCGGTTATGTAGCAATGAAAGGTTATTTCTGAAAACCCTCACTCACAACAGAAGTGGATGAGTTATTTGATAAGGACTTGTCGTGTGAACCTTTGCAGCTTTCCTTCCAAGGCAAACCCTCCTGCTCTCGGTGTGGGATCTGCCCCTAAATGATAAGTGCAACAGTTTATTGGTTTATAATAAACACATCCTGAGGCTGCTGAATTCCAGCATTATCCCTGCAGGAGCAGCAGCAGCTCGGTTGGTGCCAGCAGGAATTCCCCCTGTGCCAACATCGGGTGGCACCACCTCTCACTCCACTGCACCCAGACCTGCAAATCTGCTACAGATGGCAGGGATTTTTTCTTTCCCCTAAAAAATCCTTAGCTTGAATTAACATGGGACCCTTTCAAGACAGTGATTTTTATGTTTGTTTATTTTTTTTTCATTTGCCAACTGCTGCAAAGTTTCCAAAGGAGATGCAGATGATAAATGAGTTGCTCTGGGGAGACCTGAATTCTCCAAGAGCTGTGGGTTTTTCCTTGGCACCTGCAGCTGCCATCCCTTGGGCCAGGAATGGGGATCTGCTCTAGTCCAGAATTAGTTGTTTCCTAATTGTGTCTTTTGCTGTTCCAATGTGTAGGTGTCATTGCCCTCCCCTCAGCCCTGTGGCACACGAGAAAACTGGTTCTATGATGCAACTGCCCAGAGCTGCTGTTTCCAGTGTCCCTCAGGTCAGTAAATGTGTAATTCAGGCACATTTCCGTGGAGCCTTTCTTGGAGGGGCAGCAGGAACTCGGAGTGTCTGCAGAGCTGGGGTTTGTCCCTGGAGGAAAGTGCCATTTCCTGAACCTTTGTCTGGCTGAGTTCAGCCCCGAGTCTGCTCTCCCCTGTCCTGCCCCTGTGCAGGCAAACAAGGTGCAAGCTGCAAACTGGAGACCTTCCCAGCATTTGTATGTGTTTTTTATCACTGAAGCAGCCAGAGGTAGGCAGGTCTAAGAACTCATTTCAAGGTGCCTCAGGGTGTGAAACAGCCCAGTGAAATTGGGCTGAATGAGTTTCTGCTCAGAGACAAAAACTACAAAATGAAACTCTGGAAAATCTGACATTATTCTCATAGTCACAACAGCTTAGAAAGTGTCTCCCACGAGGGAGGAAGGGAAGAGCCCCTGTGAGGGGACACAGAGAGCTCTGCCAGAAGCTGGTGGTGGCTCAGAGGCTCATGAGGTCAGAGCAGGAAACACCTCGGTGAGACAAGAGCTCTGGGAAGGTCTGAAACTGCCCCTGTTGGCCCCAAAACCCCCTCAGTGGGAGGGGCCATTTGTGGTACTTCACCACCATCAGTATCTCCTCACAGAAATCTCTTCTTTGTCTTCTATTTTTGTTAAAGGAAATGCCTGACATTTGTTTGAGCTCTGCTAACACAGAGGGTTCAGTGTTTGACCTGCAGCATTTGGATGCAGCTCCCACAGGATTCCCACCCATGGGACATGCTGAGCTCTTGGCCACCCCTTCCTGCCCCCTCCACAATATGTTAGGAATCCTTTTCCTTTTAATCTTCCACTGCTCCTTCAAGCAATAACCTGCTCATACCTGCTGAAAACTTGAGTTTCTCACTGTAAAGAAAGAGCAGCTTTTCTGAAAGTCATTTTAATTAAAAGGAAGGAAAGAGGGACCCATGGAACCCAACCAGCTGGGAACTCAGTGATGGCAGGACAGTTGCCCTCAGTGCAGCCTTGGTGGTCTTTTCTGTCAGCAGAACGACTGCCATGTGCCCAGTCTGCAGCAGCCCCTGCCAGCTGGGCCAGTGCCCTGTCCCAGGACAGTGTGAGCCCTTCACCCTCAAATGGGAGGAGCAAAGCTGTGCTAGAGAGCCCAGATGACAAAGAGAAGGCTGTGCTGGTGTGCCCAGCAGGCAGAGGAGCCTCCAGGAACAGCTGGGGTGGTTGTGCCCCCTGCTCTGAGCACGCCCTGCATGTGGGCTCTGTTGGGTGCTCTCTCCCCAGGCTCTGTGCAGAAGAAGGGCTGTCCCCAGGACCCAGCCAAGGACTGTCTGAGCTGTGGGCAGGGGCAGTTTGTGAACATGGAGCAGCAGAAGCCCCGCTGTGACGCCTGTGTCTCCTGCACAGCAGGTTTGCTCTCCCCACCTGGGCCTCCCATGGGTTCTGGCTGTGTTTTATTTACACTTCACTGGTATTGTTTTCATTTCCCATTTCCAGCAGCAGAATTATCCATCCTTGGGGACTGAGTTAGAGCAGAATGTGACCTTGTCCACAGTCAGTGTGGCTTCCTGGGTGACCTGGGCACTCCCTGAAATTCCCTCCTCCAGTGCTGGCCAAGTCTGCTTTCTACTTTCTGTCTTACATTACGAGCCACTGCCTAAAGGCTTCTCCAATTATTCATGGTTTAAGTGCCATCATGTGGCTTTAAACTGAAAGAGGGGAGGGTTAGATTAGATATTGAGAAAAAATCCCTCCCTGTGAGGGTGGGCAGGCCCTGGCACAGGTTGGGCAGAGGAGCTGTGGCTGCCCCATCCCTGGCAGTGTCCAAGGTCTGGTTGGACAGGGCTTGGAGCAACCTGGGGTGGTGGGAGGTGACTGGGGTGGCCTGGGGTGGAATGAGATGAGTCCCTTTGTCCCCAGCCCTTCCATGATCACAAGCAGTGCCAGCCCTTGCTCTGAGCCCTTGCACTGACGGTGCTCAGCTTTGCCCCCCTTGGCACTTCCCTTGCAGGGTGGTCCTTTGTTACTGCCTGTGTTCCTTGCCCACAGAGCCCGACCTGGTGGAGAAGCAGCCCTGCTCCTTCAATGCCAGCAGTGAGTGTGAGTGCAGGGCAGGGCTGTTCTGCCAGACCAGTGTCACCCACACGTGCTCGCGGTGCCAGCGCCACACCGAGTGCCAGCCTGGCTTCGGGGTCAGGCTCCCAGGTAGGGCTTCCAGCCCACCCCTCCTGGGCTGGGCCAGGGGCCTGATGCCCCTGAGGGGCTCAGTCCTCAGTCACTGCTCTTATCCAGGCACTGCAACCAGTGATGTCACCTGTGAGGAGTGCCCTGCTGGCACCTTCTCTGGCCACAGCTCCAGCACTGACACCTGCCAGCCCCACACAGAGTGAGTCCATGGCTCTGTAATGGGACTGACTAGTTAACTGGGATCACTGAAGGATGAGATGGGCCATGTAGCTCCGGTGCAAAGTGTACAGATCTCCCTTAGGGGCAGGGGCACAGCTTTGGGCAATGGGCACAGGTTGGAAAGCCCCTCAGCAGCTGCTGCCCAGCTCAGGAGGGAGGGAAGGAACCCCCTCCTGCCTCCTCTTTAGTTTACACTGGAATTCTACACCTGTGGGAGTATCAGGTTTGCTTTCAGGTCAAGAATTAATGCCATGTTGGGGAGAAGAACTTTAATGGCTTGGACACTGAAAGCAGTGATTGAAGGTGGTACAAAAATGACCAAAGGGTTGTTTGTCACGTGGGAAATCCTCACATCTTGTACCGTGGCAGTTCCCTGTGGCACTGACACCTGTTCCCTTTATTCCCAGCTGTGCCAAGTTAAACAAAGTGGCACTGAGCAAAGGCAATGCCACCCACGATCAGGTTTGCCTGGACCAACTGCCCACCTACCTCACCCAAAGCACTTTGCCCACGAGATTCAGCAACGAGACAGGTCCCTCTGACCTGAGGAGGCTGGAGGAGAGCCTGGTGCCCGTGGCTGGTGGGCACCTCTTCAGTGCCACCACAGCTGAAAACCCCAGCTCTACTCCCGAGGACAAAGCCGTGACTGGCACTTTGCCCACCTCAGCCAAGGGCAAGATGACAATGGGAGGTAACCAAGACAAGGCATTTACTCTTTCTGACAGGTCTTACTTTGGCAAACACAGTTTTTATGTGGGAGCTTCCTGCAAGTCCCCTACGACTTGGGAAAGGATGTCCTGGGTCCGTGTCTGAACACACAGATGTGCCCAGAGTTCCCCCCGTGCCCCTCCCNGCCGTGCCCCCCCTCAGCCCCCATGCCCTGTCCTCCAGGTGTGCTGCCCTGGGCACTGGCTCTCTGTGGGATGGTGGTCCTTGGGGTTCTGCTCTTCCTCTGGAAGTGGAAGGTTTGCAAGAGGAGGATCCTCATCCTCAAAGGAAAACGTGAGTTTTGGCAGCTGCCCCACCCGAGGGGCTGGTTGATCTCCCAGTGTCGGGCAGGTGGGAACTCAAATCCCCCAGAATTCTGGGGAGATCACTGGATGTTCCCTCCAGCCTGGGAGGGTTCTGGGCAAGGCAAGAGGACAAACTGAAGCGGCTGTGAGTTTGAGGAGGGCAGGGGAAGGGTGAGCAGCTGCTTCCCCCTCAGCACAGACACCAACAGCCAATGACACCTGAAGGGTTCCCTGAGTCCTGTTTGGTCCTGGCTGTGGGACGGGGCTTTGGGCAGGAGAGGGGGGTGGGTTTTACTGCCTGACCCCCCCGAGTTCTGCCCCTGCCCCGTGGGGGCTGTGCCTGGGGAGCCACATTCCCTCTGGGATGGAAAGCAGGATGTGCAGGTGGGAGCTGGGTCAGACCCGGGGGTGGCAGAGCTGGGGGAGCTGTGGGGTCTGTGGGGTTGGACTAAATGGAAGGTTTCTTTTATCAGCACGTCTGCATTCTGTCATCACACACAAACACGCCCTCAGAGCTCCAGGTGAGTGACTGATGGCCCAGCACTGGTCCATATGGCTAAAGAATAAGTGGGTAGTTTTAACATGGACCTTCATTCTGTAGAACTTTAATTTAAAAAGAGGAAGCTTTTCATGTCAAACCTCTGTCTCTGCTGCCGTGCCAAAACCTCTGGATGTGCCCACCTGCCACCAGATGGCACCAGATGGTTTAGGACATGGCTGGGTGACCTTTCAGAGCAAATATGAAGGTTCTTGTGACTGAGAATTTTCTTCTGGTAATTTTTCCTCTTTCCATTGCAGGCTCTGACCTAGTGAACAAATGTGCAGTAAGTGTGAAAATATTCATGTTAATGTGAACCATGTGGTTTTTGCATGTCCAGTTAGAGAGTGCAGCCTTTGGCTTGGACCTCCATCACCAGGGAACAGCAAAGAGCTGTACTAAGAGCTGCTGCTTTCCTGTCTTGGGCTGGGCTTAGTGTGGTGTGAACTGATGTGATGCTGCCAATCCTGCTGGGGAAGAGTTTGGGTTGGTGCTGTGCCATTCATGGGGCATTCCATGAGACAAGGTCCAGAACCATGGGATGGACATGCCTGTTCTTCCTCCTCGGAGAGCCTTGGGTGTCAGTGCCACTGGATCTCACTGCTCCAGGCACACAGGAGGGGTCTGTCATCTCTCCCTCCACCCCCCCTTCTCTCTGGAGGGTTTGGCATCACTGTGCCATGGGCACACTGTGGGTTTCAATAAGGGCTCAAGTGATGCAGGAAGGTAGCTCAAAGAGATTGCAGATGCTGTGCCTGTCAGGCACTCTGGAGTGTCCCCTCCCCATGGCAGGGGGGCTGGGGGGTCCCTGCTGTCCCCTCACTGCCCCAGGAGGTTCTGCTGCACCTCCCACCCCACCTGTGCTCTCTGTTTGCATTGGCAGAAGATCCTCCTGACCACTGAGAGTGGGCCAGAAGAGAAGGAGTTAATGGACAGAGTGCTCCCCTTGGAACCCAACAACAACGTGGTGTCCAGCCCAGCCAGGGCTCCCAGTCCCCAGCGTGGTGGGGCCGAGGGGACCCCGAGTGGTGGGAATGGCCCAGACTGTCCCGGGGACCCTCGAGTCAGAGACCACACCAACAACAGGATTGGTGAGCCTTGGCCTTTGGCCACTTTCCCCTTGTGTTTCCAGTTTTACCATCCTGCTGCCAAAGTCATTCTGGGATTATCAGTGAGCTGCAAAGTGTTCAAATCTCCTGGCAGAGACTGGGCTGGGTCTGCAGAATCTCCCACACACCAATACCTGTTCACTGGAATATAACACTTCCTTATTTCAGTGTTTGCCTCAGTCACTTCTGAATCTGAAAGAAAATTCCCTTCTTCCTCCTTTTCATTCCAGAAGATGTAAATTTTCAGAAGAGATTTGAAATCCAAACCATGTCAGCTGGAAAACGATTCTGTAACACTGAGTGGGGATGGGGGTTCACAACCAAAGCATCATTTGCTTCTCTTGCTTTCACTGTAATAGCTGGAACTGTCTCTCCCATGTGCCCCCATAAAGTCTTTGATGCTCTCCCATGGCACAGGTGGGAGGTGCAGTCAGGCAGGGCAGCTCCCTGAGGGGAGAGCAGTCCCCTGAGACACTGATGGCTTGAGACAAGAGCCTGGGATTTCTGCCCAGCGCTGATCTGTTCCCAAAGGCTGCTGTTAATGCACGTGTTGTTGTTTCTTGAAACAGCAGGAGAATAAACCTTGGATTCTTCATATCTAGATCCCAATTAATTGCTTCTTCTAGCAGGCTCTTGTGAGTGTCTTCTGCCTTTTCTGCTTTGTCCCTGTCCTGCAGTCCTACCTCGAGCTCAGTGGCTTCATCTCTGACCTACTTGATCTCAAATGCCCAGAGTCCCAATAAAAAGTGTTGCATGAGAAGGAGCTGCCTCTGGGGCCAGCAGTGATTGTTCACTGCCCTCAGCACTCCCTTTTTCCTTCCTCAGAAAAGCTCTACATCATGAAGGCCGACACCGTCATCGTGGGCTCTGTCTCAGAAGTGCCAGGTGGCAAGAACTGCCCTGCCAGGGGCTGTGATGGCAATGCTGATGCCCAGGAGGTCATGGGAGAGGAGCTGCCAATGCACTACCCAGAGCAGGAAACAGAGTCCTTCCCAGGGAGTGATGTGATGGTTCCTGTGGAAGAGGAGGGGAAGGAATTCCACCACCCCACCACTGCCACTGAAAAGTGACAACCCCCAGTGATGGGTGAGGGTGCAGAGACACTCAGAGGGACCCTGAGCTGAGTCTGGGAGCAGGGAGCACACCCAGTGCCCTGGGATACTGAGAGACCCCTGGAAAACACAGCACACACTGCAACCAGGAGAGCTGGAACCTCTTCCCTCTACCCAATGCCAGGGTCATCCATCCAGGCCTTGGGCCTTCAGAGCTGATGTCAAACCTTTCTCTTCCCCTCTCTCTCCCGGTGTTGTGCTGGAAATTGGACCCAAAGCTGCCTAATTAGAGGCCATCTGGTTGTCAGCTGAGTGTCCCAGCTTGCTTTGTCTGCACCAAGGAATGGACTGAAATCTCTGTCTGATCACTCTGATTGGCTGTGAAGGTTCTGGCCAGGATTCCAACTCATGAATGTTGTTGAATAGGTTGGTTTTATTTCAGTACTTCCCATTTTGGCAAATATTTTGCAACATCTGGAATTTTCTTAAGGCCTCTTGACTGCAAGTGATGACAACTTTACTTTTCCTTAGCACAAAGAACTCTCAAGATTGTGGACCTCAAGTTTCTTGAGTAAATAGGATGAAAAGGCTCCACACAGGCTCAGAAAGCAGAAGGCAAATAAATTCATTGAGTTCCACTGTAGTTCAGGCCATTCTTTCTAGGTTTTCAAGTCTGATTTTTACTATTTCAGATCATCAGTAGGTGTATAAAAAACAGCCCCTTCTGATGGAAACTGCCTGAACTTTTGGCTCTTGGATCAACTGTGTGTTTAACCCAATGTGGAGTCTGTAAGAAGGGAAATGAAGAAAATAAACTATTTCTCTACAGAAAGAAAAGACTGAAAAAGAGGCACAGCAATTCTATTCTGTAACATTGTTAATAGCTACTTATTTTAGAAGTGTTCATCATCATCATCAGGGTGACACTGATTTGCATATCCCTTAAAAACAACCCCCTTTTGTGGTTGTCTGGCTTGTGTTATGCTGTTTTTGACTCTTTCATGCTGCCTGTTCAGTAACTGTAAATGTAATAATGCTGACTGTATTTCTGCACAGGACAATGGAAAATGAGCAAGATCACAAAGTGTGTCTTAACAGTCAAAAAAGGAACCACAAAAACCATTATGAGCTTCGTATTTTGCCCTGACTGAAGGACTGTAATAACATCTGTGCAGCTGCAGTGACCTTTTATCTTAGAATACAAAAGGAACACAAGGGCATAAACAGCTTCTTGGCCCAACATTGTCTGTGGCAGTCAGGGCTGTCAGTTCAGAGGAGCAGCTCAGCCTGGCTGGTGTCTCTGCCTGCACATCTGCCTTCTTGCACATCTGCATTCCTGCACATCTGCATCCCTGCACATCTGCATTGCTCCTGCACATCTGCCTTCATCCCTGCACATCTGCCTTCCTGAGTTCCTATCTCCTCATATTTCTCATGTAACTCGGATGCTCCAGTGCCTTGGTCACCTTAGTTGACCTCTTCCACATTTACATTAACTTCACTACATACTTCATTTTAGAACACATCAGTTTGTGAACCCACAAACCAAAAAAACCACATTCACCTGCTGTAACTGTCCAGGGCTGCTCTGCAATGACAGCCAACTGTACATCTCAGCTCTGTATCTATATTAATCTCTTTTACTGGATCAGCTTTCTAGATGAACCATATTCATTGCAACCTGCTGGATGTGTTATAGTTGGTTGGTTTAATAATGCTGGTAACCTCTCAATTAAAAGTTACATGGATTTTAAGCCCCAGCCACGCTTTTCTTGTCTGGTATGTAAAGGTTTCATTGTTGATAATTTCAGTGCCTGTGGCAGTTGCAGAAAAAATATTTTTGCAAGAAATCCACTTAAAGCTCATGAAACCGCCAGGGGGCGGTAAGGAGCACACCCCGCCCGGCAGGGGGCGGTAAGGAGCACAACCCTCCCCCCAGGGGGCGGTAAGGAGCACATCCCGCCCGGCAGGGGGCGGTACAGAGCCCGCCCCGCCCTCAGGGGCGTTGCCGATCGATCGCTCGGCGCTCCCGCAGCCCGTGCGCGCCCCCG
>VWZD01004825.1:1070570-1232101 GCA_013396695.1 Sakesphorus luctuosus
GGCCGGGGTGACCTGCTGGGCCCGCCCGGGCCGGGGGCTCTCTGCCCCGGGGGTCCCACACAGGCCCGGGCCAGGGGTCTCTGCCCCGGGGGTCCCACACAGGCCCAGGCCGGGGGTCTGTGCCCCAGCTCAGGCCCGGCCCGGGCAGGCCTCGCTGCCCTCACAGCCCCTGCTGTGCCGCGTGAGTTCCGTGTCAGGGAAACGAAAGCAGGCGCAAGAATAAATGGGTTGCTTCGCTCCGCCAGTGGCACAGGAGTGCCATTTTTACTATGATTAAAAATGTAAAAGCCTGAAAACAGTGGGAAGGTTGCCGGGTGGTTTTCCCGTCCCCCAGTGCAGGTTTAGCAGGAGGTTTCTCCTGTTCCAGCCCCGGTGCCCCCAGGGCTGGAGCTGCTCGGGCACTGCGGGCTCTCAGGGCCCATCAGCCCTCTCTGCTCCCGAATTCTGCACATCTTTCCTCTGCTTTGCCTCCAAACACCTGTAGATTTCTCTTTGATTAACTTGGGGTTTGTTAGCAATATGACAAGGTGACTAGATTTGCTTTTGATTGATCTTCAGCTTTTTTGTTGCTTTTAGTGGAATGAAAACGTGTAATATAAGCTGTGGCCCATAAGTACAAATGCTCAGTCTTTGTTATGAGGATAATACTCTTGTGCTTGAAAACTGTTGAGAAACTTTGCAAAGACAGAAATGTTCAACCCAAATTTAACCTGAGGCTGTGCCAGTCCTGTTCCCCCGTTCCACTTTCTGTTTGCCTGTGCAGGACAGGCGGTTTCACTTTCAGCCTTCAGGAAAGGCCTTTCCTTACTGCTTAGTTCTGGTGATTTTATTGAACTGTTAGTTGAATATTTTCTCTGGCTTTTAAAAAAAGAAAGGCTTCAGTGGGGTTGCCCCAAATCAAGCAAAACCCCATCATGAGAAAACCCTCAATGCTAATGTGAAGTTTAAGATGTGCCTCTTGAAGTTGTTGTTTCCTTCTGTTGTCAGATGTAAATAAATTCTGTATCTTGCTTTTCTGCTCTGTGGAACTCAATGGTTTAGGGAGGTCTGGGGCATTGGGAGAGGTTTTTAAGCCCAAAAGGGATGCATTCAGTCCATTCTGACCCAAAGGAATGGCCTGCATGCTTTTCTCCTGGCTGTGCCAGCTCCATCCTGCCCTGCAGGAGCTCCCAGGCCTTTTGCAATTCAGTGGTTAAAGACTTGCACAGGGACCTTGGGATTTTCCTGCCCTGATTACCACATCCTTTGAGCCAGAAGTGGCTGGAGAAGGGTGAGAAGGAGCTGCTGGCCAGGGGTGCTGCTCTGGGGGAGCCTCTCCCTTCCCAGTGCAGGAATCGCTGCTGTCCCTTTGCAGACCTGCTGGAGTAACTGTTGGTGAGCTATTTTGGGGCCCTGTATCTGGTTACTTCCCACACACAGGCTCTCCCAAAAAGGGAGCCAGGGAGTTGCTTCACAGATGCCATGTAAGAATTGTACAGAAATGCAGTCCCAGCCCTGGGCTGCTGAACCAGGGGGAGGAAATGGGGCAGCAGAGGTCGAGGAGGCCTGTGCAAAACTGCCTCAGGTCAGCCTGGGAGTTTGGCCTTCCCTTTTCTGGAACAGGACTGGGGACTGGCCTTGTCAGTCATTGCAACAGATTGTGGTGTTTGGTTATAAAAAGGATGGAAAGGTGAACTTCATGTGCAGATGGCAGTGATGTGTAACCACCAGAGCTCTGTATGAAAGTGTTCTGACACTTCAAGCGCTCAGGATAAAGCACGTTCAAGGCAGAAATCAAACCTGGTGCTGCTGCTTCTCTTTAGGCAGATCCCAGTAAGAACTGCAGTCGCAGGGGAATGTCAGCTCTGCTGAGAGGGGATATTTCAAACAATAATTTTCTGCTTGTTTTTTCTTTCAGAGCAAGACTAATTATGGAACAGAAATGCCCAAAATGACAGCAAACCATTAGTTGCCTCCCTCCAGGACAGTCATGTTGGAGGGATTGGTGGCCTGGGTCCTCAACACCTACCTGGGCAAATATGTCACCAACCTGAACACAGACCAGCTCTCCGTGGCCCTTCTGAAGGGTGAGGGAGGCCCTGGGGGGTCTCCACACTGTCACTGAAAACAAGAGCAGTGTCATGTTTGTGTAGTAACTGGCAGGTGAAATAGAAAGAGTCACTTGATGTTGTGTTTAACACTTCATTTAATGCAGAGTTGGTGCTAGAACTTTACTGGGGCAGGAATTGTTCTGCAGTCTTTGCCTCTTCCCTTTTGGCGCTTGTAGTTCCTGCCCTCTAATCTGATTTGTGTCATGGTGTGGCCACGAGTTCTGTACTTTGGACATCCTCCACTCTGCTCTCTGCTTCACCCTTTGCTGCTGGTTCTGCTGGTTCTGAACAGTGTTGTGGAACACTGGAAGGCTTTTCTGTGTGAGCTTTTGACAATACTAAGAAAATAACTATGTCTTTTGACAAGACAGTAAGGAGAGGCTTCCTCTCTGGTTCCAGTGAAGTTCAGATCTCCAACCTCACACAGATTGCTTCTAGGTGACCTCAGCAAGAGTTTGAGCACATGACATCAGGCAATTAACAAGCTTATTAAGTAACCCCTGTGATTGTAACACAACCTGAAGTGGTAGGTTGGCTGTGCTCATTAAATCCTCTTTGATTTTTTTAAAAACACCATGCCAGTCATTTTAGGCTTACAGTGTCCCAGCTGGCTCTTCAGCATCATTTTGTTTAGCGGACTTGTCTTTTTTCCTGCTTTGTGTAGGTGCTGTTGAATTGGAAAACTTGCCCCTGAAAAAAGATGCTTTAAAGGAACTGGAATTACCATTTGAAGTAAAGGCAGGTTTGTATTTTGCTCGTGTGTTCTGAACAGGAGGTGTTGCAGGTTTTAGGGGACCCCTTACCTGGGAGTCAGGGCTTGAAGAAATGGGGCAGCCTGATTTTCAGGTTATTTCTGTTTACCTTGTTTGTTTGCTACACCACTTTTGTTTTGAGGTTTTCTGGGGGATAATAAAGTGAGTTTTCACAGGAATCTGAGTGTCTCTGTTTTTATATCCAGGCTTCATTGGCAAGATAACGCTGCAGATCCCCTTTTATCGTCCACACGTGGATCCATGGGTGATATCTGTCTCAAAGCTGCACTTAATTGGTGCACCAGAAAAAAAAGGAGAGTTTGATGAGGAAAGGGAGAGGGTGCAAGAGAGAGAGCACAAGAAAGCCCTTCTGCTGGCACTGGAAGAAAAATGGAAGGTGAGTCACATTTGTGTTTCATGGTGAAGGAACCTCTGTGGTGCATGGACTGTATTTAAGTCTCCTGTCAAGGGGGAGAACAAATGCACAGGAAATGAAGTCAGAATTTGATTGGTGCTTGCTGACATGCTGCAATTTGTGCCCCCACCCCTCACCATGGTGTCCCACATGTGCTGGAGATACTGGAATAGTTGGGGGTTTCTTTCTCCCTGTTAACAATGATTGCTGTGTAAACAAGTGCATTATCTGCTGAGCAGCTGCTGCAGAGGTTGCAAGTGCTTACCCCTATTTTCTGTTTTAGAAAGAACAACAGCAGAAGGGGGAATCTTACTGGTACTCAGTCACTGCATCTGTAGTCACAAGGATTGTAGAGAACATTGAAGTAAGTCTTTGAGTCTTTGGTTGGCAGTTACACATTTGCCTTTAAAATGGAGAGAAATAGTGGGATAGCAAAATAAAAGTACACTGCGTTTGGAAGTAGCCTGTAGCTTCTGGGGAGAAGGGCAGGAACCAGTGGGGGCTGAGGAGAAGGCAGAACAAGAGAATACAAATACAGAAATGAGGAACAGGATTTCTATGAGGTCTAAAAAACTACCAGAAATTTGTTGGAGAATTGCAGAAATTAAATAGTAAATTGCTTCAGTATTAATGAGAAGTGCTGCTGTCTGCTCTGATGATGTACAGTGTGTCTAGCAATGGTTTTCTCTGCCTAGTTAAAAATCCAGGATGTGCATTTGAGGTTTGAAGATGGTGTCACCAACCCCTCTCAGCCCTTTGCCTTTGGTGTGTGCATCAAAAATGTCTCCATGCAGAATGCAGTGTCTGAACCAGTAAGTGCAGTTTGTGCAGGAGCTCCTGGCAGCTCAGGGGGGTCCTGCATTTTGGGGGTGCTGGTAAATGCTCAGTAAATCATATGGCACGTAATAATCTTTTGGTTGTTGTAAGAAAGTGATTCTGAGCATTTCATGGTGTTTATTGGGTATGTAGAACTAAAAACTCCCCATGTGGTGTGTGATCTTGACTTTAGTCCACTTTTCCTACTCCAGGTGGAGAAGCTGATGCGGAAAAAGCAGATGGATGTTGCTGACTTCAGTGTTTATTGGGATACCAGCTGCACTTTGCTGGGGGACCTGCCTCCTGCTCAGCTGCAGGTACAGTGCAGAGGGCTTGGATATGAGAGAGAAATCACTGTTAGTGTCCCTCCTGTACTGCAGCCCCAACTGACTTACAATTTATTGGAGCTGATGTTTTTAAGAGCACTAGAAGTTCATGGATTCATGCTTTAAGGACAGGGTGTATGTGCAATCCACAAAGGCTGTGCTGTGAAATGCCTTGTTTTGCTTTTGGAGAGAGAACACCTTTAAGAGGGTTTTTCTGTGGACTGGCATGCAAATAAAGTACATTCCAAGACACAGAGCCAGTGCATCCTAGTAAGTATTGTGTGCTCACTTCTTAGAGAACAATGTGGTTGTCACCCCCAGGAAGCAATGGACAGAAGCATGGAGAGCCGTGCTCACAACTACATCCTGGAGCCTGTCTGCACTGCTGCTCTGCTCAGGAGAAGCTGCTCCAAGGAGCCCCTCAGGTCCCGCCACACTCCCCGGCTGGAGTGTGACATTCAGCTGGAGACCATCCCCCTGAAGCTTTCACAGGTAACCAACCATTCACCTCTCAGCAACTGAACCAGAGATCGTAAAACTGTGGCAGGGTTTGTAGCAGCTTAAATGCCATTATTGTCCCATAAAATTAATGCTCTGAAAGATTTTGTTTGAGAGGCAGCTCAAAAGGATATACTGAATATGTTGTTTGTTTTAAAGCCAAGCTTTCTAAATGACTTAATTATTTTACTGCAACTGATTATTGCAAGAAAATGAAATATTTTGTTTATTGTAGTAACAGGAGGGATGCATCTGGGGGTTTTAGTCTACAGAATGTACTGTAGCAGCTGATGTTACATTGATAACTGAGATGGAAGGAGATTTCATTCTATGCAGTTGTAAGCAAAGAAGCTGTAAATGGAATGTCCCACATGAACTACTCCCTGCTGGGAGCAGATCTGTGAACACTGGAGAACAAAATTATGATCAATGTGGGCCTAAATTCTGAAGCCATGTGCAGGCCATTGGTGCAGATAAACTCACTGTGTGGCTGGGATTTTGTTTGGGTTTTTTCTCTTCCCCTTTGCTTTGGAAAACACTCCAATATTGCCTCATTGATTTGTGTATTATTTCACTAAAAGATGCAGTATCAGCAGATCATGGGATTTTTAAAAGAACTGGCTAGAAAGGAACGACAGCTTAAATTCAGGAAGTGGAGACCAAAGGTTACAGTAACAGAGAAGTAAGTACCTCTCCATATGGGATATACTGGGGAAACTAAAATGAGACAAAGACAAAAAGGTACATCATAATCAAATGTTAGAGATCCAGTTTAATGTTTGTTCCTCTACCTCATAAATCAGTTTTAAATACTCAGACATAATTCAGATTTCAGACTATCCTTACCTGGGGCTTTCAGTGCTGCCTGTGTAACTCAGCATTCCGACTGAGCCTGGTCCATGGCAGCTGGACCGAGTCCCACTGGAGGGGAGGGACTGTGGGCAGTGCTGTCCTGCACAGGGTGTGGGACCAGCCCGTCTGTGCTGGCACAGAGCTGTTGCTGTGCTGCCCACTGCTTTGCCCTGGGTCTGCTGGCCCTGTCCCCAGTTTGGATGCCCTTGGGGTGGTGTTTCTGCCCTCCTGGTGGCCCGGTGGTGTTTCTGCCCTCCTGGTGCCCCAGTGGTGTTTCTGCCCTCCTGGTGGCCCGGTGGTGTTTCTGCCCTCCTGGTGACCCTCTGGTGTTCCTGTGTTGCAGCTGCCGGCAGTGGTGGCTGTTTGCCCTGAACGCCAACCTGGCCGCCATCCGGGAGCAGCGCCAGCGCTGCACGTGGCAGTTCGCGCTGGGCCGGGCCAGGGACGCCCTGTGCTACACCCACTGGTACTACAGCAAGCTGAAGGGAGAGCCCCTGTCTACTGCAGAGCAGGTACTGACCTCTGAGTGCCTCCCACAGTGGTCATCAGTCACCTTGGATTGCTCTGGTCCATCTTTCCGAATTTCAAACCTGGTCTGGTTCAGAAACATCTCTAGTGGTGCTGTGGCCATCTTTACTGAACAGACTGTCTGCTGACCACAGCTGAGCTCTCAGAGATGAAACCTGGGCCTGTGGGAAGTGTGTGTGCTGCAGGGTTCTTGTGCTTTTGTTTTGCTTGGCAAAAAGCTGTCTGATTTTGAGCTGTAACTGGTGTTCACCAAAAATAGCATTAACTGTTCTAGAATGCTCATGTCAGCCTGTCATTTGCTTTCTTAAATCACGTTCTCTATAGATCCAAAACATACTTAAACATCAGAAATGTGTCTCCCATATGGCTGGGTAGATAACTGGGAAAAATTTGGGCTAGTTGACTGTGTGTGGTGTTCCTTTATTGGTTTTATGAGGAATTTAGTGTCCCCCAAAATGAACCTGTGACCTACTTCAGGAAAAAAAAAACCCATGAACTTTAATTACCCATTTTTTGTCTTTAGGTATATTGGGACTTTTTTGTTAAATCAGCTGAGGGCACCATGTACCTCACCTGTCTTAATTACAGATGCAGTTCTGTTCATACTTTAAATTGTCTGTAGTCTATACTTGTCTTAGTGATGCACATAGGAGTAGGTCAATATACAGGAAATTGTATAATACCTGGGGAAACAGGACACTTGTTTTCATAGAGCTTGTGTTCAGCAGAGCTGGGAAGTGTTACAAGGACAATGGCAGTGGACTAGAAAAATATCTTTCACTTTCTTGTGCTGTGGCAGATTTTTTATACTTGGGTGAAGTCATCAGTTTGCACAAACAACTTGTTAATCAGTCTGGAGAAAACAACATGCCTGAGTAACTGACTGTGAATACTACACTGTCCTAATTCACACAGTTCATTTCCTCCACCTTCTTTGCTCGACAGCAGCTTTTTTTGCTCCTGGCTAAGCAAGGCATCCTGTTTAATCAGGTTACTTTCCACAGCTTAGATTCTGTGCTGCAAATCTTGCTCCTGATCTGTGATAGGAGGATATAGTTGGGGAAGGAATTTTTACCCTGTGAAGTGTTAAACTAATGTATTTTACAATGCAAATAAACTGTATTTGCAATCCCCATGACTTCATTGATTTTCACATGCTGAGGCACTGGATTATGAGCATTAATGCCACATTAGTTTTTCCTACAAATCTCTAACAATGCAGAGGTATTTGACATGTTTGTGAGCAAGATGCTTGTTCTTTTACTGCAGGTACTTTACCCTTTTTGTCTCTCCAGGCAGAAATGCATCGTATTGAGGATGAGCAGACTTACGAAGAGCTGAAGATTCTGTATGAGATAGTTCACAATAAATTTCATGACCTAGCTGAGGTGAGGAACCTTCTCCATAGAGGGTAATGTTGGCAATCTTTAGCTGATTATCCTGAGGTATGGTGTTCTGTTGGGGAGCCTTAGCATGGATGTGCTCTGATTTAGAAGTGTGCCCTTACTGGTAACATTGCAGAAGTTCTCAGTGCCTGCAGTTTTACTGTTGAGTCATTGCACAGTGAAGTCTTTAGTCATATGAGGATCTTCCCCAGCAGTATCCTTGCCAGAATTTCTAGGGCAGGTACTCTCCATCTTAAAAACAGTGGAAATGAGGGCCTGTAAGGAGTATTTTCCCCGAGTAAAAGTGTGGCAGAAGTGAGCCCCGTGGAAATGGCTTTCTTAACACACTGCATAAAATATGGACTAATCTCCCTGACAGTTCAATGTCATCTTTCTCAAACACAAATGGTAAAATTTAGAACTGTGCTTTATGATATTAAATGACTTCTTGTTTGGTTTAGTGTTCCTAGACTAAGATTTAAATAATGACCTATGGCTTCATATATGGTGTGCAGCAGTTAAGTGATATGTTGGTTATTTCTGTGCTGCTGCTCTCCTGTAGGCAGAGTATTGCCTGGGACACTGCTGGAGTGCTGAGTAAATAGGGGATGGAGTGGGGTTTTTGTTGTGCTGTGTTTGTGCCCTTGTGCTGCTCTCTCCCTGCCCAGCAGTGACCTGTGTGTGTGTTCCATGCTCAGAGTGTCAAGGAGCCCCTGCCTGACGCCCCCGGAGGGTCCCCCGCGGCAGAGCCCGCCCATGGCAGCGGCTCTGGGATGCTGCAGTACCTGCAGTCCTGGTTCCCTGGCTGGGGGGGCTGGTACGGAGACACCCAGCACACCTATGGAGGGGAGCCTTTTGAAGGGCTGCTGCCAGACCCAAAGGAACAGTGGAATCCGGAAGACATCCTGGGTATGGAAATACAGGGTTTGCTGCCACAGTTGGGTCCCCGGTGCAGGAGAACAGAAGCAGCTCTGGTTCTGTGCTGGGGGAGGGCCCTGTGTCAGCTCTGGTTCTGTGCTGGGGAAGGGCCCTGTGTCACCTGCCCAGGCAGCAGAGCCTCCTTAGAGCTGAACAGCCTGGGTAAGTGTCTCTGGTCCTGGTGAACCTGCTGATTGCCAGAGCATTATGTGGAATAAATTTGCTTCCCCTATTACTGATACTTACGGCCAAGAGCTTTGGGACTTTCTCAGTTCAGGTGGGCCAGGTCATGTCCTGGGTCTAACAGGAGCAGTCCTGGGTGGTTGGGATCCTTGTAGATACAGGTTTCTGTCACCTTTACTGAAAAGTTCTATGGCATATTCAGTATTCTTAAGGAAAATGTTTTATCTGCTCTGTTTTTTTATCCTGTTTTTCTTCCCTAGAGCTGGGGAAATCTTTGTTTTCAAATTCACAGAAACTTCTTTATTCTTCAGTAGCCTTCCAGAAACTCAGTTTATTTAATGTATTCTTTTGGATTTTGTTTTATTTTTTTCTGTTAGGTTCAGATGAATTTTTTGATCCTGCTGCAGATGCTTCAAACATGAATACCTTTACCAAGAGAGATCATGTTTTTGCTAAATTAAATCTACAGTTGCAGAGTGGCTCTTTCACTCTGTTGCATAAGAAGAAGAAGATGGTGCCTGCTGAGGAGACAGCTTTTATGCAGCTGGAGTTTTCAGGTATTAAGCCCATTTCTGTCTCGAAACAAGCACCAGAGCTGCCTCACAGTCATTGTGATGTGTAACAAGTTATAGCAATGTTTGGGTTTTTAGTAGGAAATAAATATATGTAAGTACTGTCGAAAGTGCTTGTTGGACAGTATTTGTGAAATTTAAGTAAAATTTGAGTAAAGAAATAATTTTATGTATTTCTGTTGCAGGTGTAAAGATCTTGGCAGAATCCCTCCCTCGCAGAAAGTCTTCTCTTCTCAAAGTGCAGCTTGGGGGTCTTTTCCTGAGGGATTTGGCAACAGAAGGGACCATATTTCCTGTTCTTGTTTTCCCAAACCCTGTAGGTGAAAAAACTCTTTAAGTTACTCTGTAGGATGCATAAGTGTGTATGAAACTTGTTATACTCAAAACTCAGCACATAATTTTCTTATCCCAGAAAGAGAACACAAGAGTCTTGAGGAAAAACTTCCACTTGCTGAATTTTCCCCTCCCTTTCCAAAGATCATTTGTAGAAGTATTCATTTTTTGCTCTGTGTGATTGTGACTGTAACCTCACAGTTACCTGTACTGGGGAGAAGGTAATTTGTTGAACATTTGATTTTTGGAACAGTCAGCATTGCAGCTTAAGTGATTGTTCTTTTCTGTAAAGCTCTGTGTTCCAAATAGAGGTTTTATTTCACCTCTACATGGGTACTTTAAATGCAAAAATGAACTTCAGAGAAGATTTCAAATCTTTCTTCTAAGCAAACAAAATTTGAATCCAGTGCCATGAGAATTCCCCCTGTGTTTTGTACTTTGTACTGGGTGCAGTTGGCACTTCAGCCTGGCTGCTCAGAGGGGCTGTGTTGGCTTCTTGGTCACACCTCCTCCTCCTGTTCCACCATGCCAGGGAGAAAATGTGTGTCATCATCTCAGACTGTACATACGTTTCAACAGAAAAGACTTCTGTGCTTGGATCAGGTGCCTTGGTTGATTTTATCTAAATAATCTTTTTCTTTTAAATTCTTACCAGCAAAAAGAGGTTGGCTGCATGTCTTCCTTGGGACTCCAAAGTTTGTCCTCAGAAATGGCTAATCAGAACACTGGTAAAGATTCTGTTTTGTGTTTGATAATTCCTCCAAACCAGAATTTCTAAACTGAGTGCCTGGAGTTTGAATACCTGCAAATGCTTTTTGCAAGTGGTAAAGATAAAATCATAGAAGCTTTATTCAGACATAAAGGTGGATGCAATTTGGCTTTAAAGAAAGGAAGAAAAGATGTATTTCAAGACAATAGGAGTTGTATTTGCTCTGTTTTGGTTTAAAAAAGTGGTTAGGAGTTCAGCAGTAAGAGCCCAGTTACACAAATGGTTTTGTATATACAAACATGTTGAATTGTAGAAGTTGAGCATATTACTTGCTTTTCTGTTACTGAGGAATTCTTGGACATTTCTGTTTTCCCAGTAGCACCAGATCAAAATCAGTTATTAAATATTTGGGGTTTTTTGCTTTTGTCTGTTTTTGGGTTTTTTTACAACTGCTTTTTATAACTCATTTTTTGTTCAGTTGCAGATCCTGATGCCCCAGTGTTTGAGATGCTTTATGAAAGAAATCCAATCCACAGCACCTTTGAGAGACGCCTGGAAGTCAGTACCAGACCTTTAAATATTATTTACAATCCACAAGCCATTAAGAAAGTAGCTGACTTCTTCTACAAGGGAAGGGTTCATACCTCAGGTTAACCTTTAATGTGTTTTTTTGGGTGGAGTTGGGGGTTTGGTGGTGGTTTATATCTTTTCTTGTCTTTGATTTTTATTTATTTGCATTCTTGGAAATATAAAACACAAATCCAAGAATCTCCCCTTTAAATTCAAATTAAGCCATACTTTGAGTCTTTTCTGGGTGGTTTGTTTTTCCTTTCTTTGTTTTGCTTCTTTGTTTAATTAAATCAGGGATTTGGCAGAATTTTCGTGCCCCCTGAATTAAAGTGCATAAATGAGACCTGTTTCTGTAATGTCTCTGGAAAGTGAGAGAGAATAGCAGGTTTTTTGAGAGGGCAGTTAAAAGAATATTGTGTATTTTCTGTTGATTAGATTGTCTGCCCTTTGCTACAGCTTCTTGAGGTACCTTGATTTTTAGCTGTGAACATCTCTTGGTTCTCTGAATTTCTAAGGACAAGATTTAGGAGTTTAGTCCCTGAACTTTTAACACTACATTCTATATAAAGCCAACTTTGTTGTTAAAGTTCAGTTTGTGAGGAGATGAGAGGTGACAACAGAAACATCAGAATGTTCTTACAGTACCACTTCTGTTTCTGTTGATTATGACAAATCCCAAAAGATTCAAGTTACCAGCACAAGGGACAGGGGGTGACACCTTTTCTCACAAGATGAGAATAGTCCATAAATACTAAAGTTTAAAATAAATGAACCAAACAAAAAACACTGCCTACACATTCCACATCTTAGTATTTAATTAGAATTTCCTCTGTTGCCAGACTTATCACCCTTTCTGTCTCCTTCTAATTTAATAACTCAGGTTGAAGGACTGTCAAATAAAAACCAGGGAAAGGTTAGGGGAGTGTTTTTTTGGTGGAATTGTCTGTTTTGTGCTCAGGTGTTTCCTTTGCCCTGTGCAGCAGCCTGGGGAGTGGGCACAGACAGTGCCTTTCTCCTCTGTGCTTGCCTGGCCTGTGTGTCACTGCTAAAATTTAAAACAGATCTTCTCTTTTCTCCTTCTTTTGTTTTTTTTTTTCCTGGTTCAGTAACATGAGCAAAGTTAGACCTGGTCCATTTTCCATCTCTTGGGCAGGGTTTGGTTATCAGTCTGAGCTGGAGGCCAGAGTGGCTGAGGCTGCCAGGAGACAGTACAACAGGCTGAAAATGCAGACAAAGGCTGAGATCCGGCAAACCATCGATCGCTTACTGGTTGGAGACTTCATTGTGAGTTTTCACCCCCAAAATGTTTATGTAGCTTTTACCCTTTTGTTTAGGGGACTGAGGCTCTAAAGAGTAGGATGTGTTGTTGTTGTTTGTGTGGTCTTTGTAAGCAAGTGGGGGCTTTTACAGGTGGGTGTTGTGATGTTCCTTTTGCTGTCAGGAAATCCATGTTTGTAGTGCAGGGGATGCTTCACATACTGAAAATGTCTCTTTATTGACTGTAATGGGAGTCTGTGGTTTAACAAGGTACCAAACTTGAGTGTGGCTGCAGTTAATGAAGGTCAGCTCATGGGGTTTTTGGTATGTTTTCTTAAGGGCTGTTACATCTTGCTTTTGAACTTCCAGGAAAACAGCAAAAGCTGGACCGTGTGCCTTGATATCTCTGCCCCTCAGGTGATCTTTCCAGATGATTTCAAATTTGTGGATCCAGTGTTAGTTGTTGTAGATCTGGGAAGAATATTGCTCACCAATTCTCAAGGTATGATACAGAATTATTGTAGCTTTCCTTTTCTTTCCACCTTCTTTCAGAAACTGAGTTTAAAAATAAAAGGTTAAAAAAGGACAGGAAAGTTTTGTGGGTTCCTGATTTCCAAAGTGGAAAGAATCCTTTTTTTATGATAATAAAATGAAAGTTAATATTAGGCAATAAAGTCAATTGGACAATTGAGAGGTATAAACCATACACATATATATAAACCTAACAGAACCTGATAATACATAAGGAGACAAGGATGGCACCAGGGATGCTTTGTGTTTGAAAAACTGCAACTTCAGACTGGATGACCAGATAATGATGGGAAACTTTTGGAATGGAATAGTTTTTTGAATACTTCTGTTTATTTGTTTGTTTACTCTTTTTAATCCACAGAAGAATCTAAAAGAACTGCAGATAATTGTTCCTCAGAAGCCAATGAATTGAGTGATGAAGAATATAAAACACCTCTTGCAACTCCTCCCAACACCCCTCCACCAGAATCCAACACTGATAGTGGTATCAAAATGTCTGAATTTACTGGAGTAGAAATAAGTGAAGAGCAGCTACAGGCACACTTAATGAGTAAAAAAATGTATGAGAGATACACACTTTCATTTATGGACCTTCAGATCATGGTGGGCCGAGTAAAAGACAACTGGAAACACGTTCAGGATAGTGATGTGGGTCCAACCCACGTGGTGGAAAAGTTCAACGTGCACCTGCAGCTGGAGCGCAGACTGATCTACACCTCCGACCCCAAGTACCCAGGGGCTGTGCTCTCTGGCAACCTGCCAGACCTGAAAATTCACATCAATGAAGACAAAATCCTGGCTCTGAAGAACTGCCTTACACAGCTGAGCACATCTGAAGCAAAGTCTGCAGATGCCCTGCATTTGGGGAGAGACAAGATCTTTGCAGAGGTGGACCAGTTTGGCAGCTTGCACGACTCTGTGATGAACCTCACACAGAGCGTTGTCATGCTGGAGCAGCACACCAGGGAGGTCCTGGTGGAGTCCCAGCTGCTTCTGGCTGAGTTCAAGGTGAACTGCATGCAGCTGGGTGTGGAGAGCAACGGCAGATACATCTCTGTGCTCAAGGTTTTTGGCACCAATGCCCACTTTGTGAAGAGGCCCTACGATGCAGGAGTGTCCCTGACTGTCCATGGCCTCCTGCTGGTTGATACTATGCAAACATATGGAACAGATTTTGATCTTCTGATGGCTTCTCACAAGAATCTGAGCTTTGATGTGCCAACAGGAAGCCTTCGAGACAGCAGGGCCCAGTCCCCGGTTTCTGGGCCGCGCGACGCACGTCCCGTCGATGCAGCTGCTCTGGCAGAGAGAGGCACTGCAGCCTCACACACTTCACCTGGTAACAATGGCAAAGAGCAAGAGTCCCTGATAAAACTGGAGTATCAGTTTGTGAGTGCAGAGTGCCCATCCATGAACTTGGATAGCAGCCTGCAGGTGATCTCTGTACAGGTCAACAATCTGGATATCATCCTTAATCCAGAGACTATTGTTGAACTGATTGGGTTTCTGCAGAAATCCTTCCCAAAGGACAAAGAAGATTCTAGTCCTCAGCCTTTAATAACGGACTTGGAAAGAGATTGGAGGGAACAGGAAACATTCCAGTCTACTTATGCCCAGAACACAGAGGTAGCAGTTGATATTCACTGGTTGAACATACTCCTCCTCAGGACAGTTGGCATGACAAACGGAGAAAAATATGGCAGAAAAATTGCAACAGCCAGTATTGGTGGCACCAAAGTCAATGTCTCCATGTGCAGTAAACTGGATGTCAATGGCTCTCTTGGATGCCTTCACCTTATGGATCTGACTCAGGACAATGTAAAGAACCAGTATGTGGTGAGCATAGGGAACACAGTGAGGTATGAGAATCTCATGGGTGATGTGGATTACTTTGAATCTTTATTCTTCAGGCTTGATGATGGGAATAGCCTTCCAGATGCTTTGAGTTTCACTTTCACAGAAAAGTCAAAAGAGGAGTGTTCTCTCAACCTCAAAATGGCCTCCTTGCACTACAACCACTCTGCCAAATTCCTGAAGGAGCTGACCCTGTCCATGGATGAGCTGGAGGAGAATTTCCGCAGCATGTTGAAGAGTGCGGCCTCCAAAGTCACCACCGTGCTGGCCACGAAGACCGCCGAGTACAGCGAGATGGTCTCCTTGTTCGACCCCACGCCCCGGCCCAGAGACGCTGCCGGCACTGAGGACACTGAGGGCGAGGCCTTTGGGGCACAGCCCCTCCAGACTGAGACCATCAAGCTTATATTAAATGTAAACATTGAATCCCCAATCGTCTCCATTCCCCGAAAGCCTGGCAGCCCCGAGCTGCTGGTGGGTCACCTGGGACAGATAGCCATTCAGAACTTCATACCAGGAGAAGATGAATCCACGAGTGACAGGCTGCAAGTTGAAATTAGAGATATTAAAATGTATTCTCTAAATAGCAGTCAGTTCACAGGCAAGAAGGAGCCTGCCAGTGAGATGCCTCATGGGCCACGTTCCTCCTCGGGGCCTGCCAGCATCAACAGCCAGGAGGAATCCCATTTTACTCGTCATGACTTCTTTGAATCATTACATAAAGGCCAAGGTATGTTAATGAGGAGTCTGAATGACTAATGGGAGTAGTGGATGGTGCTAAGAATGTGTGTTGCCCATAGGTCTGACTGTGTATTCTGTCCTACCTGTCCTACTGAAATACACTGCTCAGTTTTGATTACTGTGGGCAAGTTACTGTACTTGTATCCATTTTTAGTCTCCCAAGCAAAAACTGAATAGTGCCTTTTATACAGAAATCAGACAAAATGTAAGTCCAGCATTGCTCAGATTCTGAGCAAGTTCAGTTGCTACTACCTAATCTCTTCTGTACAGTCTTTTTAGGGTAGTCAGTTCAGTTATTCTAATGTTGTTTTAATTTCACTTTCTTGTGAAGCTTTCCACATTCTGAATAACACCACCATCCAGTTTAAATTGGAAAAGATACCACTAGAGAGAGATTTGGAGTTAACTTTTCCTCTGAGTAATGAAGACTTTGGAGTATCAAGCATTATGAAGATTGAAGGGAAATTTGTGAACCCTCTTCAGGTACAGAAATGTAGTTTTAAATAGAGGAAACTGAAGCTTCTAAAGCTGAGGAACCAAGCAATGATGGCTAAACAGAATGCTTTTTCCATATATTACTGTATAATCTCAGCATGGCAAGTTAAGAGTACTTTGTATGGTGAACTGTTTTGAACTAACTCTGTGTGGATGGTTTTTGCCCAGGAGTACAAGGGATCCTGTTCTGGGATCCTCCCCTGGATGTTTCCAGATGGTGTCATCTTGCAGAGCTAATAAGGAAGAATTCTTTTGCTTCAGCTTTGCATTGTACCTCATTCTTGATTATGTTTAACTTAAAATTAGTGTGGTTTGAAAGTGCAGTCTTTCCATTTGTGAGTTTTAAAACATAGGTACTGATTTTATTAATAGAGAGAACTCTAATGTCATAGTTGTTTCTTTTCTCTGCGTTGTAGGTGGTGTTAGCAAAACATGTGTATGAACAAGTCCTTCAGACTCTGGATAATTTAATTTACAGTGAAGACTTGAACAAATTTTCAACCACTTCTGTATCTCCAACTGACCTTAGTTCTCCTTCAGCATCACTTCATAGCACAGGCACAGAGTTCTCCAGTGAGCGGAAGGAAAATGGTTTATTCAGCCACTCCAGTTTTAATTCTGTTCCAAACAAGTCCTTGGCTGTCAGGGAAACAAAGTCTTTCACTCAGATTCAAGCAAACTTTCATATCTCAGAGCTCCAGGTTCAGCTCAGTGGTGATCTCACACTTGGGGCACAAGGCCTTGTCAGCCTTAAGTTTCAGGATTTTGATGTTGAATTTGCCAAAGATCACCCGCAGACCTTGTCCATTCAGATTGCCTTGCGCTCCCTGCTGATGGAGGACCTCCTGGAGAAGAACCCAGACTCCAAGTACAAGAACCTCATGGTGTCCCGGGGAGCCCCCAAGCCCTCCAGTTTAGCCCACAAGGAGTACCTTTCCCAGTCCTGCCCCTCGGTGTCCAGTGCAGAGTACCCAGACATGCCTCGCTCCCTCCCCTCCCACATGGAGGAGGCACCCAATGTCTTCCAGCTGTACCAAAGACCAGTCTGTGCCTCCCGTAAGAAGCCAAAAGAAGATGCTGATTCTGAGTATCCTCAGACTCCACCTCCTTCTCCAACAGCAGACAGATCCAAGTTGCCCTGTGGAAAAAGTAACTTTGATGATTCATTAGTTCATATCAATATATTTATAGTGGATAGGAAACATCCTGAATTTTCCTCTCGCTATAACAAAATTAACCGTAATGTAGATGTTGATTTTAATTGTCTAGATGTCTTAATAACTTTGCAAACTTGGGTAGTGATTCTGGATTTCTTTGGGATTGGATCCACTGCTGATAACCATGCTATGAAGCCGCAACCTGAAGATACTCAGCAGACAATCAAATCAGAAATAAATTCCTTGTCAGCCTCTCAAGCCCAAGAGCCTGTAAACACTAAGCTGGATCTGAAGGTATACTTGAGATGCAAAACAGTAATTGGATTGTCTGTCATAAAACCTCTGGTTTATAGAAAGCTAAGGTGACATTTACATTAAATGTTTTATATTCTAGTGGGGAATGTGAATAAATTCAGAAACAGATTCAAACTCCCATAGGAGTTACAGGAAAGCAAAACATTTGCAAAACAATTGGCTCCCTTGCTCTGTGACCCTCCTGTCCTGAATGTTAAAGTTGCTTCAGTATTAAAGACCTGGCAGTTGGCCCTGTGCTCTTCTAGGTACTGTGGAGTTTATTTACACACAAAAAAGAACATACTTTCTTATATGTGGAGATATACCTAAATACACACACACATATGTACAGCTTACATATATCTCCATGTATGTCTATACATGTAGATGTACAAACATATTTTTTAAGAAAAGACCATGATGTAAATGTAGTTTTGGCCCAAAGGTCCTGCAGTCTAACTCTGATGTGACAAGTCTTCAAAGATAAAAGGATGAAGATGGCAGTGCTGGGATTTGTTATTGCCCTGGTCATTCTGAGTGCCTTGGGAGACCTGTTAATGTGCAAACAAGGCAGTGAAAATGCTGCTTTCCTCCAGTGTCACCCAACCACATTGCTGTTGTTTGCCATTCATGTGCTACAGTGCAATTGTGTTGAAAAATAAACTAATCAAGATGTTCCAGCTCTGAAGTAATGTTGTTTAATATCAATTTGTTCCTCTTTCGTTTGACCAGGTCCATTCCTTGTCGTTAGTCCTGAATAAGACAACCAGTGAGCTTGCTAAAGCCAGCGTGGCAAAACTGGCAGCACACTTGAAAGTGATTGGTGAGTAGATGGAAGGGCTGAGGTTGTTTGCAGCTTCCCACACAGGGAGGTGTGCCCTGGAGTTGTGATTTGAAGTGCTTTGAGTTTGGTGCTCAGTGGGTATTCATGTGTTTTTCCTGGGCAAGATGCACATTCTGTCTCACTGCTTCTCCCTCTGCTTTGTCAGGCTTGCTTTGACATCCTGGCAGCCCTCCCAGCTCTCAAATCCTTGATCATTTTAGCTGAGACTGGCTGGGATTTTAATACTTCACTTCCACAGAGCTGAGCAATAGTGTTTATTACTGTTTCAGAGAAAAAAAAGCAGTTGTATCCAAGTTTTTCCAAATCAAAGTGGTGTGATCACATGATGTATATAAAGCAGAGTTATGTCTGGGTTAATCTTGTAGCAGAAAGATGTGATTTGCTTTAATTGAAAGTGATTTATTTAATTACTTGTAATGGGGTTATCCCACTAATAGAAACTTCTGGGGTTTAGCAACTTATCTCTGTTTGAGGATCCTGATTGTCTGTCCTTTGTTTTGCAGAGGGAGATTTAGCCTTGCAGGGAAGTATTGGAAGTCTGTCCTTAAGTGATCTTACAGCTCATGGAGAATTCTACAGAGAACGTTTCACTACAAGTGGTGAAGAAGCTCTCATTTTCCAAATCTTTAAGTATGAATTTAAACTTCTTGTTACCCACTATTAACTCCAGCTCCCAACAGCCCCAAAAGCTGAACAAAGCCAGAAAACCCAAACCCACAACTCTCAGGGCTGAATGATTCTGCTTTGGCCTCTTGGCACCTAAATGAGACTGTGAACATTTTGAGTCATAAACTTACAATACTTAACTTTTCTTTGTCTGCCATGTACATGGTTTATCAAGAAAAGTAGCTTTTTATTTCCCTCTAAAGCTGTTCTTGAAACGATTTATGTTGATAGGTTGTTCCTAAGTAAAACAGAAGTTGTTGTTTAAAAGATGGAAGAGATTTTCAAGTAATGAAATAGATTTTCCATTGCTCCTCACCTTTGGAATTAGGGATTTGCTTTTGCCACAGTGTACATTTGAATTTCTTCTGCTTTGTTTAATGCAATAGTTCTTATCCTCTGCTGTTTTCCACCCCCTCCTCCACCCACTAGAATTAATCAGATTAGAAATTACTCCAGTAATGTTATGGAATTGATTTCAAATATTACAGCACACACAGTTTCAGAGTTGAAAGTACACATTAGCATGCAGTGGAGCTCTTACCTTAAGAGCCACTGATACAAAATCACCAAAGGCCCATCTGGTATGGAGAGAAAAAAGGTACATTCCAAATGCAGAATTTTCCTGTTGCTTAATTAAAACTCAGCAACACCTAAATATGCATAATTGAGAAATAATTAATACAAACCCAGTTTTTCATGCCTGTAATTGGAACAGTTTTAATACCACGCCGTGGACACGGGTTAAATCCTCCATGTTGTTATTGTGAGTGCAGAACAAAGAGTGAGCTGTTTATGAAGTGTGGCTGAGGTTGCCAGCTTTGCCTTTGCCCTTGCCCTTGCCCAGGTACGGGAGGGCAGACCCCCTGCTGCAGAGGGACTGTGACGTGCGTGTCACCCTGCGGATGGCGTCAGTGCAGTACGTGCACACCCAGCGCTTCCAGGCCGAGGTGGTGTCCTTCATCCAGCACTTCACTCAGCTGCAGGATGTCCTGGGGAGGCAAAGAGCAGCAATTGAAGGACAAACAGTACGTCGGGATGATCTTCTGTTCTTTCCCAGCTTATTCCTGGAAGTTGAAATGCAATATATAATAATTTGTGTTAATGCAGCAACTCAAGTGTGTTGAAATGGTGGGAGGTTTTAGACGTCTGATGTTGCTGCAGATTTCTCATCTTGGAGTCCAAAGACCTTATTTAGGTCTTACCCTGCTGCTATTTGAAAGTGTAGAATACCAAACTTGCACATTATGTAAAACTTTGGCACCTGGAGCCTGCAGGATGCTCTGGACAAAAAGGGTCAAGGTGTTATCTTGCCTTTTTCTCCACTGTTCACCAGGTGATAATATCTGAGTAAGGAGAACCAAGGCAGAAGCTGTTCTGTTCCACTCAGGTGTATGTCTGGGTCACTTTGCTGGTTGCCAGAGTGAGAAAATCAGATGCTGAACTTCTGCACAAGAGAATGTATCAACAAACATGACAGTCATGGGCTATGTTGTTACAAATCTCATGTGGAAGTGATTAATATAGTTATTAGTGATAGTCTTGTTGAAAAGTTGCTTCTCATAATTGAATGAAAGACAGTGAGTACTTGGATATACTAAAATGCTTCATTGTGCATCAGTTGGAGAGTTTCAATCTGATTTTGAAACATCTGTTCTAAATGATGTGGTTTGTAAATTTTTCTTAAGTAATCTGTTAAGCAGTGTCTGTTTTGCCCTCAGCTCAGTGGTGACAGTGTGTATGTCACTGCTGATGCTGCACCTCCTGCTCAGGTATTTCCTGTTGGCATTGAAATCCTTTTTTATGAGCCTTTATTCTCTGCCTAAAACAAGAGTTTGAGGTGTCCTTTTTTGGTATAAAATCTCGCCACATCCTAATTTTGTAAATCAAGCAGCAGTGTTCCTGAGTTAGTCCTAATCAGTGTGAAATAATCACCTCCTTCCTGGAATGTCTGCAATTATTTTTTCAAATGGGTTTTTGCTGTTCCCAGGTAAGAGATAAAGCCCAGAGAGCGTCCCGAGTTCTGCTGGATATCGAGGCTGGTGCTCCTGTCCTGCTCATCCCTGAGAGCTCCAAGTCCAACAGTCTGATTGTAGCTAATCTGGGAAAGCTGAAAGTCAAGAACAGGTTCCTGTTTGCAGGAATGCCAGGCACCTTTTCCTTAAAGAACAAGGTAAGAACAGGACCTCTTCATCCAACAGCTTGTGGGTTTTATTTCTAGATTCTGTTAAATGATTCAGACACGTTTGACTTTCTACACAGACTTGGTGCTCCTGCTGCTGAGAGTCTGTGCTGGTGTGCAGTGTGTGGATCAGTGCTGAGCTGCTCCCAAGATCTGTGTGCACAGGAATTGTGTTTCAGCCTGCACACACTGTGTTGTGCAGCCCTGTGGAAATGCAGGAGTGTGACTTGGGTTAGGTGTGGTTTGGCTTCTTTCCCCTGGGGGTTTGGTGTTCATGTTTTCTCTGTCCTGTGTTTATTTTTGAGGATCGGATTTTACAAGGCAATGCATACAAGGACCCTGTTTTATTTGAGGTATTTCACATCTTTATGGCAGTGCTCAGCTGCTCCTCATTCATTTTAGGAAAAAGGAAATATTCTTGTGGAATTTAGCACTGTTAAAAATTCCTTCATTAAAAGTGACGTTTCTCTTCTAAAGACTTTGCTAAATTCTATAAGAATTGGATTTAAATTTGCTGTGCTGTGTTCTTTATGCATGTCTGAGGAGCTGTTAATTGCATAAATTCATAGATTTATACATGATGTGGTGACTTTTCTTTGCATGTACTTTTCAGTCTTGTCTTTACATTTTGAAGTTAAATGTTAATGTCTTCAAATTCTTTTCCTTAAAGTCCTTGATCATGATTGCAATGAATTTTTCCAATTTTTTCCTAATATTTAAAACTACATAAGGCAAGAAAAGGGTCATTCCATCATGGAAGACTAATAAATTGGTCAGGCCAGATTTCTGGGAGAAGAAATTCCTCATGTTGATGTGACCTCTCCTGGTGAACTTGCCCTTGGCAGGTTTTTGATGCAAGGCAGCTCAGAAGACTTCATGGCACATGTTAGTTTTGTCACCTGAAAAACATTTTTAAATATCTAACCATCTTTATTGTACAGAAACGTTTAATATTTTGACACTTACCCTCCATTTTGTATTAACTTCACTTACGTGAGAGTTTCTTGTTTTGTGCAAAACCCTCTAATTTTGAATTAGTTTCTCATTGAAAAGATTTCACAGCTTTTTGGGAAATCTTGCTGGAATTAACTAATTTAAAAGAAAATGTTTTCATCTGCTGTTAAGGTTATAGGAAAAGGTTTAGCCATGTTTTTACAGTAAAAGGTACTGGCATTCAAATAAAACATTTTGGTTTTTGGCAGGAATTTGTTGCAGCTTGAACCTTGGGGCATTGATTCCTTAGAACTTAAATTAAATACCTATTAGTAATCATAAAATTACTTTCTTTAGCAGGATTCAGTTCAGTTTTCATCTCCTTTGGGAACCCCAAAGCACAGCATGAAGAAAACAAGTGCAGATGAGCCAAAGACAGAGATGGAAGGACTGGTCATGAAAAAATCAGCAGGAACAAACATTTCGAGACTGAAAACTGAGCCTGCCCTGAGCCCCTCGAGCAAACACCAGGGGCACCAGCCCAGGCTGCCTGTTGTGCCCAACCCTGAGAGCCCAGGTGTGTGAGAGCAGGAGAAACAAACCCCACAGGACTCCTTTTCCTGGTGGGTGAAACAGGGCAGTGACATTTTGCTTGGATCTCACGGGACACTGAGACAATAAGGCTCTGGGTCTTAGGATTGTGGATTTGGAAAGAAATGACTTCTTAGCTTTCAAACTGATTTTTGCAGCTTAAAGGATTAAGGAGTTGTAGCTCAGTTCCTGGAGGAACAATCCTGCAGTGTGGGTGTGCATGAGATGCATATTCATAGACTCATAGAATCATATTGCAGACTTATGTGTGAGAGTAGGTGGACTCTGAATTGCATTCAGAGTTTACTTTTACCTGTGAATGAGTTGATGTCTGGTAGTTACACATAGTGATGTGTGGATGAAAAATAATTAAAAATTGAAATAAAATCAAGACTAAAGTAAATTTCTTTTTAAGGTGAATGAGGGTGGTATCTGGTAGTTACAGATACTGACGAGTGTTAATAAAAAATTGGAGTAAAATCAAAACTAAATTAAATTCCATGTTAAAAGTAAGTTGCAATAGTTTTGTACAGATGCTGTTTTTTTCTTTCTGAATGTGTTATCTCCTCCTTGCAGAGGATCACATCTGCCTCTTAGACTGCATTGTGGTTGATCTGCAGGACATGGACATCTTTGCTGCCCAGAGATACCAGAGAGAGTATTCCAAGGCTGTGGAAGATGCCAGTGCAGACCTGAGCTTTCCATCCTACCTGGTGAGGCAGACAGGAGGGAGCCTGCTGGCAGAGCCCTTCAGGCTGAAGTTGCAAGTGGAGAGAAACCTGGACAAGTGAGTGTGAACAGGATCCCTCTGTGCTGTCAGCCTAAAGCTGTGCTTTAGATGCCCTTCACTGCTCCTGAAAGCCTTGGCTGCTGTGTCAGAGCCCTGGGCATGCTGAGGTGTCCCCTGTGTTGCAGGGAGCTGAGCCATGCCGTTGCAGACATCTCCATCCATGGCAGCCTGTCCTCAGTGCACTGCTCCCTGGACCTGCCCAAGTACCGGCTGATCCGGGGGCTGCTGGAGAACAACCTGGGCGAGCCCACCGAGGAGTTCATGCGCCCCTACGACCTGCAGGACCCCAGGATTCATGTAAGGGGAACTGGGCACCTGGAATTCTGGCCTGGAAGGGCTGGGGGGGTTGCTGGTGGCAGCAGCATTGTCAGAACAAAGCTGTGCACCAGTGGTGTGGGATTGGATTGGTGGACATTGTCGAGGTAAAGGCCACAGAGCTGTGGAATGGAACATTTCCCCAGTCATGGCTGATGAAACTCCGTCAGGGAGGAGGACCCAGAGCTGTTTGCATTTGTCTGGAATAAGATTTAATTCAGAAATGGCAGTTAAACAGATGCTCTGAAAAGCATGTTGGTGTTTTCCGCTTCCAGACAGTTTTGAGTGGAGAAGTGTACACCTCTATGTCATTCCTCATTGACATGGTTAATGTGAGCCTGGAGCTGATGGATCCCAAGGGAAGGGATGGATGCAGCTCTTTAGCCAGGTAAGAGTGTCCTTTTGTTACTGAATACCTTGCCCTAAATACTGTGCTCATCTGGAAAAATAGAATTTCATAATTAGGGTTTGAATTGAGAGTTTGAGCTGCTCTGAAAGATGGAAGGGAATGACACTGTTCAAAAAACACCATCTGTGTCTTTCCAGTTGTCTTTGAGGTAACTCTTCAGTAATCAGTTGACTTGCCCAAGAGAAATAGTATTTTAATTAAGAAAATTATGAAAGCTAATGTTAAAAATCTGGATTTGTGCTCTGTTGGCTTGTTTGGTTTTTAATGCAGAACGTTCTGTATCACTGGAAAATATTATTACATACAGTATAGATCTGCTTTCTATCTCTGTGACATGAGATGTGATCATAGTTGTTTAGAAAATACCTAAATGGAAGATAGCAGCAGTGTACCATACTTTTAAATCAAGTGCCTTCAAGGAATAAATAAGCTGTAAGTCTCTTCAATGTGTTATTCTGCTTTTTACTCTCCCAGGTTTGATTTCAAGAAATCCAAGTTGCTTTTTGAAAGCTCCTCAAATGGAACAAAGTCTGTCAATCTGGTTTCCCATTCCATGATGGCCTTTGACACCCGTTATGCTGGACAGAAATATGCTGCAGGGCCCCCAAATGTCTTCAGCTGCATCTTCCAGTCCTCCAAGAACAGCAGCAGCCCAGGAGCCATCCAGATCGAATTGCACTTCAGGTGGGTCATTCTGGGGTTGGTTTGGTTTTAATAAGGGCATGACCAGGATTGTCCTGGTTTCCATACACTTGTTATTAGTGTGGATAAACTTGCTGGTGTTGTTTTTAAATGTGGTGACAGTTTTGGGGTGGTCAGTGGTACTTGATAGATTGAAACCTGCAGTTAATTGAAATTAACTGAAAGTTGGATTTTTTCCCCTCCTTTTGCAATAAAATTTAGATTTGAATGTGTAAGGAATTAGATGAAGTTCTGACTTATTAAAAATCAATAGTGCTTAAAACTTGATAAGTCTGGTGTATCCCTTTTTGCATGAATCCAGTTTATGGACTCTGTAATACCAGTTGCACAAAAGCTGTTTCCCAGCAGGTGTCACACGTGCCTTACTGAGAGCATCCCATACAGCCTGAACCAGCACCTCTTTCAGAATCAGTCTCTGTGTTCTGTCCTATCTTGTTTGTTTTTCTTATCTATTAGTCTAATGTAATACTGAAAATGAGAACATGGAGTATAATGTCACACCTGTACCAGCACAGTGTTTGGTTGGGGGATGTTAACTAATAAAAAGGAGGGTAAAGTGAGATGATCAGAGATGTTGCTTTTACTTTTGATCGCATTTACTGACCAGACTGAGCTTTCTCACTCCTCTTTGTGTGGCACCTTCTGAAGCAGTTGCAGGAGTAATGTAGGGAAAAATCTGTGGACTATTTCAGTCCAACAGAAAATCTTGAAGACGTTTGTTCATAAAAAAACAACCAAGGAAACTTCAGGTGATTGAGAGAAATTTGTTTGAAAGATTTGGATGGTGCATGATGGTTTGAAGTACTTAATAACTGTGTTCAGAAAGACACCAACATTTTAATTTGAATAAAACTAAGATGAGATTTACTACAAAACCCCTGAAACCCCCCCAAATAGTTTTCACAGGACTGTTAAGTCAGTAGCTGCCTCTGTTAGGCACACTTAGTGAGTTTGCACAGTACAGCCTAATCTGATTTATGAGTGATGGTTTCAAGAGTCTGCTTCCCAACTCTCCTGCTTTTAAACTGCAGCCACAGCAGCATGTGTTCTGTTTTTAGTGGTGAGAGCATCCTTGGCACTGGATGGAAGTGCTGGCAGAGCTCATGATAGGCTTGTGCTGGCTGGTGCCATTGGAAATCTCCCGAAGAGCCAGGGAGGGTTAAAGGCTTGTGCTGCTGGAAGCAGAGCAGACAGGCTGCTCTCACAAAGGATTGCAGTTCTTTGGAGATTTTATAGTCCACAATGTGCTGGATATAAAATCGTTTCATGGTACTTAAGCACTTAGATGAGTTTCCAGTTAGCATGACCAAACCTAAGTGGTATTCCAGATCCTGAAGCCAAACACTTTTATCCCTCCTAGCCAGACACTCAGAATGTGGTGCTGGGAGTTCAGGCAGGCTGACATTTTTGGGGGATGACAGAGCAGCTTCCTGTGCTGCAAATGCTGTCAGGGTGTGAGAGGAAACACTCTGAGTGTCTCATCTCGGAGCCAGGGCTGAGTTTCACACGCAGCACGTTGGGTTTGATACCCAACAGATGTAAAATGGTAATAGAAAGATCAGTTTTAAAATCTGAGACTTTGCAAATTAATATCCATAATGTAAATGTATTAAAGGAGCTTTTATAAATTTCCTGTTATGTAGTTTTTCAATTCAGTCTTTGTGTTGTTGCCACTTAGAATTCATGCACTTAATTCTGTTGGGTCCCTGTGGGTACAGCAACTTGATGAATTTCAATTTTTTATGCATCTATATTTCTTTTTATTTAAAGGCCAGATACTCTGCAAACTAAGTGTATCCCTATAAGGTTCTGTATAGTTCTTACTGGATGCTCATAGTTTTCAGCATGACTTTAAATATATGCAAGATCTAGAATTCAGTTGTATTCTTTTCTCCTCTTAAAAGGTCTACGAAGGATTCCTCCAGTTTCACAGTTGTTCTGAACAATCTTCGTGTGTTCCTGATATTTGACTGGTTGTTGCTGGTCCATGACTTCCTGTGTACTCCTGGAGACCCCAAAAAGCGGGACAGTGCCCCGTCCTCCCGGCAGAGAACTGCCCTCAGTGACCCAGCCGTGCTGCCCAAGGCAGTGAAGAGCGGGGTGGTCACCAAACGCTCCTCCCTGCCTGTGACTGCAGAGAAGCAGCTGGAGGTCAAGGTCAACGTGACAGGTAAATGTGCTCTGTGGGGCTTTGTGGGGGCTTTTCTCAGTAAGAACCATGTGCTGGTGTAAAACTGGAGCTGTTAAGGGAGATCAGGAAACCCCCTACAAATGCTTCACATGCCTCCATGGTCTTGGCAGCTGCCCTGGTCATTGTGAGTTTTTCTGTTTGGTTAAGGAACCGAGTTTGTGGTGGTTGAGGACATGTCTTGCTTTGACACCAATGCCATCATTTTGAAGGGGACGACGGTTCTCACTTACAAGCCCAAGCTGTTGGATCGCCCTTTCTCTGGGAGTTTGTTTGGCATTGAGGTAAGAAAAAAAGAGATTTGCTTTTGTAGAACAGCTAAAATTAGAGGAGCTTGTGAAGATACTTTATTATAAGTATATATCCAACAGGAGTAATACACAAATGGTTTTTTAAGTTTGTTAGTTCCTCTTCAAATGCCCCCATTTTATTGAGTTTTGTATAGTTTCTCTTAAGGCAGTGAAACACTTGACTGTAACCTCAGAATAATGGTAGTCCTTGCCTGGCCTGTTCTCTCAGTTCATAATTTTTTAAAAATAATTTGCACTTTTTAGGTGTTTTCGTGCCGATTGGGAAATGAGCAGGAGACTGCACTGTCAATCATTGACCCAGTGCAGATCCACATGGAGCTTGTGGGGAGTGCCTCCTACCCCAGTGGGTCAGGACTGCTGGATGCTTTCAACAGTGAAGATTTTCCTCCTATTCTAGAGGTAATACTAAAGGCCTGAATAAAACTGTATGTGGTAGAGAATACTGGACCATGATATATAGCACAGATATTTTATGCCCAAGGACTCAATAGAAGACTTTCAAAGGCATAAGAAAAGAGTAAGGTTATTTTTTCCTGAAGTGAAAAAGAGAAAGAAACAAACATGATGAAAATGCTCTTAGTGGTAATGAATGAATGAATTTGGGGATATATTATAGAGATATATAGTGGGGGAAAGAAGTGGGCTGATAATCTAGACATGGTAGTTACTAATACCTAAAAAAAAAGGTGTATTTCTGTATCTAATTGTTAGAGTTTTTTAGAAGGGAATTCTGTTTAGAGACATTTTTTCCCATTATACCAAAGTGAAACTTTTCCCCTGAGATGTGCTTTTAACACTTTTGGTTGTTGGTAAATAACAAGTTTGCCAATTTTATTATTAGAGCTTCAAAACATTGTGGTCATCAAATTTTGACACTAAATTTTGTCTCCCTTTGGGTAAAGCTTTATTAATATCCAAAGTGTACAAGAAAAAATATGTAGACAGGGGCAAGTGACTCTTATATTTTAATTTTTCATTTAGATTCAGCTGCAGGCACTGGATATCAGACTGTCCTACAATGATGTTCAGCTCTTCCTGGCAATTGCAAAGTCAATCCCACAGCAGACCAGTGCAGCTCTGCCTGACTCAGCTGCTGCCAGTGCTGCCCATGGCCCCAGCACAGCGCTGGGGGCTGAGGCCCAGGAGGGCAGGGAGGGGTCCAAACGGGCGCTGGATCCTGTGCTTGGTACGTTTATAGCTGTTGCAGTGAAGCCATTGCTCTGACTAAGGGAGGTTGCCACAAGGAGAAACTGGTCTAATTGCTTAGCACAGGAGATGTTGGTATGTCAGTGGTGTAAACCCTCTGGTGATTGGGATTCCCTGGTGGTGGCATTGTCCTGCTGGCACTGTAGAAACAGTACAAGCCATGCTGGATCATGTACTTTTACTGCAGTTGCACTGTTAAACCCAGCCCCATTTTCAAGCAGCCCCACCTTGCTGTAGCAGTGAAATGCAGTGGGTGGCTGTGCAGGTCTCTGATGGCTCCCTGTCATTGCAGAGGTGCAGCTGGCCCGGCTGCAGGAGTTGGGCTTTGCTGTGGAGGACTGTCGGAAGGCTCTGCTCATCTGCCAAGGTAACATCCCCTGCTCAGCTGCCTTGCACGTTGTTCATATTGCCTTAATTGCAGTGAAGTAAAAACTTCCAGCCTGTGGGTAGCTGATGCACAGGCAGTATTCCCTTCTTCAGAGTTTCTTTACTTTGGCTCTGTTTTGGAATAATCTTGAACGTTCTTTTTCCTGTTCTGCTGCTGTGTAGAACCCACCCCACAAAGATTCTGTCTGCCCTTTGGGATGTCATATGTGGGATGTTTGACTGTATTTTGTTTGGGGGGGTTGGATTATGTGCATTTATTCATTTTGATGTTGTCCTTGCTTCTTGCTATTATCCATCCATCCATCCATCCATCCATCCATCCATCCATCCATCCATCCATCCATCCATCTCTTCCCCTTGAGAGCACGTGTTTTCATCTCTCCCTTTTTGAATTACATTTTCCCTGTTTCTCCAAGCAGTATATGAAAAGATGAAGCTTTAACAGCTTTTCTGTTTTTCTTTAGCACCTTTGTGCTTCCCACTTCATTTAGAGGCATTCCTGGCACTAATAGAGATTTTTATTATGTTGCCACTTGGTTTGCAAACTTCAAAACACATTTCTCACTCTTGGAATAGTCTGATGTATTTATAATCTCATATTTGTGTTATTAAAGAGAACACATTCAAGGGACTGTTGGTGGTCTGCCATAAGGCACATGGTTTTTTACTAAGTACATTTCATTGAGAAAGTAGATGGTGATTGATTGGTTGTTTGCTTTTATCTAAGGTGACTTGAAAAAAGCAGCGAGTTGGTTATTTAAGAATGCTGAACCTTTGAAATCAGTTTCCCAGAGCTCTTCTGCTCGAGACAGCCAGGGGATTGTGCCTTTGCAGTTCATCTCTGGAGTGGAGATAAAGGCAGAGAGTGTGTGCATTTGCTTCATCGATGACTGCATGGACTGTGACGTTCCCCTTGCAGAGTTAACCTTCTCTCGTGAGTGTCTGCTGCTGCTGCCTGGCAAATATGACTGTCACTTACTGGGTATCTTCAGCTGTCTCAGGACTTGTGAAATTTTAGTTGGTGGTGGTTCTGGGGGATTGGGGAATCTGGTTCTGGTTTGCTTTGTGTTTTGTTTTTAACAGGTTTGCAGTCCTTGTAGGGTTAAGATTCTGGTTTTCCTTTTGTGATGGGCTTTTTGTGCCATTTCACTTTAAAAGACAAGACTAAACCTTCCATTGCTTACTCAAGAGTTCACAAAACTGGGAAACTTGATTGTTTTGTGTTAGTATAACATTCCCTTTTTTCCCCCCAGGTCTGAATTTTCTCCAGCATTTGAGAACCAGCCCTGAAGGTTACGCTCATTTTACCCTCTCTGGAGATTATTACAATCGTGAGCTTTCAGGTGAAATACCTGGGGTGTTGTTGTGTCCTTTATTTAAGTTTAGGAAACAGCTTTTCCTAGTTCAGGAGCCTGAAGTTCATCCACTGTGAAATGCCTGTAGGGGAATGGGAAAGGTTGGCTTTTGTGATGGTGTGTGTGTGAGAGAATGTGATCCTGGTCAGGTGAAGGGGTGTGGAAAGCTGAGATTTTGCTGATCTGAAAGTAGCACTGAAGTTTTCAAATGTAATTGCATAGAAAGGTTATCCAGGAACAGGGCAGTTACATAACTGGGTGTGTCTGTATTAACTTTTTTAGCATTTCTGTTTTTGGGACTTTCAGTTACTTATGTATTTCAGGAGGGAAAAGCATGTGAGGGATGGGGATCAGGCTGAAGTCAAGGGATGAACATAAGAAGACCATCAAAATTTTTAGAGAAGAAAAACAAGTTAGGTCTCAATTCCAGTCAGACACTGACAAAAGAAATAACCTAGTGTGTTTTTTCTGAACTGAGTGACTAAATTTTCTGTTATATCATTGGTGACAACCACCTCAGGAATGATCTGCCACTAACAAGGTAGTTTTTTAGTTTTTAAAAAGACATAGTGTTTTTTTTAAATATCTTTTAGGCCTTTGTCTTATGTGATACTGAATAATAGGCCAACTTATGTATAATTGTGTGAAAATAATTTTCAAAACCATTTCAGAGGGCTTAATTACAGCTAACTTAAATAAGCTGTAATTGCCTTCTAGTGTTTTAATTGTGTGCTGGGAGCCCTTTGTGGAGCCGTGGCCCTGCTCTCTCTGCTGGCAGCAGTGACAGTGACAGTGACAGTGACAGTGTGTGTGTTGCAGGCTGGGAGCCCTTCGTGGAGCCGTGGCCCTGCTCTCTCTCCTGGCAGCACCAGCCCTCGAGCCGCCTGCACCCCCCGCGCCTGCGGCTGGAGCTCAAGGCCAAGCCTCGCCTGGACATCAACATCACCTCTGTGCTCAGGGGTACGTGGGGCATCCCTAGGAGCATCTCTGTGCCTGGCCCTGCTGGCAGGGACACCTCTCTGGGACATCCCTGCTGGTGTCCTGCAGGGACAGAGGGGCTGCTGGCAGAGTCCCCATGTCCCTCCCGTGCTGCTTCCCCAGGGTGTGCTCAGGCAGTCTGGGTTCTGTCACACACTGGGCAAGTGGACAGACACGGGCCGCATGTTTTACAGATCAGTAGGAATTCTTTCCCTTGGTCATATGAATTCTATCAAATTCATATGTTGTTTGAAATTTATTTTTAATCAGAAACAGGCTTTCACTTAAAGCTTTCCATACTTTACAGTGCTTAAATATATTCTGGGAGCTCATCATTTGTTAGTACCTTGACAGGTGTAATGGGAGCTGCTCATTTCAGTTCTGCAGTCTCTGAACACCTGAGCTTCAGTTCCCACCTCAGGAAATCAAAATATTTTGTTCATCACTAACTCAAATTTCATGTGAGTTTCTGTGTTGTTGGATTATGATTGTGTGCATTTCCCAAGAATATTGTTGCTCACTCTGAGTAATTTGGTGAGCACAGTAAAGAAATGACAACAGCTGAGCTTGTAGATGGAACAGAAGAGCCTTCTTTGGTCCTTTCCACCACAGGACCTGTGGGGTTGGCAGAGGTGGGAGCCAGAGTGGCAGGAAAAGCATATCAACCATTCCCAAGAGTTCCAAAGATGCTTTTCAATACCAGTGATAATAAGTAGTAAAGCTTGTTTGTGATTAATACTGTGCCAGAAGACTCCATTGGTGTCTTGATATTTATGCAGGAATGTGCCTGTACTTCTTAAAAATAAAAGAACCCAATCCCTGGGAAATGCTTCTAACATGGAAATATTTAAGGTTAATTGCCTCCACAGGGAGGACTCTTAGATTGCCACAGGAGTATCTTAAGAACATGGAACTTCACACACAGTTTTTTAATGAAATCTTAATAATAATTATTTGGTTTTGGGGACACTGCTGCAATTTTATGAGCTGTTGTTTGTCTTTAACTCATGTAAGTGGCTTACATTAAAAACAGTAACGTAGAACTGCTGCCATTGGAGGGAAGGAACTTCAGTGTGATGAATTGAACACACTGCTCCCTGCCTTTGTTTACTGCCCCCCTGGATGCATTGGCTGTCTGTGCTTCCTTTCCTCTAGAGCAATACATGTGCACCAAGCAGGCCTGGATGGAAGATTACTGTAAACAGGACAAAGAAGTGAATGTAATCAGCTCAGAAGACTGGATGGGCTCCTCGGTGGATCCCCCATGTTTTGGGCAGAGTATGTTGCTCATTAATCACACTTTATTTGAAACAGTCCTGCCACACACAGTCATCTGTCTAATGTATTGCAAACAGAAGTACTTGGGCTTCACAGCACACAGTGATTTGTTAGAGCTGTTAGGCAAAAAAAAAAACCAAAACACAAAAGCTATGTTCTGTTCAACTGTGTTTAATGCTTTAAAACTAAAACTCTTTCTGGCTGCTTAGCTTAGAGTGAGAGCTTTGCAGTGCTCATTCTGCTTCCTTTTATTGTAACACTCAGTAATGAGTGACTCTCCCATCAAAGATTAAATCAGTGTTGAGTTAAGGGCATGTGCAGTTGAGAGGGGAGGGGATCTTTTCCTTTGTACCCCAAAGACCTATAGAACTGAGTTTCTGGGGGGAAATCCTGTTTTATTTGTAAAACAATCATTTAAGTCATGACTCTGATATGTGACAGGCCTTTTAGCTTCTCTTCTCTCAGAGTTACTTCTGGAAGTAATTTTATTAATCCAGATCCCAGCTAAGTGCATGTGAAGGGGTGCAGCCTCACGTGCATGGTGCCAGCTGTGTCTTCCCTGGTGCATGAGGGGGAAGATCCTCCTGTGTTTGTGTTTTTCCTTACCTGCTAACTTTGTCTTTCCTGTCTACCAGGCCTTCCTCTTGTCTACCTTAGAACTAGGAGTACAGCCAGTTTGACTAACCTAGAGCATCAGATCTATGCTAGAGGTACTGTACAGACAGAGACCAAAAAAAGGTGGTTTTCTTCTTTGGAAGGCTCTTGTACAATAAATACTGTGCTGTATGGGTGACTTGCTGGTAGATTGGCTTCTGATCTGTAATTCTGTAGAACTTGGAAGAGCCAGAAGAATTGTATGAAATAAAGCTCAACACTATTTTTTTGCAATTGGCAAAAATTAGAATTTTCATTTTCAAGGATTTTGTTTTCTTGCCATTTAATTGGAAAGAACTTTCCCTGTAAGCTTAACATCAGATTTAAGTCTTCACTGATGAGGTGAGGGTATATGGGGGTTGTTATTATTGATTTGGAAGAAAGTTTCATGTGATTATCAGTAACTCCTTCAAAAACTCCCCTGCCCTCACTTTCTGCTTCTTACCTCTGTGAACCTGAAGCTTTTGGAGCAATTGCAGATCAGTTCTGGAGAAGAGATTTCAGTCTGTCCTAACTCTTCTTTAAGCAGTTGATTTATTGTGTGCACCTTCCTCCCACTTCTCTCATACCAAAAGATGTGTGCATTTAGGTAGCAGCCATTCATCTTCCTTTTAAAGTAAGTTACTGGACTTTGACAGGGGGTTTTCTCTGTCCAAACACAGTAAGTATTTTCACAGATTTGATGCACTGCAGTGTGGAAGATGAGAGTAACACTTGTGTGCTGGTTAGAAATCCATGCTCGGAAAAAGTCAGCCATGGGAGGTGAAGTGTCTTCTGGGATTTTGCTGTCCCAGTATTTTAACAAAACCAGATTGCCTTGGGTTGCATTCAAATTATTTTCTCTACTTTGTTTTAGTAGGTTTTATCCTGCATAGGAAAATATTTCTACTTGTTCAGTGTTTAAGGATAAAATTCCCATTCAAAGGGGTTACTGGCTAATCCTGTATTTGTCACACTGAGAGCAGTGTGTGTTGTGTGTTGCAGCTGAGGTGAAGGACTCAACAGCAGTGTGTGTTGTGTCTTGCAGCTGAGGTGAAGGCTCCCAAGCGCAGACAGCCCTTTGTGCCCTTTGCCCTGAGGAACCACACTGGCTGCACCCTGTGGTTTGCCACCCTGACCACCACCCCAACACGGTAAGGACCTGTGAGGTCACTTCAAACATCTTTCGCTTCTCCTCCAGCTCAGCCAAACCCTGGTTTTTGCAGTGCTTTTGCTCTGCAGAGGCACACAGGCAATTCCCAGTTTTACTTAGTGAAGACCCTCTTCTGTGACACTAAATCTTTTTATTTTTATCGAGAGGCCCAACAGAATGTGAAAAACAGTCAGATACATTAATGATGTGAATGTGTTCATGAGGACTGAGGCAGAGTAAAAAGCACTTGCTTCTTGGTCAGTTTGTAAACTGCTGTGATTCTCTTGCAGGGCTGCTCTGTCTCACAGTGGGAGTCCAGGTGTTGTTCCTGAGGAAAATGGGACATTGCTGGATGATGCCCATAATGTCAGTGAATGGCAAGAAGTTACCACTGGGGAAGAGATTCCATTTGAGTTTGAAGCCAGAGGGAAACTCAGACACAGGTGAAGTTTTACACACTCACATATGGAACACTAATGGTGTTACATTAAAATCAGGAGTTTTTTAAATCTCCTGTTAATATTAAGCTTTATTTTTGAGGCTCTTGTATAGAGTGAAATGATCAGTTCTCTGGTGAGCAGCATCCATTGCTGTAGGTGGCAGCTGTTCCTACATGTGAGTAGGATCATTGTAAGGTTTTAGGAAGACTTGGGGCCTCAATTATAAATCAGTGTCCTTTATTTTAAAGAACTGGAGTAGAGGGATGTTGGTTGTTGAACATAAGTGTTATCAGAGGTAAGGTATGTGGCATGGGTTTATTTTTGCTTTTATGATATAGTTGTTCTTCTGTATATTTGTTAGGGAAGGTGGAACAATCAAACAGAAAATTGGATCTGTCTTTATCCATGAAATAGAAAAACTCTTGAGACTTTTTAATGCTTCAGTGAGATTCTTTTTTCAGAATCCCCTGGTTTGAACTATTTGGTGCTGACACTGTACAGTAATGCTTGACTGTAACTTACCTTGGTCTGAACTAGGCACACACATGATCTAAGGATTCACCAGCTGCAGGTGAGAGTCAATGGCTGGGAAGAAGTCAGCCCAGTGTCTGTGGACAAAGTGGGAACGTTTTTCCGATACGCTGCACCAGATAAGAACTCCTCCTCCTCAACTGTGAGTTCTCAGTTTGAGTGTCATGTAGAAGTAATGATGGCTGCAAGATTTTGATCTAAAAGCAGCTGCTGCATAAGATTGTCCTTTTTCCACTTGACTTGAATTGTGAGAGTTGGAGATGCTGTGTTCTAATTAGCAATTAATGTGTAACAGCCACAGCCAGGGCAGCCAGCACTGTCTGGGCTTGGCAGTCAGAGCTCCTGGGGCAGAACCAACATGGTGGGGACAGTGCCATGGGCTCATGGAGACTGAGCTTTTAATCAGCCCAGCACTTCAGCAGCTATTTTTATTTCTTTTATTGCAGGAATGCTTTTCATGCATTTAATTTACTTAAAATAAACAAAACTGGTAATTTCCTGTAAGCCAAGACATGTTGAAATATGTGGCTGCTTAGACAAAATACACTTGTCATGAAGGGAAAATGCATTTGTAATAATCAGGCTGGCATTTGGGGAAGGCCCAATGATAAAAATGATTTTGGGGATTTCAGAACTAGCTAAGTTTGGAGACTAACCACTGGAAGCTGTTGAGCACTGGAGAATTAGGAAGTTGAGATCTTTTTGATATGAAACAGAATTAGAATTTAATTTCATGATGCTACTGAAAAGAGCCAGTGGTCTCTTATTTGCATCTGATGTTTTCATATTGAAGCATAAAAAGCATCACCTCTCTGTAACTTGAATATTGAAGGAAAAGGATGCAAATTGAGACTTGCTGTTCAGGAACATCTTCTGGGGAATTTTCTTTACAATAAACCTTTTTCAGCTTCATTTCTTTGTAAAGCCATATTGCAAACAGGCTTTGCTAATCTAGTTCTGACATGATTCCAAGCTGTGCTGAAGATCAGAATTACAAAGTAATGAAAGTTTATTCTTCTCTAGTAATGTTCTGTATTACAGCTGAGAGCAGTATCTTAGAAATTGAACAACTTTAACTTTCTTGTTTACTTTCCTCCCAGCTTGGAAGCCCAATAGGTAGAACAAATATAATTCATCCACAAGTCTACGTGAGTATATATTTTCATTTTTTCAGAGCTACTTAAATAAGACTAAATAATTCTACAAGTGAACTGACTTTTCCATCCTTCTAGAACCTTTTTATTAGAAAGGGAACAAAGGTCAAGCAAAAAAAGTCTTTCAAATCAGAACAAATATTTTTTTATCATTCCTCACGAGTACAAATGTTTGAAGAATGGATCTTAAATTCCAATATGTGAATTCTGGCATGTAAGTGCTGGAATATAATATGTTTTTTTCAGTATTGAAGTGGAAATGACTTCGTGTAATGTAGAAGGTAAAACACTACAATAGAGGGGCAGCTAGGAGTGAAGAAAGTGTGGATATTTTAAGAAAGCTTTGTTATTTTCTAGTTTTAACAGATAGGAATAAGTGACTGTTAAATATATAAGATTCTGAATTCAAACTCCATGGATTTATAAAATAGTGTAATAGTGAGATGATGTATAGTCTTCTTTTAGGATCTGTGTTGCTCTTAGTTGAACTTCTGTTCTTTTTAAAAAGATAATGGAGTTAGTGGTATGTAGAATTGCTTTTTCCTAGTTAATTTGGCTGAGTTGTGAGGAGGAGGTACAGGATTATAAACCATTATTATGGAACTATATAGGCCTTAGTTGCACATGGTTGGACTCAGTTTCTCTCCAGCAGTTACTGCTTCCACATTGAGGTCCCCCTCTTGTAGATGTGTTCATTACCTGAGCTTTTGAATGCTTTTAAATATCTTCCAGTTTTCTTCATTGCCTCCAGTTCGAGTGGTGTTCGAGGTGACGATGGAGGGCAGTGCCCGGAAGGTGATCACGGTGCGCTCGGCCCTGATGGTGAAGAACAAGCTGGAGACCCCCATGGAGCTGCGGCTGGACAGCCCCTCTGCCCCCGACAGTGAGTGCTGGGAGCTCCTGTGCTGCATTCCTGTGGCATTCCATGCATGCTGTGGGAAGGTTCTGCCCTGGGTGTCGTGGGTGGGTCACACCAAAACAGACCTCCCTGGGGAGGAAATGGGTATTGTCTGGAAGGGAATGGTCAGCAAGGGGAGCCATTGGGATTTCTGCTCATTGTTGAGGTAAACAGCGAAAGCTGAGACTCTGTAAATGCTGAATGTTGTTTCTGTGTGTGGCAGCATTGTCTCTTTATACAGTAGTCTGGAAGGTTTGGGTGTTAACATCAAAGGTGTAGTGTACAAACATACTGACAGGCTGTCAGCACCCAAAGTGTGTAAGGAATGAGGTTTTTTTGAAATAAGCGTTTTCACTAAAGAAGCCAAGAGCAAAAGAATTTGAATTCTAGCAAGTTTTTGGGCTGTTTCACCTAAATTGATCTGCTGCCAGATTGTGAATAGGGCTGAAAATAACAGGTTGGTGCTTGAAACATACCTAAAGTAGGAAGTGATTTATATTAAAATCAAACTTATTGCTTCGAAAAATTGAGACTTACAACTTCCAAACTTTATATTTTTCTGTAAAGGGACCTGTCTTGATATGTGTGTGTTCTTCTCTGGCTGCAGAACCTGTGGTCCTTCCAGCAGTCATGCCAGGAGATTCCTTTGCCATCCCCCTGCACCTGACGTCCTGGCGCCTGCAGGCCCGGCCCAAGGGCATGGGGGTCTTCTTCTGCAAGGCCCCCATTCACTGGACTGATGTGCAGAAGACAGCAGAGGTTTGCAGCAGCAAGAGGGAGTGTCACTCCATGGAGTCTGAGAACAGCAGGTTTTTCAGGTAATTAAGACCTAATTCTTTTTGTGTAAGATCTGTTACCATCTTCTGAAGGAACTCACAAGAAAGCAAATGCTTGGAGGCGAAGCTGCTGCGGTTTAATGGGATGTTTGTTTGGTCTGTTGAGTGATGAGAAAGCAGTGAAGTGTAACTGCTGTATTCTGCAGGGCTCCTTGGAGCTCCTCTGAGAGTACAAGGCACAGTGTTAATATTTATTTTTATTTATTAATTTATATAAAAAAGAAAATATTAGAAAACAGAATGTGGACTTAAATTAACTGCTTTGTCTCACTGAGGATTGATTTAGGGGTGCTCTGTATTTAGGAAATACTAGAATAGAGATCATGGAAGTGGGTCAGGACTGGACCTTTGCACACCATACAGTTACTGCTGTGTGTCAGTTCCATAGTTCATTTCTTAATATGCTGCTTTTGAACGTATTACAGGGAGGAAAATCAACAAATTATTTAAAATGCAGGTTTACTTACTCCATTTTTCTCTTAATTTATGGAGAACTGAAGTGTCAGGTGGTCAAAGAAGGGATGTATCTTCTGGGAAGAAGGACACAGTCAGCATTTATGTTTAAGAACATGATTATAGGTTACTTTAATAGGTAAAATGTCTTAGTAATAGTTGAGAATGTGTTTTTGGAAGTGTATGGAAGCTGTTTCAGTAGTTGGTGATCTGTAAAATCCATTTTCTGTTACACCTCTGAACAGACCAGGTTTTCTTGACTGACAAACTTAAGACATTGATTAAAATCAGGAACCTTCTGTTATCTTAATGTTAAGCATAAATACAAAGTTCCTTATCGAGCTGCAAAGTGATTATGTGGAGAACAACTCTAACTGCTGTTTTTCTTACCAATCCTGAGGTTAGAGCATGTTAGAGGATTTAGTGCAGTACAGAGAGACAGGGTTCAGTTGTTCTGTCAAACTCATCGACTTCTCCTGTGTCTGCATCCCCAGGTTTTGTGTGGCTATAAAGAAGGAGAATTACCCTGATTACATGCCTTCCAGCATATTCTCTGACAGTGCTAAGCAGATTTTCAGACAGCCTGGGCACACTATTTACCTCCTGCCCACAGTGGTGATCTGCAACCTGCTCCCTTGTGAGCTGGAGTTCTACGTGAAGGGTTTGCCCATCAGTGGGACGCTGAAGCCTGGCAAGGAGGTGGCCCTGCACACAGCTGACACCTCCCAGAACATTGAGCTTGGTAAGGGCCTCCTTCAGGTGCCATTCTGATCCTCAGGGCCTCAGGGGAACTTGTTTCTATGAGGAACTATGGTGCAGAATGGAAAAATTTAAAAATGGACAGCATTTATATGATTAGTTCATTTGCTTGTAGGGCTTCTTAGTTTTAATAAGCAAGTGCACACATTGTGGGGAAAAAACTACTAATATTGCCATCATTCCCCCAAATCTGTCAGCTGTCTTAGTCTGTTCCTTATTTGGCTCTTTTATTGTTTGCTTGAGAGTGGAAACAGGAGAGAACAGTGACAAAGAAGGGAATAAATCAAAGAAGTTTCTAATGTTTTGGGTGGTTTTGCTGTTTTCTTTTTGACAGAAGTAGTTGGTGTTGAGCATATGGAATTATTCAACACTGGCTGGGATTGTGATGCCTAAAGCAATAAGTAGCCCTAAGCAGGATTCCTTTACAGAGGCTTTTTTGGTGCTTGTGGCCTAAATTGAAGCATTTCTTCCTGAGGTCAGAGTTTACTGCACTGGGCAGATTCAGAAATTGATCTGTGTGAGCTACACAAAATACTCAGAAAGATCAAGTCATATGAAACACCAGCCTCGATACTCACCAGAGCACAGTGTCAGTGTGGGTGATGTTTTCTCTGGTTGGGTTTGTTTCCACAGGGGTGTTGCTGGAGAACTTCCCAGTGTGCAAAGAGCTGCTGATCCCCCCCGGGACGCAGAACTACATGGTGCGCATGCGGCTCTACGACGCCAACCGGCGGCTGCTCAACCTCACCATCCGCATCGTGTGCCGTGCCGAGGGCGCCCTCAAGATCCTCGTTTCAGCACCATACTGGTTGATCAACAAAACAGGTCAGCCTGGTTGTAGGCCAGGAGCTGGGAGGTAAAGATTTCATGCAGTGTTTTGGTTTGCTTTCTGGACAAACAGCAAATTTAGCAGTGCCAGCAGCTGTTGTTCGGTGAGTGTTACAGCAGATAACTTGGACACTTGAGCTGCTGTATCACAGGTTTTCAAATGTAACTGTTGTACTTCTAAAGAAATCAGCAGAGATTAGATCACTGTTAAAACTTGTGGTTTTCAAAGGCTGAAAAGTTTTGAGAAGGTAGCAGGTCTGAATTGCAGTTAGTCTGTGTTAACTTCCACTGGCACTGTCAGGTCTGCTTGGACCAGACCCCATCACCTGCAGCTGTTTTAAGCAGGTTAAGTGGAGAACTGGGAGGATGCAGGCAGACTAATGGATATTACTGCAACCAGAATATTTTAGGTTGTTCATTAATTTCAAGTAGTTTTCCCCATGCTCATTTTAATTTGTGCAAAGGTGGTGTGTAGTTTACCACTCTTCTTTTTGTGTGTGTTCACTTAAAAGGATTGCCACTGATCTTCAGACAAGATAATGCAAAAACAGATGCTGCTGGGCAGTTTGAAGAGCATGAGCTTGCCAGGAGCCTCAGCCCACTGCTGTTCTGTTATGCTGATAAAGAACAGCCAAACTTGTAAGTAAGAAGAGCAATCAGGTGGAACTTCACAAAGCAGCAATTCACAGATTGGGTGCTGATACATCCATATGAGAATCATGTAGGAAAAGTCCTTCCCTGTTAAGATGAGCTGTTGCTAAAGTTTTTTAATACTGAAATGAGTATGTTGGATCTTTAGACATTTCCTGTTGAAAACTCCTTGCTTGGCTCCTTCTGTTTTGTCTGAATTTATTCTAAATTTTCTTTTATTTTTTTTCTTTCAAGGGTAAAATAGACTCAAATGTTGTTGTGATTAATCAGTCTGAAAATTGCCAAGCCCTTTACAGGACATGTCCACTGAATCCTGACCAGTGTGTTGAAAGAGCTTATGGCAGAAATGCAGAATGAACCACTCAGTAAGGGATTTATCATGTCCTCTAAGGCTTTTATATCCAAACACAGGTGTTCTTTCTGCATCTCAGCATGTGTTTGATCATCAGCATCATGTTGTCATCTGATCCTGTATTTAAATGAATAAATCCTTGTGTTTTTTCCCTCCTCCTAGTTGCACCATGCGGGTTGGCAAAGGAATCCATCCTGAGGGCATGCCTGGCTGGTGCCAGGGCTTCTCCCTGGATGGGGGCAGTGGAGTCAGAGCCCTCAAGGTGATCCAGCATGGAAACAGGCCTGGCCTCATCTATAACATTGGTAGGTGGTGACAGGAACGTTGGTGAAACCCTGTGGAACTCTTGGTGAGACGTGATGGCAGTGACACCAGAAACAGGGTGACTGCAGCAGAGAAAAGTGTTGTTAAAGGTTTTTGAGGGTCCACAGAAATTATTAAACAAGCAAATAGTATTTTAAGTATTTTTCTTTACTTGTAATTTCATTATCTTAAAATCCATTTTCAGTTATTTTTAATTTTGCATTTCATAACTGAGTGTTAATAACTGCATTTACAAACTCTTCTGCCTGTTTCTCTCTGTCTCCCCTGTGTGTTAATTCCAAGTACATTTGAAATCCCACCACATTACTCTGATTATTTTGAGTGTCTGTGTACTGTAACTGTTCAGCCATCTGCTGCTTCTGTGGGTTTTGCTTTGTACAGGCTGATGTGCAGGAGTGCAGCTTCTGGCTCCTGGTGTACAGAAAGCACAATTTCTCCAGAAGGTTTTAGTTCTTTAATTCAATGAGAGTTTGGAAGTTAATCCACAATGATTTTTGAGAAATTTTTTGTATGTTAAAACATGGAATAATTGCTTTCATTGATGTACTTGTGACTGGAAATAGTTTTGGGGGGTTTTATCTTAAGTGTTATGATCTCTAAATTGTACTTGAGAAACAGAGGGTAACAGATGGCATAAAATTACATTGACTGTTGAAAATAATGTGTCAAAACATGGCAGTGATATGGCACAAACAGTGCATGTCAGGAACCCAGGGAAGGACTTGGGTTCTCTGCAATATACTGTGGCAGGTGTCTTCTTCTTTAGTAATTAATAGCTTTATTTTTACCTTGTTTGTATCACTAGGTATTGATGTCAAGAAAGGCAGAGGCCGCTACATTGACACCTGCATGGTCACCTTTGCTCCCCGGTACCTGCTGGACAACAAATCCAGCTACAAACTGGCCTTTGTGCAGCGGGAATTCGCCAGAGGGAGGGTAAGAGGCCTCCTGGGGACACCTTTAGTAACACACTGGTTTGTCACAGAACAGAACAAATGCTGTTGTTGTAAATATTATTGGCTGGTTATGAGAATCTTTCTCATTATTCCACCTGAGAGAACAATTGCTGTGCTGGCACTTGAGAGTCTGCAGGTGGACTCTGGGTTTTCAGTGCCAGGACCATTCACCAGTTCCTCCCTGACTCCTGTCCTAGGGAGCAGCCAACCCTGACGGATACATCTCCACCCTCCCTGGCTCCAGTGTTGTGTTCCACTGGCCACGCAATGACTATGACCAGCTCTTGTGTGTGAGGCTCATGGATGTCCCAAACTGCATCTGGTCTGGGGGCTTTGAGGTCAACAAGAACAGCTCTTTCCACATCAACATGAGGTAGGTGTGGTCTGCAGCTCTCCTACTGTGCTGCTGGGCTGGGACAGAAGCAGCTGTTCCATGCTTAGGACTGCAGGTTGTGCAGGTCAGAAGCTCACCTGTGTTTGTGCTTTGCTCTTGTTCAGAGACACCCTGGGAAAATGTTACTTCCTGAGAGTGGAGATCACCCTGCAGGGGGCCACGTACCGCATCGCCTTCAGCGACACCGACCAGCTGCCGCCGCCCTTCCGCATCGACAACTTCTCCAAAGTGAGGGGCAAAACTGGGGTTTCTTCCTCTGTTTTTTAGTAAAAAAAGTAGTTCTTCTGTATCTGTGAGAAGAGGGAGATGAGTAGCTTGTGTAATGAAATAAAGTGAAAGTGGGTGTAGCAAGAGGTATTTGTAATAATTGTGATTTTTCTGAAGTTCTGGTAAAAATTGGGTAGCCCTTAATTACATCTTGTTCAAATAATAGTGCTAATGTTGTGGCTTTTGTGAGTGCCTTAAAAGTCTTGCAAGGAAGAGCATTGTTGCTGAAGAGAAATTGTTCTGGGGCAGTAGTTTTAAATCTGTTCTAGTCTCCTAATTTTGACAGGATGACTTGAGATGCTGAACTGAAGATGTTTTGTGCCACAGATGACAGATAAAAGCAACGATGACATTTCTCTTCCCTTTAATAGTATTTTTAATTGAGACCTGAATGGAAGAATATGCATATGAAACCACCTGGGGGAAAACAAGTGCTTTGAACATGTTTCAGTGATCAGCTCCTGGAAAATGAGCAAATGGCAGCAAAAAATCTGCCTGATTAATGTTTCCCTTGTGAAACAAGCTGCACTTTCCTCCCTGCTGCAGGTCCCCATAGTGTTCAACCAGCACGGGGTGGTGGAGCCCAGGCTGTACACCGAGGTGAAGCCCATGACCTCCCTGGACTATGCCTGGGACGAGCCTGTCCTGCCCCCCTTCATCACGCTGATGGTGAAGGGCGCGGGCTCCTCCGAGGTTGTCTGCTGCATGAACGACTTCCAAGACAGCAAGCAGCTCTACTATGAAAACTTCATCTATATTGCTGCTACATACACTTTCTCAGGGTAATTCCTTATGTCTTAGAGGAAAATATTTGGGGTGTTTATGCTGTTCAATAGGTTTTACATTGATACTCTCTTAATTGTTGCCTTCTGAAAATTTTTCAAATGCAACTGAACTTCTGTCAGCCTTGTAGCCAGCAGAAGAAATGCCAAATTCAGAGCTGTCTGGCAGTCAGTTATCTGTGTATCTTAGCTCATTTGGTCACAGTACCTTTGTTTTGGAGGTGCAGCCTGACATTGTTCACTCTGTCACACAGTGAGGAAGGTTAAGCATGTGGCATCTGCTGTGCCACCACTGTCTGATCTTGGAAGAGCAGGGGTGGTCGGGGTCCTCTCTGGGGGCTTCATTTTTTTGGTGTCTAAAGGACACTGTACCACAGTTCACACCTATTTACAACATGCTTGTGAAGTATAAACTTGCATTACTTTATATGCTACTGAAAACAGCTCTGAGAGAGTGATACAGGCTTTGTTGCTTCCCTTGATGTAAGGTAGAAAATTGTCTTTAATTTGTCTGTTTTGCCTGTGAAGTTCCTTGTTGCAGTGAGAAATCAAAGCCTCTTTTAAGAAATGTGCTCAAATTGACAGCTTGTACTGGTAATTCCTAATGAGAGGGGAAAGAAACCCAATATGAATTTATGTCTGATGGACTGTGTTGGAGGTGTAAATTCAGTTTTGGTACACATCTAAACCAAGCTACAGAAGAAGCATCTACTCTGATAAGGATGATGGTATTTTCTTGGTGTTCTAGTTTGCAGGAGCCAAGTGCAAGACCAGTTGCTTCAAATAAGCACGTTGCAAATGCAGAGCTTGTCCTTGATGTTTCTCCAAAGACTCAAAGAGTTGTGCTGAAAAAAAAGGTACCAAGACACATTTGTTTGGGTTTTTTTTAATGCTGTTTCTCTGTGCTAAAGTAAAATCAAATGTTGAGAGTAGGAGAACATAAAAAAAGAGTTGTAACTTTTAAAGGGTGGAGACAGGCTCCAAAGTGACAGGTTCTTTTGCATTGTGGTGGTGCTTCTGTATAAGACTTTTATCAGGATAAAGGTGACAGAAAAGGAATCAGAATAAAAGTAGTGAGGAATGTTGTAAGTGTGTCCAAGGTAACAGTGTGGTAATTGTGTGTTGGATATTCTAATTAAAAATAGTATTAAAGGGATGAGAAACGGCCTCCGAAGTTAAACATATACAAGTCATTCCATTCAAAGCCTCTGACAGCAAACCAGAACAAAACTATTTGCTCTGTACTGCATTTAAATGTTGAGTTTTGATGCAACAGGAGCCAGGGAAGCGCTCCCAGCTCTGGAGGATGACAGAGACAGGAATGCTGTGCCACGAGGGCTCCTCAGTTCCCCACCACCCCCATAAGGCCTCCCCTCACTCCGGGGGCTCCAGCATGATCCTGGACATCGCCGGCCTGGCGGCTGTCACCGACAACAGGTACTGCCTGGGGAGTGGGGGCACTGCCCAGGGAGTGGGGGCACTGCCCAGGGAATGGGGGCACTGCCCAGGGCGCTCCTTGGGAACTGCTGCAGGTTCTCACTGAGCACAGTTCATGTGGCATTCTCTGAACCAGGGAAGAGACATGTGGAAGAGCTGGATTTTACCTGGCATTTTAAACACACCTCGTGGCCACCTGTGTGACTTGGAAATACTTTTAAAAGCATGGCTAATGCATTTTCTGCAGGGGACTGTTCAAAGAGCCCTTCAGAAGTGAGATCAGGAACATGAGCTGGAGCAAAATTAATGCTCCCCTTTACCACATGTGCAGAGAACTCAGCACTGGTGCTTCCCCTGCAGGTACGAGCCCCTGATGCTGAGGAGGCCCGACCGGCGCCGCAGCTCCACCCAGACCTGGAGCTTTCGGGACGGGAAGCTCACCTGTGGCATTCATGGGCTGGTTGTCCAGGTCAGGACGGATTAGAGGGTGATCTTTGGTTTGTTGCTGATGCAGAGCACAGTCATTTGGGCCTAGTATTGAAGGGAGCTGAAAGCTTTAAGGCCAGAGTCCAGAATACAGAGGAAACAGACCTCTGCAGAGATGTTCTTATTAGTTTCAAATAATTAAACAGCTTGCACTAATAATTAGGAAAATCATTGACTTAGTACCATGATATTGCTTTGACCATTTTGTGATCAAACTGCAGCTCAGTCAGTTACTGCTTGAAGCAACCAAAAAAACTCTGTGTTGCTCTTTTTAGGTGTTGCCTCAGTAAGGAGTTACGTTTTCATCTGCAGATCCACAGTTCATCTTTTAAAAAGCTTTCTGTAATTTTGGAAAACTTTTCAGAAAGGACTTTCCCATGTCTGTTGATGATGTGATAGCTTCAGTTTTAAAACTTCAGTGGAAATACTTAATTATGGATCTTTCTTTCTCCAGGCAAAGGGAGGAATTGTGGGTCTTCATGATGGAGCTGAAGTTGTTCTAGGTCCTGACACTTCCCTTGAACTTTTGGGGCCAGTTCCACCTGAACAGCAGTTCATAAACCAAAAGATGAGGCCTGGCTCAGGAGTCCTGGCTGTGAGAGTCATGCCAGATGGACCAACAAGAGTTCTGCAGGTGACAGTCCTTCATTAACTACAATTTAGTTCCATTGTTTGCTTGTACTCTTTATTACATCTTTATATCCTTACAAATCACAGCCCTTGTAGTGATATGATGGAGGGGAATACCCAAAATAGGAAAGAGTTACCATGAAAGCTTTCACTGTACCTACTTTTTAAAGAAAGATAATTCTCTAAGATAGGACACTGTAGCTGTTATTTCTGAATAGGAAAGTGATCCTTTGGTAACTGCTTTGTTTCCAGATAACTGACTTTAACCACCGTAGAAGTGATCGTTTGTTCAGTGAAGGAGAAGAACTTCCAGTGATGGAACAAGATCTGCGCAAGCTGAAAAACCCAGACACAGAGCAGGAGTTGGAGGTGAGACATCCCAGCCAGTGCCTGTTTCTTCTGTTTATCATTTTCCTTTCTGGATTGTAGGGGAGGAGTGGTTGGTCATCAGCTTTTCCCTGTGATGACCTCTTGTTATGAACTTGCAGATTTTCCTGCTAAAACTCCTCGTTCTCAGAATTTGGGTTAATATGTCTCAACACCTCCTTATTCCAAGACTAAATATCAATGAGCTGTTCAGTCTCTCTGGAGAGGAGTCTAAAAAAATACCTGATTTGCAGGAGTGTGGATTTGGTATCACAGGTTTTTCAGTGTTGGTTTGTTACCGGTGGGGTTTTTTCTTCTTTTCTCAGGTTCTTGTGAAACTGGAAGGTGGAATAGGATTGTCTTTGGTCAACAAAGTCCCTGAAGAGCTTGTGTTTGCAAGCCTGACAAGAATTAATGTCCACTACACACAGCTCTCGACAAGTCAGGTGCTAGAGCTCAGTGTGCATGACATACAGGTATTGGCCATTTGGAAATATTTATTCATGGGTCTTCTGCAGTTTTTGCTGTCACAGTAGGTTTGAAAAATGTTTAGAGCTGTTACTGAGAGTTCAGTTCCTACATTCCATTCATGTTTGTCTTGGCCACTGTGTAGGTGGACAACCAGCTCATTGGCACCACACGGCCCTTCATGCTCTTCCTGACGCCCAGAATGAGTGAGAATGAGCCCCTGGAGACTGGGCCTGCTGTGCAGGTCAATGCCATGAAATTCCCCAGTAAAAACGCCCTGACTGACATATACAAGGTAAACACAGGGTTTGCTTTGTGCTCTGTGAGTGTGGCTTTGCCTAAATGACCTTTCCTATTCCTAAAGCTACAATACAGTGATGAACAGGATAATTGGTTTAAATATATAACAAACAAAACAGGTGATTTCAGGGTTGGAAAACAGGTAAGCATGAGATTTTGAAGTGTTAGGATTAGCTAATGAAGCACAATACCTTCCAGGAAATTGAAATAATCATCACTAGCTGTAGGTAACTTGAGGTAAAGCCACTAAAGACATTTTGAAGGTGGGAATTTTGCTATGAATCCATTCAAGTGAAAATATTCCATTGAAATAGAGCACATTGTCCTTTTCAATAGCTTAAATGGATCGTGTGTCTGGTGTTAATACTGTGAGCTGATGCTTGTTTATCTTTGTAGCATCTGATGATCACTGCCCGAAAGTTCACAGTTCAAATTGAGGAGAAACTACTTCTGAAGCTCTTGAGTTTCTTTGGCTATGGCCAATCTGAGTCAGGTATGGTATAGAATCACAAAGACCAGCTTTACAGTGTGCACAAGTACCATGATCTTTGCATGAGGTTCCAAACTCCAGGATGGAACCTCCCAGTGCTGAGCAGGGGCTGGAGCTGCCTCGGTGGCCCCTGGGGAGCTGCTCGTGTGTTCAGGGCATGGCCCAGCACACAGTGGCTGAGCTGAGCCTCTCTGCAAGGAGTCCAGTGTTCAGCTTCAGTTCCTGTATCTGAAGTCATCTAAACTGGGATAAAAGGAATTGTGTTGTTAATTTAGCAAGCCTCTTTGTTTAGTAATTTGTTTGGTTTGTTTATTTAACCCAGGGCTGCAAGTGGGATCTCTGTTAATTTGTTCCTCAGGCAGTTCCTCTTGCTTCACTGGAGGAAAATTCTCTCTCTGACCTTTTAGTTGTGGCATCCATACCCCTGGCTGCAATTGTAATGTAAATTCTCTTTGATTCAGTGAGACAAGACAGGCCTCTTCAATCTTCTAATCTCAGAGATGCTGTTCTAATCCTCCTATTTTAGGGTTTGTCTGTACTTTGGAAACTTTCTGAAATGTTTGTTTTGGAGTGGCAATTGAAGAAGTCACTCGAGTGATGCAGTAGCATGTGTGCTGTTACATAATAACTGTCACAGGAAAAGAACTATTTTGGGCACGATTCCAAATGGGGCCCAGCCTACAAGTGATGCTTCAGAGTTCTGTCCTGCTAATCCACAGTATCTTCTGAACTGTCTCTGAGAAAATAACAGCCTTACATTTCACAGAGGATTTACAGACTTAGGTCTCTAGTGATGAGGAAGATGAAAAAATTGGGAGTTTTGCTATTATGCTTTTTACTACTCTGTCCTTTGTTTTGGTTTACCCTGATGCTTTTGCTGTTTTTGTTTCCTTACTTACTGTACATTATTTGTAGTTTATCCACTGAAGCCACTGATGTCATCCAAGATTCAGGCAGAATTTATTTTATCATTTACAGTTGAGATATTTAATTATTCGACCTGACTTTATAAGGCTTGGTCATCTTTCATCTTTCCCCTGCCTTCTTACACCAGCAGGATGCTCTTACAAATAACGTGAAGCTGTTAATGCCAATAACATTTGATTTACTCTCTCTGTAAATTGATTTACTGAATGTTTCCATGTAGGCATTTTGTCCACTCTGCAGTGACAATTGAAAACTTGCTTTGTATGGTGTATTCCTGGTTGTGTGTAAGGAATTAGAGGGAAAGCAGAGAGAGGAAAACAGCCTGTCAGAGCATGACTGCACAGTAGGACACTGCAGAGTTCTGTGGTATCTCCTTGTTTCTCTGTGCTGATAAAGATAAATTAGAAGTGAGATTAAAAGCTCAAATAACAGGTTTTGGTGATGCAGAGAATCTGACAAAAAATTCTTGAGCCTCAAAGGTCAACGTGGTGTCACAAGGCATGAGTAATTCTGCTGGCTCCCCCAGCAGTCACACATACTTCTTCCTTGTGCAGAGCACTGTTAACTCTTCACACAGTGTGCATTCCTAACCCTGTATTTATTTGTCTTTAATCTGCTCTGATTGCTGTGTTTTGTCTGGATGCAGAGGTTGAGAAGTACGATGAAAACCTCCATGAGAAGGTTGTGGAACAAGGGGGAGGCCAAAAGCGATACTACTTCGAAAACCTGAAAATCAGTGTGCCCCAGATCAAACTGAGTGTCTTCACTTCCAACAAGCTCCCTCTGGACCTCAAGGTACCCCAGTGCACTCCCAGGGGGGGCCTCTGAGTGAAGGGAGGAAACGGGAACAGAAGCTGTAACTTCATCCTGTTAATTTCCATTTATTCTTCCATTATTTAATTTACAAATAATAGAAGTTCCAATAACTTCTGTTATTTAATTTACATAATTTCCAGTCTCTTCTGTTACGCTCTTTCATTTTTCTAATTTCAGTTGAAGCACAGACAGTGACTCACTGCTTTACAAAGGATCTGAGTTACACAATGGAAGTGTAAAGAGCTTAAAGGGAATAATGATCATAGAATAAAAGTCACTCAGAAATACAGGACAACAAAAATGTGGCTTCATTGGAATTGGAGAATTTTCATGAGGACTGTGCAATTTGGTTCAATATTAAAGAGAATTCAAACTGAGTATGGTCTTAGGTGGAAAATCTGGTCCTTTTCCATGTGGTAATGAATCTGGCACAGCTGTTCAATGAACGAGGGATTCCAGATTATAGCAAGAAGATAATCTCATCCATGTTCCCAAACCTGGACATAACAAAGTGGCAACACTCAGTTGCCACTCTAAAAATAATTAATATTTCAACCAGAAATACTGCAGTTCCCTCTGAACTAATACAGCTACTTTCCTCCAGTGTGGAGGAGTTGAAACAAAACCAGCAAACCAAACCATAAAAAACCCTCCCCACTGTGGAGGAACTGAGCTGCTGCCTATTGGGAAATCAAACTAAAACACTGAGCAGGCTTTTTTTGTCTTTGGTATTGAGAACATGAGGATGTGCAAGTTTTTGAAGAAGTTCAGTTTTGTGTAATGAGTGAGTATCATGGAGTCTTACTAAGATGACCCAGAACATCATCAGTCTTGCATTTTGGTGTTGCTTTTACCAAACTCTTGTTCTGAGGACAGTTCAGTAGCTGGCTGGGATATTCCTTGGTTGGGATATTCCTTGGTTGGGATATTCTTCCCCACTCAACAACAGCAGAGCCCTGAATGTGTGTTGGCTCTTCAACACTAACCCACCTATCATTGATGAGCTCAGATGCAGAGAGAGAATGAATGGTGAGGGCCTGTAAGAGCCCAGCCCTGTGCACTGCTGTGTTTGGATTTCCTGCCCCCCTTGGAATGGGATTCCATATGGATACATCTTGGCAGCCTCCAGCAACATTCCCGAGGGAAAACTTGGCCTATACATTTCTCCCCTAATGGTAACAGTCCCTGCCTGAATTCTGTATATTGACTTTCCCAGACAGAGTTCCATTCAGGTCTGCAGCACAGGAGGGTTCAGGGCAGGAGGGAGAGAATAATCACAGTAGAGCCTTTGTGGAAGTTTTTCTAACTACCTCTAATGTTCCTGGCTTGGACATGGCTGGCTGGCAGCTTGGTGTAGACAGATTATTTTTATTAGGAACCAGTATTAACAAAGTTGCCTTATATAATATTTGATAGTTAAACAGGAAATTACTTCCTACCCAAGTGAATAATGAGGACTACTCTAGTTAGTCATCCATTTACTGAAAAAATAAATAGTTCCTGTCTTACTTGCAAACTTAACTCAGACCTGTAACTTGCTTTAATTTCCTGCAGATGGCACAAAAACTCGTGTTACTTCTGGCAGCAAGACTTGGTGATGAATGTGTAGATACAGCACAAGTGTCAGGCTTCTTGCCTTCCTCTCAATGTCTGATTTTGGTGACTTTGCAGATGCATTATTAAGACCTGAAACAGAGGGAATCTCTGTCTTAAAAGATTAGTTTTCTTAGTAATTTTTTTTCAAAATTACTTTATTTATGTGTGTGTACAGATAGCTGTGTAGCTTGTCCACCTTAAATGTGTTTTTTTATGTACAGCTGGCCTGGCCTATGAGCTACTTACAGTCTTAGTTCTCTTCCTGGAAAAATAATGGGAAAAGCTAGTTTAAAGAGTTCCAGTACACCACATAATGTAAAAAAAATGAGCCTCAGGCTTACAGGAAATTCTGTATGTTGTTCCAGCTCATCCTGATGCTTTATCCTTCCACAGAACTTCAGCAGTGTGGAACATTTCCAGTTTTGTCAAGGAAATCCATTTAGGGTTTGGTTTAATTGAATGTTAGAGCAGATATAGCAAAGTGCTATACATGGAATATCAAACACATTTTGTTTTGAAATATTCCTGCCAAGTGTAGGGACCAGATTGCATTGGGAAGGTTAGTGACTGATGAGTTACTGAAGAAACACAGTTCTAATAATTGATCATTGTTCACAAGGACAAGGTTTGTGGGTGATTGCTGTCTGTATCCCAGGGCAAAACTGCTCCAGCAGCTTCAGAGAATTTTGGTTTGTTACCCATTCAAGGTAACTTCGTTTGGGTGCTGTGAATGAGAAGTACAGAGCAAAGTGAAGTGCCAATACCTTTCATTTCCTCAGGCATTGAAAAGCACGTTGGGATTCCCCCTGATCCGCTTTGAAGACGCTGTGATTAATCTGGACCCTTTCACCAGAGTCCATCCCTATGAAACTCGGGAGTTCATCATCAATGACATCCTAAAACACTTCCAGGAGGTGAATGTCATGGAGGTTGGACTGGGGCAAAGTCTTGATTTGGGAGTTCTCCACTGAGGGTGTGGGAGCTCTTTCCTGACTATTCAGTGTTGGGGCTGTGTTGCTTCTTTGGCATATGGAGAAGTCACATCACATGTTTCTAAGAATATACTACATTTTAAGATCAAACTATTGTTGATCTTACTGGTATTTGTGTGTTATTTGGGTTGGTTTATGCTTCTGTTGTGGGTGGTGTATTTCTTTCAATCAGCCTTGCTGGTGTTAGTGTGATCCACAGGTGATATTTCGTCTTCCTCTTGGTTTTCCAGGAGCTGCTCAGCCAGGCAGCAAGGATCCTGGGCTCTGTGGATTTCCTGGGCAACCCCATGGGGCTCCTGAACGACGTGTCAGAAGGTGTTACTGGCCTGATCAAGTATGGCAACGTCGGGGGGCTCATCAGGAACGTCACCCATGGCGTGTCCAACTCTGCTGCAAAGGTAAGAGCTGGGAGATTCCACTTGGCTGCACCAACAGGGGAAAACAGTCAGGCAAGGAGGCAAAGCTGTGTCTAACCCAGAGAGCTGAACCAGGAGCAAAGGTGGCATCCACCTTCTCTACCATAATTATCTTATTTGTAGCATTAGTCTATTTTGGACAATTTCAAGTCATTCAGACAAATCCCATGTTGATATTCCTGTCTTAATCTCCTGCTTGCTAATTGTGTAATTATCAGCACTGCAAATCCAAGCCTGTCCAAGCAGTGTGGCAGAAGACTTGAGGAGATCCTGGAAGGCAGCTGTATCCATCTGCTTTTGTCCATCCTTCTCCTTGTGGTTGCAGTCTCTGGTGACCCATCCTCTCCACCCAATAGAGTGTGTTTCTTTACAGTTTCCTTTCTATAAAGTGTTGTTTCCTCATCAGAGTCACATCTGCAGCAACAGTCCCATAAATCTTCCTTTAAAAGGCACGAGCCTTCCTCTGTTTCCCACAAGGGCAAGGTCATTCTTTGAACTTTGCAGTCATTTGTAACCAAGGAGTTTGTGAAGGAAGATTTTCAAAGGCAGAAGGGCAGTTGGATGCTGAACTCCTTTCAGAATTCAACAGGAGCTGAGTGCCTGCTTCCCATGTATACCTTTGAAAATCACCCCATGTACTATTTATCTGCCTTCTCAGGTATTTTTTTCCTTCTCCTTGATATATCTGAAATGTCTCTGTGATGAAAGTCTCACACAGTTCCCTTTTAAAACCTTTTTTAATGGTTTATGTATTTGTCCTTCCACAGCAAGGAGAGAATTCTGTCCTGTAGGAAGGCTTAATAATACTTTGAAAGTACTTTATGGAGCTCCTTTGTTATTCCTTCCAAAGGCTGGATCTCAGTTCTGCTATTTGGAAATCAATGGTAAAAAGGCTCAAATAGTCAGGGTGAATTCTCCCTTATGTGTAGCACTGCCTTTATAAAATCTGTTAGAAAGCCAAGCTAAGAATGTCCAAATAATAAGAGGTTGGCATTTCCAGTGCAGTTTTTGATATGCATGTGGCACAGGGTAGAACTTTTATCCTTTGTGTTCTACTTTTGTCTGCCTAATGGGTGTGTCTAAGATATGTAAAGTATTGGTAAAAAAAATAACGTGGAGAGAAAAAATGACCTGAATTGCCCAAGAGAAACAGGACTGAAACAACAGATCATTCTCATCTTGCTTTGGGTGCTCTCTGCAAGGAAGGGATTTTTAAGGGTATTTTTACTGCATAAATCTTCGCCTGACTCAGGTGCCACAGAGGGGCCTCTTCTTTGCAGCTCATTCTGTGGAGCTGGGAGCCAGAGCAGCCAGAACTGGAGCAGCATGTGCTCTGCCAAGGAGCTGAGGGCTGGGAAAGTCTCCCTTCTGCTTGTTAGAGTACCTAACTTATGAAGTGTCTAAAATAAAAACCTCTCCTAGAATTTAAGATGAGTTAGGTATTACAGTGTGAGCAGACAGATAAACAGAGAGCAGTACTGTAATCATTGCTTTAAAAGTAACACTGCTGGGCTGCACGAGGAGTAAGGGTTGGGGTTGTATCTGGTTTTGTCATTTTATTGCTTTTCTATTTTATAGTTGTGCTGATTATCCCTGTAATGGCTTTTCCATGCATTTCAGAGCACGCAGTGGGTAAGGCCTCCTTTCAAGTGGAGCTGCAGAGTATTTAAATTGGCACAAAACCTTAGGTTAAATAAAGTTCACTACAGACAGTTTTGTAGTTTTTATCCCTTGGAGACTCCGAGTTCTGTATTTTAAAAAGTTCTTTGATCCTAAATATAGACACCTGAGGGAATTTCATTCCCTCTGAATGGAGCCTTCTATAGTTGCCATATGCGTAGAAATGTCTCACATTCTTGGCATCCACACTTTTTTATTTTTCCTGTTAGGCAGGATAGAACTAAATCCTAAATTATTCCTGTTTCAGAGATGGTTCAGTTAGAGATGGACATTGAACACTGAATTAGCATCTGAACAAAACTGTGCTCTCCAAATGGACAATGAGGTGTGGTGACCAAAAGGGGTTGTGGTGACACAGTGAAATCCCTGGTAGGAAGGGACTGGAAGGATTCATGTTTGTCAATGCTGTATTTAATTTGCCTGGTTTCTTTCCACCCCTACAAGGAACCCTGTTACCTTTTATGAATTATGAGCACATAGTAGTGTAGCTGTTCCTACTCTGAGGTGAGGCTTTATTTCTGGAGATAAATATACATATAGGAGGGCAATAATTGTTATGTCCCTCCCTTCTTCCTGCAAAAAAGAACTGAATGAACTTTTTGAAAGAGCTTAATTTTCATATTGAACTTTGAAGTTTCCAGTGAGTAGTTTAATTAGGCTTCTTAAGGAAAGGCAAATTATCAGCCCCAGTGGCATTTCCTTGTTGGGTTTTTGGGAAGTGTGCAGGATTCTGGGAGGCTCCCTGAGGTTGGGAGCAGCACCTGAGAGGAGAGAGGAGCTGCAACAAACTGGGTGTTTGTTTTCCTTTATGGCTGAGCAAGAGGCACAAATCAGCTTCTGCCCTGGACTTTCATTCCATACATTTGTTTTAATTCTGCTCAGAGTGAGGGCAGAAGTGTCCGAGTGTTTTAGCAGAGACAGAAAAAGAGGTGAGGTGTTGGGAGCAGGTAAGAAGAGACTTGTAAGGATGCAAATATTGCTCCAAGTGAGTGTTTTGGCATGGAGGCATTTGTAGAACAAGAGCATAAAAGCAACACAAAGGGAAATAAGAGTTTTAACCCTCTTTGTAATGTGAATCAAAAGAGAATCTCAAGTGGTTGGCAGTGACAGGAAAATAAAGATAACTGAATGGAAAACGAAGAGGAAGTAATAAAGGGGTTATTTAAAAACAAATCATGAAGGAGTGTTTGACTGCATGAATATTAACTGTAACAAACTGGCAGTAAAGGAGATAAGTGGCTGTAGCAGAGCACAGAGTGGAGGTTCAGTTTGGGCAAGTTTGACCCAGAAACACAGAAATGTTTCTAAACCAATCAAAGCTGATGGGTTTTTATTTAAACCTTTTCTTTAAGGTTCCTTAGTTTATGTAGCCAGCCACTCCTTTTTGATACCATTCAGAAGCAGGAGCAGGTGGCCTTCCCCTGTCTCTGGAGTCACTGGGAAAGCTGACAGTCATCCTTTACAAGGATAGTTGGGGTATTCAAGTTGTAGGATTTAGCAGCAATTGCCAGTTTTTTCTATTCCTAGAAGTGATTTATACAGTTTGGGGCAAATGTGGCTTTTCCTGTGTTTTCTTCAGTGTAACCTAAGATTTTTCTCCTTGTGTCTCCCCCCTATAGCCCAGGGGCTCCTGTGGTTCTTGTCCAGGTGACACAGCAGCTCATCATCAGTTTAACCTGCATTTCATTCACAGCTCAGCAGTTCCTGTGCTGCTTTGAGTGCAGTGAGAATCTGTCCCAGAATGTGCAGATCATGAGATGGCAAGTCATTGAAATTCCCAGGCAGAAATGTTGAGTACTGGGAGGAACATTGCAGGGGAGGCCAGTTCCCCATTTCCTGCCAGATTGAAAAGACAGCAAGTTTATGGCCAATTAGTGACAATCAAAAGCCATGGAAAGTGTCAGTTTTAATGTGCAGAGCATCTGGTATCTGCAATTGGTATCTTTAAAAAGGATTTGGGGATAAAGGATCATCCTTGACAAGTTTGAATATTATTTTGTTCTTCCTGTGTTTCATTTGTACCATGGGATGAAATGTGTGTGGGCAGCACCCAGGGGGAAAGTTCCCTTCAGAATTGGGGTTCAATTCAGCCTTTCTTGTACTCAGCTTCTTGCACAGAGTGTGAACATGCTTGGACTGCAGTGGAGAAAGGGGCATGGGGAGATCAGGCAGAAATGGTGATGTTTTCTGTGGGAAGGACTGGTTTGGTCTGGACTTGACATCCTAAAGGTGCTCATTCAGAATCAAACTGAGACATTGGTGCAGCTTGGAATGAGCCTTTTCCAGGAGAAATGATTCAGTTGATAATAAGAATCTTTCAACATCACAGCAACTGCAGACAGGAAGAGGCTCAGCTGGATGGAGGAATGTCCAGGTGACCATTTGACAACTGAAGAAAAGGAGGGGATTAGAGAGCTTTAGGTTTTACACCTGCTCTAGAGCTTCATTTTGAAGGGTTTTACCAGCTGATTTTCTTGCTAAATAAAATACAGTGTTCCTGTTTTGCTGACTCATTGGAGAATTAGGGGAGAAAAGGAGCATTTGAAATGAGGTATGCAAAGTGCTGCCAAATCAAACTGTGACACTGGAAATAAGCATTTATCATAGAGATGAGATGAAACTTGAGCTTAACCTACAGTTTTCGAGTTAGCATGTCATGAAGACAGGCACATCTGTCCCATATATCATCATTAGCATCTGAAGGAGAAAAAATGGGGTGTGGGTTTGAAATTAATGAGTTCAGTCTTGACAAAAGACTTACTGCACCTCCCTACTGTGTATTTAAAGTTATATAGTTGTGTAGAAAATATTAAATAGTGCAGACTTGAACTTGAAATTCCTTTGCTGTATATCCCTGGGGAGGCAAATGATGTTTCTGTGTCCGTGGGTGGTGGCCAGGCTGCACCAGGAGATCACTGGCATCAGCTCAGACATGCCAACCTGCCAGCCCTCCCAGAGGAGTTCACCACTTACACACACAGTGGCAGGTCCAGTTAACCTGCTGCATCAGGTCTCCTTCAGAAATGCAGTGGAACATGGAAAACCTGTTGGTGTTTAAGGGGGAGGTTCTTTTGGATCCCAAGTGTGGTCACAGGTAACCATGGCAGAAGAAGCAAGTGGCTGGAAGAGACTGACTGCTGGGCTGGGGCCTTGGAAATCACAACCAACAGAGCTGGGGAAGGTGATGTTAAAACTTGAAGCTGATGTGCCCCCTCTGACAACATCGTTGTCAGGTATTAACTCAAGGCACTGGAGCTCTGCAGGCTTTTTCTCAGGTTTTCAGTGCATGGAGGGGTTTTCAGGAGGGGGGAGAAGGAGGGCAAATAATTCCATTCCCAGAAAGTAAACAAACAGCAAAACGTTAGAGCTTGGTAAGAGTTAAGGCTGGAGGAGGGGAATTATCTGTTAAGGGTATTAGTTGTTTAATAAAGCGTAGTTGTCCTCCAGATGAACCCGCCAGTGACTCTGCAATTGGGGTCATTCCAAGTTCATGCTGTGGACTTTTGACTGCCTTGTGTGTCTGTGCAAACAGCCGGCGGCTCCTGCAGGGATCCCTCCCAGCCCTGGAACACAACCGGGCTGCTGCCAGGGCAGGGACAGTGAGGACAGCAGGGACTGCAGGGATCCCTCCCCAGCTCTGGAACACAACTGGGCTGCTGCCAGGGTAGGGGCAGCAGGGACTGCAGGGACTGCAAGGCTGACTGGCCAGCAGGGCTAACTGGGCATTGGCCAGCCTGGGCTCGGTGCCCCTCTGCTGCCCGCCGGGGTCCCACTGCCCCATCATGCCCTTGTCAGGGTGCATTAGGAAGACCAGTTAACGATGGGATGTAGCTAATTAGAGCCCCTCTGCCCGGGGTGTGTGCCATGAGCAGGATGGGCAGTGCTCAGGGACCCCCAGGGACAGGTTTGTTCGGGGGGAACAGCCATTGGCTCCTTGTGGTTGGCGCTAATTTGGAGAGGGTCAAAGTTTCTGTTGCTCTGAAAATGAGAAGCTGATTATGGCTTTTTGCTGATTTAGGGGTTTCTAAATTAAGAGTGTGTGGGTTCCATTCATGGTGCCAGGACACGTTTCCCTCTGCAGTTTGGCTTGGTTAGAAATGTGTTTGGGGCTCAGCCTGAACTGCCCTTTCTGGTTGGGACTGGATTGAACAGTTGACCTGAGTATGTACTGATGTGTAAAGGAAGGGGTAAAAGTCTAGAGCTTATAAATGTAACTGAATTCATAAACTTTGCTCCTAAAATACCCCAAGCAATTCTTAAGAGACTTACCAAAGCCATGGAAAAAGTATTCTGTGGAACAGCTTCAGACCAGTAGGCCTCTGAAACCTGACAAATAAACACCAGCTGGTTTTTCAAATACTTAAAGCATGTCACTTTTTAGTCCCAGTATAATGCACCAGTGACCACAGTGTTATGAGTGTGTTGTCTCTCTGCTTGCTGGTGTCCAGTTGGTAAAATTAAATACATAGTGCTTCCATTCCCTAACAAAGCATGTGATGGGTCCCTTCCAGTTCAGCATATTCTGTGGTTCTCTTCTATGGTGTATTGATGAGAAGCTGCTCTAAATTATTTTATGGTAAACCACAGCAGTGCATTCAATACCAATGCTGAGACATTGCAGGAACAGCAGGGAAACTTGGGCTGGAGCTTTTCCTCCCCAGCTTTCCCTGTCCCCCTGCACCCAGGCCTTGGGCATGTCCCAAACACTGCAGGGCTCGTGGCTTTTGACCCTTTCCAGAGAACAGCAGCAAGATTTGGGGACTGAGGACCACTCTGCAAGTTTGGGTTTGGCCACAACCATAGATCCAGCAGGGATGTGTCTCCTTAGCCTGGAACATGCACACTGGGAAGATTGCCACCTCCACAGGGCCAAGCAAGTGCTGAATTTGGAACTGTTGTCTTTTGCTGTCAGAAATCAGTGTGAAAATCAGCTTCCTCTGAAATACCTTTAACAGGTTGTAGAGTTGTAGGAAATAGAGGTGATTTTTAATGATACTGTTATAAGACAAGTGATCACAAGGGATTGAGCTTTTTAAATGAGTTATGGAAAGCAAAGATGAGAACTGAGTAAACCTTGTGATTTCTGATTGAAATGCAGTTCATTTTGGGCTTTGCACAGAAGTTGTAACTGATATATATGTAATTTCATCACTTTCTCCCTTAGCATTCCATCCTGGAATGTTCTGCTTTGCTCAGTCAATAATATTTGTAAATGTACTGTTCTCTGATGCTAGAATTACAATGGAATGTTTGGACTCAAGTCATAATTGTTTATTTATCCTTTTGGGATGTCCTTAGAGAACCAGCCGGTGCCAAGAGCTTAAAAAGACTTTAAAAGATTACTTAGACCTTATTTCCATGCTGTGTGCTTCATGCATCTGGCTTAGAGGGAACAAGCAGTCCAAAGTCCAGTTTTCATTTGCTTTGAATTCTTCCTGTGCCCCATAAGCCTTATTGTTTGGCACCAGCTTTGCTTCACAAACACTGGTTTTGTTTTTCTTCTGTTGCTTCAAACATCAGGGAATACATAGTCCATGGTAAAGGGTTTGTGGCAAAACTCCCTTAATTATTGGACCTTTTAAAAGAAAAACACACCAATAACCCAAAACATGAGTAGATTAGTTTTTGGTACAGATACTATTTCCTCTGCTTTTGCAGATCATGGTGGAGTTAATGCTGAAGGTGACACTGAAAATGTCAAACAAATGATGAATCACTGATTTCCCTGAGTCTGCAGAGGAGGAGGAGGCTGAGACCAACGTGCCCCAGGCTGGGCACAGTGTCAGAACATCCTCAGTAACTGGGAAGTGCTGGGAGTGGTTTCCATCCTGCTCCAAAGAGTAGCACAATGCCCTGGGATTTGGAGGAAATGTCCTGTTTCCCTCCTCGGGGGGATCAGTTGTTACCCCCCAGAGGTTTGGGCAGGGAATGTTCTCTGCCTGCAGGGCGTGCCCAGGGGGAGCTGCACACCAGACATGGTCCAGGGTGGGGGGAGAACCAGGGAGCCAAGACCTGGAAGAGATGGTCTGCAGAGGGAAAAGGCAGGAAGTCCCACCTGCTCTGGGGCCAGGAAGGGTCAGAGGAGACAGAGGGTCCCTGAGAATGAAGGTGGGAATGCTCAGCTGAGGGGGCTGTTGGGAGAGGTTCTGCTCCTGCCCGGGCAGGGTGTGTAAAGCAAAGCATTAAACAGTGCATGGGGATGGTAAGTTGAGATATTTCCAGCACAGAACTTGGAGTCAGTAGTCTGGGAGGCTCCTGCTTGGCTCTGCTGGGAGATGCCAAGTGGACACATGAGATGCCCATTTCTGCCATGTGCAGACTTGGCTTCCCTCAGTGCCCCGAGTGCCCTTTGCCTTGGAAACACCTGATGGACTCGGCTGGGCCTGGTGGGTCCTTGTGCAGCTGCTTCAAGGCAAAGGATGCCTGAAATGGGGAAAATGCAGAGATAAAAGGCCAAGTGAATAATTTATTATTTTCATCACAAGGAGACGAAGAACTCATTATGAAAATGAGAGCAGAGAAGAGGAAGGTGGTTTTTAGAAGACCCTTGATTGATTTCGTGTTTGTTCACAGACTGTTGTGTTTAGTTGGCATTTACATGGTCCTGAGCAGGCTTTGAAGTTATCAGATCACACCCTATTAACAAAAGCTGAGGAGGACAAGGATGGGTCACACTTCTGGTGTCACCTTTGTTTATCTGGAGACGATTTTCTGTGTGACCACGTTAACAGCTCAGTAAGGGCCATCTCTGCTCTTCTACCAGTCTTAATGTCTCAGCCTCAATATCTAATATTGCACTTCCCAAAGGAGGCATCTCAAAGCAACACATCTGGGGGGAAAAGGCAACTCTGCTTTTGTGCTTTAACATGTTCAAATCTCCCTTCAAAGCTTAACCTAGACTTAAACTTCTGACATTTACTCAGGTTTCTGGTCCTGAAGTAACTTGCCACTGCTGAGAAACTTTTTCTTACTGCACAGAGTGGGCAGAGAAGGTTTTGTGCAGGTGTTTGGTTGTTCGTGCGGTTTTATGTTATAAATGTTTAAATTTCCTTACTGTGTATAGGCTTTTTCTGCAATAGGCTTCAGAAATGATTTGGGGGAGAGCATTGCTGAGGTGCACAGAAAAGGCAGTTAAACAGCTGTGACACTTCCAGCTCTTTGCCTGGGGTGGCAGTGGCTGCAGTGCCAGCTCTGGGCTGGCAGGGGTGGCCCAGCCAGGGTCAGGAGAGCACCGACCCCACGAGCTCAGTCCTTGCTGCAGAGCAGGGCCTGACCCTGCCAGCAGGATGGGGAGCTGCCCCTTGCCCAGCAGCCCTTACAGCACAAACCCTGAGAAATGCCTCCCTGTTTTCTCCTCCCTGGCACTCGGCTCCAGCTGGCAGAATGTGCCCCTTGGACAGCACAGGGTGGTCCCAGCTGGAAATGGCTCAGGAGGGACCCTGTGACTCCTGAGTCACCCCTGGGCTTGGGTACAAATGGTACAAATGGCAACAAAAGTTTGGCTTCAGCCTTTGTTAAATGAGGCCACAAAACAAACAGTCCCCGGGGAGGGGGGAGGAGCCACAAAGTAATTCAACATGAAGTTCATGTTTTGTAATTAATGTGTGTTGAGTTTACATTTTGTCACCTGAGTCAGGGCAAAATGGAAACTTTTCATGGTACATTTGGTAGGTTAAAATCCTTAAGTTACTGTATTTACAGCTGTAATTCTTGGTACTTTCCAGACAACACAAACAAAAATGTCCCCGTTTAACTTGGGGTTTACAGCTGATGGAGGGTTTGACTTTTCAGCTGTGGGTGTGCATGGGATTGTTTCCTTTCTTCCTCCTTACTAAGAATAATACACTATTATGTAAAACTCCTGCCTATACACTAAACCAGAATTGTTATTGATGATTAGGTGTCAGATTCTGCTTTACAGAGGAAAGGAAACTTGAGTAAAGACTGGACTGTATTCTCTGGAAAGCTGAGGTAGTAAAGCTGTCCAGTGCAGAGGAGGCAGAGAGAGGTTATCAAGGCTGATCAGTATTAATAAGCTGGTATATTCTTGCTGGCTGATTGTCCAATCATGTACTAATGGAGCTTCCAAAATGTGTTTTGGAAAAATCATTTTCAGGCCTTGATATATTCTATAATGAGGTTTGAATTTTGAAGACCTTTTGAGCCTTTTAATTTTTATAGCAACTACTCTAATCCACCTAAACAAAGTATTTATCCAGAAAAACCCCTAACCTTAAACACAGTTCACAGACAGCTTCAGGTTGGTTTGTATTTCTAGACTACTTTAAAAAAAATAACATCTACATTAAGTTCATATTGAGGTCAAGAAGTAATTCAGTCCCTGATCACCATGTTCTGTTTAGTGTCCATATGATCAAGTCACAAGAAAGGTCATGGGATTTAATTTTCATCCCTGTTGCTAAAGTCCACTTGTTTAGATAACTGGAGCCACTGGACTGGTTTGTCTTTGAGCTGGAAAGGAGTGTTTCAAACTGGGACATAGTGTCTGTAGTGAGAAAGAAATGCAGCCTTGGAAGAAATGGCAGAAAAAGGAGGGGAACTTATTGTGGCATCAGACACAAAGATTTGTCTAGTCCTTTTTTAATCTCAGTGTATCAGAATTCACAGCAGGTTTTGTTGTTCTCTGGTGCACACCTGAACCACAGAGGGTTCATCCCTGGTTGGTGTGGGTGCAGAGGAGCTGCCCCATGAACCCAGGGCAGGTCCCTGCACAGGCCTTGCTGTTCATGTAGGACAGCAGTGACTTCACCCTGAGAGCTCTGGCATTGCTGGGGCACCTGGGACCTTCCCAGCCCCAGTGGAAGACAAAACAGAGCTTTAAATGGCCCACACTTTGGTGAGGGCAGGGAGGATGTTTGTTCAGTTATTGAAAGGAAATAAGAATGCTGATGGTAGTTGAGAGGGGTACAGGAGGTGTCCAACTACACATAATCAAAAACCAGCTAGTTTTTGGAGGTTATGCCTGGAAAATGCCTGCTAGGAGCCCTTTCTATAATAATATCCTGAATACAAGGCAAGGTTTCAGTTTTCTACCTCCTTCTCTTGCCTCCCTGTTCCACCAAGCTTCTGGTTTCTGTCTGATGGCTCAGGCTGAAGGTCAGCAGATGCCAATAGCTCATTTTCATTTGGTGCTTTCTCACTGACTGGCACACAGCAATGGTCAGAGTGCCCAGAGCAAACCTTGTGTGGACATTGGAGTTCTCTTTAGCTGTGAGCACGTCCCAGGGGTTCCCCCACGCTGTTCAAGGCAAGTGTCAGGAGTGAAAATGCTCCCTACACAGAGTCAGGGTTCCCCTGGGCTCTGGGGCTGCAGTGAGAGGTGCCTGTGGGTGCTGCTCAGGTGCCCAGCCTGGCAGGGGCTGCCCCACCAGCTGCAGTGAGCAGGGCCTGGCTCCCACCGCTGCCCCAGCACTGCCATTTCTGCCCTGTGTTACTAAAAAGAATTTAATTAACTCTTACCAACGTTTCAGTTTCCTGACAGGCATATTTGCCTCAAAGCTTTTCACATATCTCTGCAGAAGGAAAGCTTTTTATTTGCATAACATTCCTGTGAGGTTTTGAAAGGTTACCATTGGGTCACTGGCATTGCTTTGGGTACATCTTTCACAGACCTGGTTTGTTTTGGCTTGGCCACTGCACTTGGGCACCTCCTTGGTTTGTGACTGTCCCCTCAGGGTTTCAGCTGCACGGGGGATGGAGTTCTGAGCTTTCTTCAGGGCAAGAACTCTGGCCGGGCTGTGTCCATGGAACAAAATGAGGTGTCTAAATGTGTATTTCACAGCTGGCATCTGGGAATGTTCTGCAGTGAATCTACTCACGAGAAACAGCTTTTGTTCTTTTAGTAACAGCCAGGGTTGTTATTGTCTTGTAGTTTGCTGGGACCCTGTCAGATGGTCTGGGCAAGACGATGGACAACAGGCACCAGACGGAGCGGGAGTACATCCGGTACCACGCGGCGACCAGCGGGGAGCACCTGGTGGCCGGGATCCACGGCCTGGCACATGGTAACCCCAGCTGCAGTTTGGGGGATTTCTCTCTTAAAATGATGAGCAGGTTGCAAAGAGCTGGGGCTGTTACTGCTGGGGGAGTGTTTGAAGCCAGGGCAGTGGAGCTGTCAGAGGCTTCATGTTGGAGTCTGAGCTGGGGCAGGTTGGGGTGGGGATTGTTTGGTTTTCAACCTGACAGAAACTACATTTGAGAATCAAATCTTTTCACATGTAGCTGAAAGTGGAAGCATTTTTGCAAGTTAAAATGAAGTCTCAAAGTTCATCCAGAACATCAGTTTCTCTGTAGGGATATAAAACACCCACACAAACAGTTTTTTTGAGGGCCAGGCATTAAAATTAAAAATGAGTATGGCTGGATTGTGGCTTTCTTATGTTTGCTTTCAGTTCCAGAAACCTGATCTTCCTTGGAATCAGAACATCAGTTTAAAGTAACATTTCACCAGTTGGGTTATTTTGTGGGTTTTTTCTGTCTGCTAAGAACTAGAGACATGAATTTGTGTAAAAGGAGTGGACTAGTCTTAATTTGGCCAGAATCTCACATTAATTTAGTTCATGATTTATCTGTTGAAGGTTAAATCAATCCAAGCCAAGTTTCAGTCAAATGTTTATATTTTGCATCATCTTGACTCAGTTTGTTTAAATGTTCTTCTCTGTGCAATTGTCACAGCCTGTTTAAAGCTGAGTTGGCTTTCACTGGAACAGGATCTTTTCTTTATGCTTTGGTTATAAAGACTCACTGTAGCTAGGGATGGAATGGATCAGGAGAAGTCTCTCTCCCACCAGTGCTGTACAGTCTGTCATAATTGGTATTGGTAGAAGTGCAGCAATCCCAGATATGTCAGTCTGTGCTGAACAGTCCATTCTAAAAGCACTTCACTGTGTTGTATTATCCAGTCATTGGCGTGACTGTTCTAGTCTTAATTCTGTGGCATTTTTAAATGCTTCCCATTCAGCTTTTTAAAAAAGAAAAGAACTGCTAATTCCTACATTTCAACAGACAGGATTTAACCATAAACTGCAGTGACTCAAGAGGATGGATTTAAATAGTTTGGGCTCTTGAGTGTGGTCGTTGAGGCGCTGCTGGTCTGCACTTCACTTACAGACCTCGAAGGACCCACCTGGCTGCTGAAAACTCCAAAGGAGAGTGTTGGGCCAGGGCACTGAAAGCTGCTCCTCCAGTCATGGAGATGTGACATCTGTAAATGTGTCCTCAGACAGTATGAACTGTTCCAAGTCCTTTGAAGCCTCAGTAGGTTCTTGATTTCTCAGAGCATTGAGGTTCTCAGAAAAGGAAACAGGCACAGAAACTTGAAGTGCCATTTTAAAAAGAACTGACTTTTTGCAGCAGAGACATGCACTGTTCTATTTTCTGTCTCAAATTGTGTCAGCTTTTGTCACATGGTGAGTAACTGCTTCACCTGTGCAGTACATGAGGCTGTGTGTGAGTGCAGCTGGAAATAAACCTGTAGGGAAACATTTTAAAACGTACATATTTAGTAATGGATTAAATCCTTCTCTGTGGGATATTATGATCTGTATGTCTGTCTGTGTGTGCTGCATATACAAAGTGTGAAGTGGTTAATGAAATGGGGTTTGAAACATACAATGGACAATAACTCAGGTAGGCAACGGCGCCAGCTGGGACGCGGCTCTGTGATGTTTAGAGGCAACAATTTTGGCCTGACTTGCTCTTCTTTTCTTTGCCAGGTATCATTGGAGGCCTGACAAGTGTCATAACCTCCACAGTGGAAGGTGTGAAGACGGAGGGAGGGGTCAGTGGCTTCATCTCGGGGCTGGGCAAGGGACTGGTGGGCACTGTGACCAAGCCGGTGGCTGGAGCGCTGGACTTCGCCTCGGAGACGGCGCAGGCGGTGCGGGACACGGCGACGCTGAGCGGGCCCAGGTCAGTGCCCTCCTGCCCCTGCCCCTCACATACTTGGTACTTACCCTCATTTGTGAAACCAAGAGGTCAAGGATTACAATGTGGTAAGTGCATTTACATACACAGAATTAACTGAGCACTCTCAAGGGCATCCCTGAGAAAACACATCCCATGTTCACCAGCGTGTGCCTTCATTCTGTGACTGTCCAGATGGGTTGATGTCAGGGTGGGCAGAGGCACACCTGGCTGTGCTGTAGCTGCATTTCTGGTTGAGCTCTGGCTTTATTGTAGTTTGTTTCAAGCTACACATATTCTTAAAATTCATGTTTTACCTTAATTCTGAGAGATGCAGCCTGTACATGGTCGAGATGGTGTTACAACAGTTGCCAAACCAGACGCCAACTGGGAGAGAGGGGGGAAAGGTCTGATCTTGGGCTTATGTTTCCTTTGGGACACGTTTCCCTGTATTTTCTTCACTGTCAGTTAAGAGAAGAGGTTAAGACAGATGAGCTGAACCACATTTTGGTTGACTAGATTCTGAAATAACTGTTGTCACTGAGAAATTATTTTAGTGTCTACACATCCCGTGCAAAGTTTCTGACACAACAATCTTCTACAAGAGGAAAGGGGAAAAAAATTGGGAAAAAACCCCCAACTTTTCTCAAGGTTACTCAATTCTCCAGTCCACAAAAATGTGATCAAAACTTTTTTTATGTAAACAAATATACTTGAGAATATGTAGATAACATAAGAGGGGGATGAAAACTCAGAGAAAATCCACCTCCACCTCTAAGACACTTTGCATTCCTGTTTTGTTTGGTGTGGGGGTTTTATGTGCTTATATAATGAAACAAGAAAATTGTTCTTCTGGGGGTTTAAAAAAAACCCAACCCACGCAGCCAGGGAAGGGTTTGTGCCTGTCCTGGGCTGCTGAGCCCCACTGTCCCCTCTGCATCTGTAACTGCTCAAGTATGTGTGGTTTGGAGCGGGAGCAGCCCCGCGTTCCAGCCAAGCTGCTGCTCCTCCTCGCTGCTCTGGAGCCTGCTGGGCTGGAGGCTCTGCCAAGCTCAGCTCACAGAGGCAGCCAGCCCTGAGGGGTGTGAGTGTGGGACAGGAACTGCTTCCAGTGGAGTTTGGGCCACAGGAGGGCTGAGCTCCTGAGCAGAGTGACCTGCCCTGTGTGTGCTGCTGCAGAGCTGAGTCAGCCACTTCACTGCAGTTGCATTTAAATAGCAGGAGATGTGACTGGAAATTACAGGCCCCTTGCAACTCTCCAATTATATGGCTGAATTGTAAAAGAAAGCTCTGAATTTCAGCTGCCTGACTTGACCCATCAGATGAGGTCAGAGCAGGATGAACAGTTTTTAACTGAGGTCCTTGGCTTTCCTAAAAGACACGCTCTGAAGTTGCTGATGGCATAGAGCACTCTGGAGCTGGTGCCCTGCGGGCAGGCTGCGTGGCCATGAGTCTGGTTTGGCCTCAGATGTGTGGATTGTGTTGGGACAAGCCATGTGTTGGGAGCATGGAGCCAGCATGGCTGAGCACAGACAGTGGCGTTAGAGCTGAAGGGGTGAGAGGTTTAAAGGGCAAGGAAATATTTCTTTAAATCTGACTTTAGGCTGGACTTTTCAAGTCTTATTAACTTATTATCTAATCATATCATTTATTATGCTTGTTATTTATGAATAAAGCTGCCTTTATACTTTTAATGCAGGGGGGAGCATAAAGCAGTTGTTGACAATGCAGCATACATCTAATTTATAAACAGTTAATGCCTGTGACTTGATACCTTTATTGAGAGGGTTCTCTGTGTTCCAAGTACTCCAGTGTCACATACAAGAGTTCTGATTATTTCCATGTTTGTCATATACTGCCAAAAGTCTTAAAGCCCAGTTCAGAACAGGAAAGCTGTTCTGTCTCTGGATAGGCTTGGAAAGCTCTCGCCTAGAAACGTGTTTTACATCTGAGAGCAGCACAAGTAAAGAACATTTATATTTAGATGTATGTCTAATCTAACAAGTAGTGCAGGAAACTGCCTTTATGGCTTTCTCTCAGGCTTCTGCCAGGTCAGGGTGAGTTTAAGATTATTCCTGGGCTGTTGCTACGAGGGTTTGTGTTCAGGTGGAGATCCTGGCACTGTAGTTGAAGTGTCTGCTCTTGATTGTTGTTTTACTTACAGTAAATGTGGATTTCCTTGTGGGGGAAGTAATTCCCTGTCCTTCTTAGAGGGCTGAGTGGGATTGGTGCCTGCTGCAAATGCCCACTGTGTGTCTGAGAAATGTTTCCAGGAGGTGATTCTGAGGTGTCTGCTCCAATAAATCCCATTTCTGTTTGGAGCCCTCAGTTGCCTGCAGTTTCTTAGTCAAGGTCAAAAACGGGGACACAGCTTAACTGTTTGGAAGGAGTGGAAGTAAAAACCACAGTGTTTGGACCTACAGCAGCAACATAATCCTTCATTAATATTATATAGATGTGGTTCCTTTCCCATCTGCTCTGTAGGAATGTTTTTATGTAATAGGAGGTTTAAGGAAAAACTAAGCAATTCTGGGTTAGGCAATGTTTAATCATACAAGTCTTACACTTTACATGTTACATTGATGAGCCTCTGGAGCCCTTGAGCTGGACTTGGAGTAGCAGGGTCTGAGAGAGGAAAAGCCCAGAAAACCCCCCTGACCTGTGTGCAGAAAGACCCTTTTCCAAGCCCAAGGGTTCCAGTTGCTGAGGCCATTCATTGCAGCTCCCTCACATTGAGCCTCTGGGGGTTTACGCACCCACATTTTAGCAAAGAAGCTGTAGATAGTTTAAATTCCAAAAGGGAGGGTTAAACCTTTGTGTAACTTCTTGCTTTGCCATGACAGAATGTGTTAAACTGAGCAATAACCTGGCTAAGAAAACTGCAGCCACTGGGTGTGCCAGGGCTGCTATTTCTGTTGGCATCAACCAGGGAGGCCTTGGCAGGGTCTGGCTGGCTCTGTAAATCCCAACATCTCTTCTGTGAGGAAGAAGCATTTCCCACTAAAACGTCAGTGTTTAACTTGACATGTGAGGGCAGAAAGATGCCCTGGGTGCTTTCAGCCTGTGCTCAGGGGAGAGAGGCTCTGGAAGGGAATGTTGTGAGGGGAGGACAGATGGAGAAGATGGAAAACCTTGAAGTGAGCAATGCTGAGGAGTTACCCGAGCACAAAATGGGAAGTTGTGTTTTTCTTTAATGGCCATTCATTAATCGCAACAAATAATTCCATAAAGATAACAAATGCAGAGTTCTTACTGTGGTGTTCTACACAGACCCAAAACATTCCCCAGTGCCTTGGTAGGTTACCCTGAGGGCAGGTGATCTCCATCCCTGGGCAGAGGTGGCACCCCCAGGCTGTGCTGCTGGGACAGAGCAGGCACCAGGGCCAGCCTGGGGTGCACTGGCTGCTTTGGAAAGGTGGGACTTAGTGAGGAGAAGGTGTTGTGCTGTATTAGGCTGCTCTGGTGGCACAAAATGGGCACAGCTGGCACAGCTCCCTGCCAGTGCCACACGTCTGGGGGCTGTGGGGCAGTTTCCTGGGGCACACAGGCTTCTGCAGCAGTGACTGATGTTTTCCAGTCTGGTTAAATCCAAGGCACCGCCATGTTGGCCTGGTGTAGTCCATCAGAAATAGAGGTAATTATGAACTCCCTTCTGAAAAGAGCTGATAAATCCTTTGCTGGATTTACCACAGATTTATTCTACTACTTAAACTTTGCATGATGTGTAGCATTTGCTTCCCAAAGAGGAATTCTTGCTCAGTGTGCCCATTTCACAGTATCTAGCTGTTAACTCAAAGGAATGCAGCTAGACAGGGAGAAAGTTTTATGTCCTCTGGAAATACTTGTATTTCTAGAGTCTGCATGTTCTGTCTAATTATCTGCTATTTCAGCCAATAAATTTGGCTTTTGGATGCCAAGGCCAAAAGGCAAAAGGAGCACCTTTTATCTCTTGGATGTTTTCTGGCACTCCTGTGGGTCTTGGATTGCAGCATCTCTCCTAAAGGAGGCTGCTGTCCTGGGATATTTATGGAACACTTGTCTTGGGTAGAAACAATTCCAGAGAGCTGCAGACTTAACTGGTCTTCAGTGGTGTCTCCTAGGATAGAATTGGAGAGTCTTTGGAAAAAACCCCAACTATAACTATATTCAGGCATGAGCATCAGCAGAACCAACTAAAAAGTCATCAAAGATCAGGCCATGAAGTATCTGCAGTTCCCATTCACAAAACTGCCTGCTCAGAACGAGGTGGGATAGGTTGGGAGTGTCTGCACCTCAGGAAGGAACAGAAGCTTTTCCTTCTCCAGCCCTGTGTGCTGCCATGGCCCGGGACAGCCTGGCAGGGACCTGTTGGGCTCGAGCCCCATGACCGACAGACATTTCATACACCTTCTGTGGGTTTTCATAACCTTTTGGCCCATTTTCTAGGATTTTCAGTTCATAAAAATAGCAGGACAGATGAAACTGGTGTAGTGCAATAAGAGTGCAGGATTTGTTTATTTACTTATTTCTGAGGCCCAAATCGCAGGAGCTGCTCCCCAGAGCAGTGGCTGTGTGACCTCCTGGCCTGACACAGCTGCTGCTGGGCCACAGGGCTGAGGGCTGGTACTGCAGGTCTGGCCATTCCTGGGAATGTCTTACTGGTCCTAATAGTGGTGGAGGTAAGTGTGGATATTCTGTGTGCTCGACAATGAGTCCATGGGCACAGCCAGGGGCAGTCCGGGGGTTCTGTGTGAGTATTTGCTCCTCTTGTGTGGACTTGGAGCAGAGTCTTTTAAGTTGTCTTTCCATTTGCCTTCACTTCTAGTGATTTTCCCTGGAGGTCACGTTAAATGTTTCTTTACCTCCTTCGGTTGTGACCTGCATCAAGAAGTGCCCTTAATTACCACATTACCCAGAGATGAGCTTTTTCCATCCTCAGACCAAAGATAGAGATGTAGGAAATGCCCTTTTTAGACAAAATGAAAGTCTTCTCTCCATACTGTATTTCCAGAGGTTTTGTGCCTGGCTAGAATTCCTTGCTGTGTCCCAAATCTCAGGGTATCAGCACCCTGAGGCACTCCCTGTGTCTAAAGCAGTGCAAGCCCTGCCCCTGTGGCCAGGCAGGTCCTGCTGTTGGCACTGACAGGTTGTGTTTTCAACGAAGAGATGCAGCTTTGCTTCAGAACTGCCCCCACTTGTGAGCAGTGCTTGGAGCCAGCTTAGCCCAGGCCCACACGGACGTGGCCGTGGGAGGCTGACTGGAAAGCGGCCGAGCTCGGGCGAGCCGTGCCCAGCGCTGTGTGCCCGTGTCCCAGGGCAGGGTTTGTGCTCAGCCTGGCCGGAGCCGGGCTCCCAGGGCCTGCTGGGATGGGGTTTTACACTCGTGCTGTCCTTTTGCCCTTCCCCTGAACCCTCTGGTTGCAGCCCTGAGCAAACAGGCCGTGCTGCACTACCCGCGATGCTGAGCACGCTCTGGCCGCGCCAGCGAGGGGGGCCCCGGCCAGGAATGTGGCTCGGGGCTCCGCGCCATAAATCCAACCAGCACGACAAAGAGGAGATAATATGAGCCTTCGTGATGATCTGAAAGGGGGAGGTTTGTGTCCCATTGATTGCGGTCTGGCCCCGCGCCAGCCCCGAGCCTGACCGGCAGTTGAACCATATCGTTAAGGCGTGTAATGCAGCCCCAGCCTTGTACAGCAGCCAATGAGTACATATCCAGAGGGCAAAAGTTTATAAAGAGCCGAGGCTGTCCTGTTTAACCCTCTCACACTGCCTGTAATGGACACGCTGCCACTCACACACGGGCTCACGTGGGGCTGGGCCGGGCCTGCCCCGCTCACAGGGGGCTGATGTGCAGCACGTTTGGAAAGTGATCCCAGAAAAATATGGAAAACTGAGCTGTGGGTTTAACCAGAGGGGGAAAAAAGGAAAAATCCAACCCACTGTTTTTCCAGCACTGCTTTATCCATAGTTACTTTTTCGTTCAGAAACGTCTTCTGGGTTGTTCTGCAAACCCTTTCATACAGATGGAGCTATTTATTGCCTTGATGTCACCTCATTTAGCATGTGGCTGGTATTTTTATAGATAATTTTTTCACCTAACGTTGCTGTTAACATGTGGAATGTTCTTTATCAGTTTTGTAAGTACAGTCAGTCATCTGAATTGTTCTTGCAACTGTGAACTTTAAAAATCAAAACAAACCTTGTGAGGAGCCTTTTGTTGGGTGAGGTTTGTGCTGGAGGACTTTGCTGTGCCTGCTGCAGCCCAGGTTGTAGTAACCGAAGAGTATAAAAGGAGGGTCTGAAAGAGAAGAGTCACCCAGTCAACAGAGTTGACTGGCACAGTCCTTCATGCACACCCAGAGTCTGTCCTGGGGCTGGGCAGGGCCCTGGTTCATTCTTCCCCAAAGTGGATTCACTTTCCCAGAAAGGCAGGAGTGCAATGTGGAAGCATTTCTGTTATCCTCAAAGTATTTTACACTCAAAGTGACTGTGGTTGCACTTACTACAACTGGGCATTGATGAGGTTTGATGGGACCCTTACAAATGTGACTCCCCATCCCTGGCAGTGTCCCAGGCCAGGCTGGACAGGGCTTGGAGCAGCCTGGGCTGGTGGGAGGTGTCCCTGCCCATGGCAGTGGTGGAGTGGGATGAGCTTTAAGGTCCCTTCCAGCCCAAGCAAGTCTGGGATTCTGTGAGCACAGACACAAGACCAGTGTTCCAGCTGCTACAGGGCCCTGTCTGGCACAGAAAGGATTTAATATTTTAAAGCCTCCCACAGTGCCCTGAGACACAGCAATGTTATGGCCCTGGGCACTTTAGTTTCACTAAGGCATGTTCAGCTCCTGTTTCCAGATTGGTGTTGCAGGAAATCTCTGCTAAGAATCTTTTGCATTGAGTCAGAAGGTGAATGGGAGCATTTTTCAACACATTTGTGAGACAGGAAACTTTGGGGTGACAGCTGTAGTCATCCCTGTGATCCATGCAGGAAGAGTGGGAGAAACCGAGAGCTGAGGTGGCAGTGTTAGGTTTTGTCAGCTACTTAAGCCTGGTGATAGCAGAGTGCTTGGGGAAGTGTGGGGTTTGCTGCCAGGCAGAGATGGGGCCAGGGCCAGAGATGGAAGCCCAGAGCTGGTGTCAGGCAAGCACAGTTGTCTGGAAGAAAAGCACGTACACCTTATGCACATGTTGGATTTGTAATATGGATGCCATAATTAAGTGTCTTAAATACCCCCTTCTGACTTCCTTTTGAACTTGGAGCCTGATGAGGTTGTGTACAATCATAAACCCAGGGAACAGCCCCCAGTTTTGTTGTGCTCTGGTACAAAAGAAGAGGGAAAGGGGAGAAGAGCTCCATCTCCAAGGAGCTGACAGGAACAAGGTCCATGACAAGCAGTTGCTCTTCAGCCCACTGAATCCTCCTAAGGCACATGGGGTCAGCTGAAGGTCTGCAGCATCTGAGCTGGGAGATCCCTCCAAAGAGGAGGGATTTGACTGTAAGTGGGAGGTTTTAACCCCAGGCACCATTTATTTGCATGTTTCTTCCTGAAACGAGCATTTTGGGAACACATTTAACAAGCACAATATATTCCATGCATTTGCTGGAGTCAACGGCCCATATAAGCTTCCTCAGATCTGCAGTCAGCAGGGAGCTGTCTGGCCTGGGATTTTACACATTCCTGCATCTAAGGGAGACATTCTGAGGCCAAATCCAACACTCCCTGACTGCGGCCGTGTGCGCATTTGAGCACCTTCACAGCATCCAGTGAATGCCCTGGCAGAGCTGTGCCAGATCCCTGGGATCAGGCACTGACCTGCCTGGGGGGAGCTGCATCCCAAAGGTCAGCAGGAGGCAACGGCACTGCCCCTTAGAATAAGAATCACCAGGGAACCTGCAATCCAGACTGCCATGCTCAGAGTGGGTTTGTGAACGGGGCTGCAAGTGCCAGTGCTGTTCTGGTACCCAGAGGAGTGATGGGACATTCCCCAGATCGATATTTTAAATGAAGTCTAGTGACTAATGTGTCAGTCATGGGGCTTGTTCTTGTTTTTTCTCTCAGGAGAAGTTGCTACATTTCCTAAAGTTGTTTTATTCTGAATAATTATTCTGGGTGTGATACTGAGAAAACTGAAATATGTAATTTGTAAATCATTTCTCAGTCATGTTAGAAGTGGGATGGTTTGTTTTAACAGACCAGCATCTGTTGATACACAAAGTCTGATGCCTTCTGAATTTGATTTTTAATGTTTTTGTCAGGGCAGTCTGGGTACACTTGAGGGAAAGTTTTTAGGTCCAGAAGACCCTCAAAGATGAGGAACAGTTCCTGTGCTCAAACCCCTGTGTATTTATGAGGGTGTGAACCTGGTGGGTGGGTGGGTGCCTGAGAGGGATGAATGTGGATGGAAGGAACAAGGATTGGGGATTCCAGAAAACATGTGATGTCTATTGTAGAGTTTTCTCAACCTATGTTGGTAAATAATTATCCCCACTAATACCTGACCACTTTCTTCTTCAGTGGGTTGGTGATGTTTGATTGCAAAACCTCCGGCTTAAAACTGGTCAGCTGAACCCCAGGGATTGTGTGAACTGCTCAGCAACCACCACCAGTTCACACCATGTGCTGGTCCCAGTGGTCCCAGTGAGCTGGAGTGAGAGCCCCAGAGCTCAGCCCTGGGCAGGGCACAGCTCTGTTTGCCTGAACCCCGTGCAGGGCCTTTGTGCTCCATCCAGCAGCACCACTCCCTGCTGTGCCAGGCAGACTGAGGGCATTCCTGCCTTGGGTTGCCTTTGTGTGCCTATTAGAGAGGAATCAGCAGCTCTGCTGAGTGCCTGGTAATGGGACCCAGATGTGTGGGCATTGCTGCTCACTCTGCTCTGCAGATCTGCAGCTTGGGGGATTTCATCAGCCTTGCTTATTATTTACAGAATGTAACTTGAGACAGTAGAACAAATTTTTAGATTAAAAAAATCAAGTGGTGTGGAATGTTTTGAGCTGTGCAGACCAAACAGAGCAGTTTGCCAATGGGGTGATGGACTAAATCAAAGCAGTTTAGGCTCGAACCAGTGGCACTGGGTTGGAAAGCTGCTGCCCTTGTCACGGAGATGGGAGTGACCTGTTATCACCAGGATGAATGTTTGGGCATGGAGGGCACAGCAAGCACCGTACTGTGATCTCAAGTGCTTTTTCCATGTCAAAGCAAAAACCAAACCCCAAAACCAACCACAACCAACCCCACAGCTCAGAATTGCCAAACCTTCCAGAAGGCCATTGTGGTGCCCAGTACCTGTGTAGTACCTGTGCTCTCTCTCTGCCCTGCTCTAAGCCAGGCATTGGAAACCAGTGTTCACAGTTGTTCTGGTTTCTGTGGGACTGAAAGGCACTGGTTTATTCCCATTTTTAGGGTAGTCTTGCTTGCAATGCTTCAGATCCCTCTTCTCACAGCACCACAGAAGATTAGAGATGGCACAGGTGGATGTTTGTCTGAAGGATGGTGCTGCTTCTCACTCCCTTGTGGCTGCTTATCCAACCTCTTTGAATGCAGGATAGGGAGTGTCTGGGAAAATGTTATTGATTGGCCAGTGGTTGATTAAAACCCACCACACATTGCAGACACTCATTAGACTTGTCAGTGGAAGCTGCAGGTGCCATAGAGAGATTTAACAGCCAATGGGGGCTTCTTGGATTAGTGATATTGTGCCATTTTCCTGCTTTGGGAAGTTAGGAAGTTATGCAAGATGTGAAGTGCTGATGCTTCAGAAGCAAAGCTGATGTTCTGTGGGATTTTCCTCCTGTCTCTGGATCAGAAAGGCTGGAGGCAATTCTTCATGAAGGGTCTTTTCTAAGGGTCAGGATGGGAAAAATGGTGCCTTTGGCTGGGAAATCAGTAACAGCAGTAGCCTGGAGAGGGATGAAATAGCAGGGAGCAGCCCCAGAGTGATGCTGCTGGGAAGGGACAGGGCTTGGAGCCTGGAACACAGTTCTGCAGGGGCAGGAGGGCGTTCCAGGAGCTTGAAGGAATTCAGAGTATTATTTTTTAACAAAATACTGCTCAGGGAGGAACCAAGGCTGCAGCTTTGCAGTGTTGTGGCCAACATCGACCTCTGATGTCTGTCAGCCCTCTCGTGTCTATTACTGACAGTTTTTATTTAACAGACAGAAGGGTAAAGTGTGTAAACCCTGCTATGGAGATGCTAATTACTGAGGATTTTTCTTTTGTCTTAATCTAACGGCATGTTCCTTCAGTTCTCAGTCTTTGCCTCTGTCCATCAGTGTGAGCTCTCTCTGGGTTGAGCAGCTTAGGTTTCTGTAGAGCACTGAGGAGAAACAGTCAAAGCAGTGAAGCCCTGCTGATAAACAGATGCCCAAATCTTTAGAGAGTATAAGCTGCTTAGGCTGCTGCTTCTTAGTAATTCAGCGACTGCCCCTTCGTTGTAAAAGAAAACTGCTGACACTTTTTGGAGATGGAGAACCACAGAAAGGCAGAGACACAGAGCACACAAAGACACAGAGCAGGTCTGACAGGCCCCGAGTGCTTTGCTGGGGCAGCCCTTGGAGTCCCCAAGGTTTGTCAGCCCTCGTGTTTCCCAGCGAGCAGAGCTGTGAGTCTGGCAGTGTCTGGGGGAGGCAGGGGCTGCCCCATGTCCGTGTGTCCGGCAGTGTCCATGTGTCTGGCAGTGTCCGTGTGTCTGTCTGGCAGTGTCTGTGGGATGCCCCATGTCCCTCTCTGTGTCCCCACAGGACGCAGGCCGAGCGGGCGCGCCGCCCGCGGTGTTGCCGGGGGCCGCAGGGGCTCCTGCCGCGCTACCGGGACAGCCACGCCGAGGGCCAGGAGCTGCTCTTCAGGCTCACCGACGACATCCAGCACGAGTTGTGAGTACCGAGGGGGCACAGCTGCTCCGGGCGCTGCCTGGGACACGGGAACGGCCTCACGCACTCGGTCAGCAGGAGCTCACCACAGGGAGGGCAGTCCAGGGAAGGGGCTGGAGCAGCAGTGAGGGAGCTGGCGGGGCTCAGCTGGAGAAAAGGACTCTCAGGGGGCACCTTCTGGCTCTGCAATCCCTGCCAGGAGTGGGATCTGGGGGGGCTTGGGCTGTGCCCCAGGGCACAGGGACAGGAGGAGAGGGCACGGCCTCAGGCTGGGCCAGGGGACATTCAGATTGGGTATCATAAAGAATTTCTTCATGGAAAAAAGGGTTGTTAAGCACTAGGGCAGTGGTGGCGACCCCATGCCTGGAGGGACTTAAAGGACTTCATGCCCTCCCTCAGCCCCAGCACAGTTACAGGCCAGCTGGATCAGCGAGGAGTGCTGTGTCTGCCATCACTGTGTGCCAGCCCAGAGGGGCAGCAATGCCGGTGCTGGAGCTGCAGAGGGTCCCACAGTGCCCCCGTGTCCCTGGACAGGTCTCAGTCATGGGTCCCTCCAGCTCTGTGAGCAGAGCTCAGACTGCCACGTGCCTGTGGCCCTGCGAGGTCACCCTGGGGTCACCCCGTCCCATCCCACTGCAGGTCCCTGTGCTTGGCTGACTCGGGCAGGGGAGTGGAAGGAGCAGTGTGAGACCAGAAGGGATCCAGAGCAGAGCAATGGGCTTTGTCATCGGGTCCCACTGTTCATTCACGGTGACTCTCGCCGTCAGGAGTATCAGTCAACAGGAACACAGTGTTTCTTGTCATGGAAAATAAGTACAAAATTATGCCTCTGACTTTTATCCTAGTATCATAATCAGAAACACATTTAAAGACCTGATTATTTGCATATTTTCCTTGAGAGTTAAATCCATAAAAGGGGGTTTAATACCTTGCTCTACTGTTCTAACTAAATGTTTCCACATTTTTTTCCAGTTAGGCTCGCTGTTTCACTTCTGGAAAATATTGTGTAATTACTTCCTGATGTTGTTAAAAACCCCACAAATTCTCCAGAGATCTGGTTGCTTCTACTTTGTTCTACTGGATCATGTTTCATTTAATTTTTCATTTTATTAATTTGAGATATTTCTAATAGTGTAGATGGGTTTAAAAAATACAATGGTGCATCTTTCAGTAGTATCTGAAAAGGTTAAACGTACCTGTTTTGAGAACTAGACAGGGAGAAGAAAGTAACAGTTGGCAAGAGCAAAGGGGTAATGATGCATGACTCAAAGTTAGAACAAAATGTAGAGCTTGAACTACAAATTAGCTAATGTTTCTGGGCTTCTCCATTAAATCACTGACCTCTGTTCCCATCCCTCAGAATATATACATGACACCAGTGAAAGTCTTGCTGGGAAAGCAGATACATCATGTGTTGTTCTTCGGGAGCAAACCCAACCCCTCAGTCCCACTGCCCAGGTGCTTTCCTGGGCTCTGCAGGAGCTGGAGGTGCCCAGTTTGTGCCCTTGGCTGTCCCTGTGTCCCCCGTGGCACTGTGACCCTGCTAGGTCTGGGCTCTGGGGGAGACCCTGCCGTGTTTGATGTGCCTGTCCAGGCTGTTCCTCTGCAGCTGCAGTGCTGCCCTGGGTTTAAATTAAGTTTTCTGTGACACTTCATAAAAAGTGTCACTCTGCATCCTACTTGGCTGATTTCAAAGGCAGAGCCTTCCCCGAAATGTTTGAACTGGGCCGGGGCAGCTGCTGCTTTCCGGCTCTGGGAATGTTTGTCCTTCACCTGCACTCCTGGGAGCACAAAGTCACTTTTCTCCCAGTTTGTTTTACTTAAAGGAACACAGTTCATTTATCCTATCCCAGAGCTTTACCCAAGGTTAGAGCTGGCAAAGCTCATTACAGACCCTTTTTAACTGGGCTGGTGGTGCCCTTCTCAGCACTGAGCTGAGTGTGGGTTGCAATCTGTGGGGGCACCTTTCTCAGTGTGGAGAGTGAGGAGGAAAGAAGAGTTCAGTGCAGAAAGACGAGTTCAGTGTTCTCACTGTCTTTGAGAGGCCTGGGAATACAAAATTACTGGAGTTACCCTTTTATACCACAAAAAGAAACCATGACCTGACCTCGCCATATTTTTGGCTACTAACATTCCATTTATAACTATGGGTTTATTTGGCTACAGCTCAGAGCAGTTTGTGCTCAGTGTTACTTAAATGATAGAGCCAGAGATGGGTTTGGAGATGGGAGGATTTTTCTGTCCACCAAAAACACTGAGTAGTAACAAACTCCTGGATTTCCAGTCCAGTGGAATGTTCTGCAGGATGTCTGAGGAGCAGCACTGAGGTTTGGATAAGCAGTGGGTTCAGAAGGCAGTGACTGGGGACCTGCCTGACAGCAGGAGAATCCTCCTTTACAGATGTGCTTCAGCCCCGGGGCTGTTGGCAGAGCTGTATTGCTCCATTTAGCACTCCATTATTCTGTCCAGTTGTGATTTCACGTTCAAGTTGCTGAATTTTTCAGCATTTACAAACCCCAGTAATGAGGCTCATTTCAGTAGAAGTGGGGGAGAACCACTCGTGTGTGCAGCATCCTTTGTGCTTCTGCATTTCTAACAGTTGTTTTTTTACACTCCAGCCCTTTCAGCCATCATAACTCTCAATATTCTGAACTCACTCCCCTCTCACTCTTCCTATCCATCACTCAGCTAATCTCCCTGGGGAAACCTGCTTGCTGCTTAACCTCTCACCCCGTGTTAAACAGCTAATTTCTCTTTTCTGCTACTGATCCCAGCAGCAGGTTCAGCTTGGGTTTGGCTTTGAGGGAGGAGCAGGGAAGCACAGGAAGGTTCCAGTGTGGACAAGGACCGTGCTCTGATCGTGAATGTCTGCAGAGCTTTGACGTGGCCACTCTGGAACTGGAGTTGGTTGCAGTTAAGCCTCAGCATTAGGACGTGCAGTGCTCCAGTGCAAGCAAATAATTCTTCCTAGACCTTGTCAAAGGACATTTTTATGTGCCCCTGTAATGCCCAAAGCTGCTGCCAGGCATTTGGCAGTAATGTTTGATTTATAGCATGATCTTTTGATAACTAGGTGAGGGGGTCCTTCATCAGCCCCACTTGGAACCCGTTCAGGTGAGATGCGGGTGAACTGTACCTGCCACTCAGACTCTGGAGGTCGCTCTGAACGGGGGAGGGCACAGGTTGGTGTGCTAGTTTGAGCTCCGAGCTAATAAATGTTGGATTTGTCTTTGCTGCAGCTTCATAGCAGTGGAGAACATCGACAGCTGCTGCGTGCTGATCTCCTCCAGGGCCGTGTACTTCCTCAAGAGCGGGGACTACACGGACCGCGAGGCCGTTTTCCTGGAGGTGCGCTACGACCACCTGTACCACTGCCTGGTGTCCCGGGACCACGGCAACGTCTACATCCAGCTCACCAAGAAGGCTGTGAACACCAGCAGTGGGGTGGCCATGCCAGGCCCCTCCCAGCAGAGGCCCATGGTGAGCACCTGGCACCTCCTTCCCAGTCCTGTGCGCTGGGACAGGCCGTGCTGAGGCTGCAGGGGCTGTGGAGGTTAAAGAATCACAGAATATCCTGAGCTGGAAGGGACCCCCAGGGACCATCCAGTCCAACCCCTGGCCCTGCACAGACACCCCAGCAATCCCACCCTGTCCCTGTCCTGTTGTCCAAACACTCCTGGAGCTCTGGCAACCTTGGGGCTGTACCCACTGTCCTGCAGAGCCTGGTCAGTGCCCACCACCCTCTGGGGGAGGGACCTTTGGCTGAGATCCAGCCTGACCCTGCCCTGGCACAACTTCAGGCACTCCCTAAAGTCCTGAGAAAGCTAAAGGCAAAACCTAAAATGTTCCTCCAGGCAGAAAAGTAACAGGAAGAAACATGTGTTTACCTGTGAAAGGCTTTTAACTTTACCACATAAATGGAACTTGGGTACCTTGCTGGCTTTTTACTCATCTCCTACGTGTAGTAGTTTTTCCCTGTGAGGTCTCTAAGACTGGAAATAGTGTTTATGTCACCCCTATAAAAGTTAGTCCAGACTTTCTCTGCTGAAGCCCATTACAGGCTTTCTGTGCCACTGCAGTGGTTGCTCAGGGGTGGTTTTACAGGCCCAGTTACAAGCTCACCCCTGACCCAAGGCAGTTTACATTCCAAACACAGCAGCCAGATAAAAGGTGGGAGGGGAAGCAAAGGAAGTAACCTCAGATATGGCAAGATGTTCCTGTTCTCACCCTTAAATACGTGGCTGTGTGCACCTGGTGCTCCCTCTTGCTTCTTCCTTACTCGGCCTCAGCTCTGAGAATGGATCTCCACTGAAATTTTTCTGTTCCTCACTTCAAACCTAAAATCTCTTCTGCTTTACCTGACAGCAGGAGAATGTTAAGGAAAATCCCCTTTTTTTCTGCAGGTGAAAGTGAAATCAGAAGCTCTGGCAGTAAAACTGTCTCAAGAAATCAACTATGCAAAGAGCCTTTACTACGAGCAGCAGCTGATGCTGAGACTCAGTGAAAATCAAGAACAACTGGAGCTGGACTCTTGAAAATGCACTTCCCACTGCCAGAGTGCCCTGCAAGCAGCAGGCTGGAGCCAGAAGGAAAAAATATAATTTTAGTATTTAGTTAAACCGAGAGGGTGGCTTTTCTTTTCCAAGCACTTGGTGTGTGGCAGAGCAGTAGCTGACACAGCCCTGTATTTTGCTAACGTGTATATATGTACAAGTGTCCCTGTAAATATGAGCAGGTGGCTGTTGGGATAAATACAAGTCTGTTTACTGTGTAAAGAAATTAAAGGAGCTCTACTGAGTCACACTGCACTACCTGACATGAGCCCTTCTCTGTCTTTCTTTTCTTGAGGAAACTGATTTCCACAGTGCAGGAAGGTAGCTAAAACATTTAAAAAATCAAATTAATGTCAGCTGTTGGAGCAGAGGTGGCCTGTGGTTTGCAGCTTTAACACTGGGAGAAGGGTGCATTGGTTGGGGTAGTTTAATGGGTTTTTTCCTCTCCTAACTCACTAGTACAGGTAATTGCAGAGACCTGGTGTCCCACTGAAATGTCAGCCTCCTTTTTTAACAACAAAAAATTGCATTTTGATAAACATTATAAGTGAGGACTCACTAATTCAGCTTTACATTCATGATGTTCACCTCAAGGCTCCTTCTTCTGACTTGTTTCTAAAGCAGTTGAAATGAGCAGCCCTGGAAAGGGAATCTCGAACTTCAGGTTTTCCCTCTCTCAGCTGGAGGGAAAGTTCAGAGCTGGAGGGAGTCAGGATTGGTGCCTGGAGGGTGAGGGGAGAGGAAATCACCAACTTGTTTGACTTTACAACAACGTCTTCAACAGTAAAGTTTTAAAATAATAAAAATAACATGTTTTTTCCACTGGTGTACATCCAATCAGTATTTGTTTCATTAACTATAACTACAGTGAGGATTGAGTGTCTTCAGACACCTTAACCCACAGGAACTGGAACCCTCAGTGTCACATTTATTCCCAGAGGGGTCAGGGTGTGGTGTGAAGACACAACTTCCTGTAACTGTGGAGTAACTTAAATTTTAAGGTAAACCTTTGGTTATTTGGTAAACCTTTGACTCTGTCTTTAAAAGATAAACTAATTTGAAAGTAAAGTCCTTTCATAAAGGCACATGGGAATATTTTGGTCCTGAAGGTTAGAATGAAGCCAGTTCTGAGCTGTTGTAAAATCACTGCCTGCTGGAGATGGGGCAGGAAAACAGGGGGCAGTTTCACTGCTGTGTGGGCCATTTACAGGGGGTGGATTGAATCCCTGGGCTCTGGAACCATTTCATGCAGATGATGAGCAAACAGCAGAGCAGGAGTTGAACAGAGCACCCTTGGAGTGCTCTGACCTCAGGGAGCCACAGTGAACAATGGATCTCATTTGTGGGAAAAAACCTGTTCAGAGTGTTAATAGAGAGTAGATGAAATAACAGCTCAGCAGGGGCAGGAAGGAAGAACTGCCTGTAAGTGACACACCACACACAACATGGAAACAATACCTGTGGTGGGGGCAGCTCCTCTTTATCTTCCTTTTCCTCTCCTCCCCTTTATTTTCCTGTCACATCCATTTCTTTCCCTTTCCTGCACTCCCCTTTCCTTCCTTTTCCCATTCTTTCCTGTCTTTTCTGGCCTTTACTGTTCTCCCCTCCCTTTTCCTGTCCTCCCCTTTATTCCCCCTTCCTCTGCTTTATTGTCTTGTCCCCTCCTGCCCTGTCCTCTCTCCCTGGGACACGAGGGTCACTCTGTTCAAACCCAGGGAAGGTGGCCATGGTGTCACTGCTGAAAGCTGCCCTGCCCCTCCCCAGGGCCTGCTGTGCCCCCTGAGTGCCCTGCCCAGAGACCTCCCTGGGCACTCGATGCCTCCTGAGGAAGGGAGTCAAAAAAGCACCTGGAAGAAAGGAAACTCAGTGACTTTCAGACACTTCACACAAGCCAGGGTGGTGTTTCCCATATCCCTCTGCATCTCACCGTGGCCTGTTCCCTCTGCAATACCCTTTCCATGGACACCATTCCTGGATCATAGACAATTCTGTTTCCAACAGGGCCTGCATGGAAAGGTGTCCTGCAGTGAGATGAGTGCAGGGCAAATGTGAACAACATCCTCCTCTGCTCCTGAGCAGATTCCCAGTAAATCAGAGTGATGATCATCCCAGTCAGTGCCAAGGGCTGTTTTCCAAAGCAGTGCAGTGCTTACATTTTTGTGGGGAGAAGCTTAAGTGGCTAAATGGGCCCCATCTCAAACATGAGAAATACTCATACATTTCCCCATGCCAAGGGCCTCTGGATCTGTTTGCTCATTCCCCGCACTTGCAGGATGCTTTAACATCTGTCTATTTGCTCTTCAGTAAAATACCTCAGGGTCTTAGCCCAACTATGTGTATTTTATTATTTTTTACTTCTTTTTCTCTCTAAAACACAGCTTAGTACCAACCTGCTTCCTCCACTGGCTGCAACTCTTCCAGGCCTTGCTCTGTTTTTCTTCTCAGAGGAACCTGCCTCAATTTGCTGTCCCAATGATTTCCCCTCTGGTACCTGACTCTGAAAAAGCAGGTTTCAGTGACACTCCTCAGCTTACAGGCTGCTGCACAGATACTGAAAAAAGAGAAACTCAAAGCAAACTCAAAATACATTTTAATTAAGTCAACACTTGCTCAAAATCCACTTACACAACTTTTCTTCCAACCAAGAATAACACTGTGTATGTCTATTTTAATATACACTCCCTCCCCCCAAATGCACATTTAAAGTTCTCTTGAAAAGCAAAGTCCATATTCCCAACTCCTCTATTCCTAAAGGCAGAGTTGTTACAAAGAAGGAAAAGTGTTATTTTTATGGGGGCAGGGGGGAGTGTCCAGAGCTTCAGACTCCAGGACTGCAGCAGCAATTCCAGCCTGGCAGCACACTCTGACTCCACACTGTGGTCCTGAATTTTCTCACAGGTAGGGCTGGACTGACCACTTCAGCTCCCCACTCAGGCTGTGGCTTGACCTTCTTGCAGCCCATTTCTCACACCTGCTGGTCTGACAGCTTGGAAAGAGGGCTCAGGGCAGCAAAAACCCACCTGGCTGAGAAAATGTTAACAGAGGACACCGAGTAGTTTGAGTGACCCACAGGCCTCTCCAGCAGCAGATTGTGTGGACTGGGAGAAGGTGAGGCCACCCCAGCACCAGCTGAGCAGGGAGGGTGGGCACTGGAGCCAGCCCTGCACCTGCCTCAGGTTCAGGGGAGGGCAGAATGGTGCAGGGCTTCCTGCCAGAAAGAAAAGGTTACCCATTAACCACTGACAAACACTGGGCAAAAACCAGTAATTTTTTTGTTGCTGTTTTGCCCAGTAGAACCACAGCACGTCCTGGGCCAGATGCACAAATATCTCAGTGCAAAGTGCAGCCCCACGAGAGCAGCAGCTGCTTTGGGTCAGCTCTGCCCAGGCCTGGGGACACTTGAGCTGCCTCAGCACAGGCTCCAGAGTCCCACGGGGTTTGCTGGTTGTGGTTTGTTTTATTTTTGTTTTATTCCCTGTATGTGACATGTCAGTGCCTGACCTGGGCCCAGCACAGCCTGTTCTGGGCTGGCAAAGCACTGTAAGGCCAGGAGGGAAGTAAACAGCTCCATGTGCATTCCCATTTGGGATGAATGGTTGGGTCACCCAAAGGACAAGGAGCTGCAGAACAATGGGCTCTGAAAATGCCAGCAAAAAAAGTCCCCTGCACGCTGCAGCTGGAGAGGAATTGTAACAAATCACAGAAATCCATCCCAGCAGCCACCCCTCAGCCCTCCAGACACCACAAAAGCAAACATTTGCTCTGCCCCAGAGTGTGACTCACCATTCCTGAGCACTTTGCTCCGAGGCCTTTGGCAAACAACCCACAACAGGCAGAACAAACCACGGTACCAAAATAATGAGGCAGCAAAACCATGTCTGTGTGGAGCTCTGGTGAGAGGAAAGAATAAAAAAATTGTTTAAAATGACCAACCATTTATGGGCCCAGACTCTTTCCCCAACCTCCCCTTGGTAAGGGCAGACCCTGACACAGCAGCTCCAGCACCAGGAGCACCACCAGGGATGTCCTCCCTGGGCCAAGGTGCAACTCTCGGCCCTTCCACTCATCCTTTTGCAGGATTCCTTTTAATCTCCACGTATGGAAGAAGCAGCATTTGAGGCAAACACCTTAGACATGTGAAATTCTACTCATCACTACGTTCTGTGCCAGAGCACATCTTTCTTTGTGATGTAAGAGCCCTTGCATGAAGAGCCATCAAAGGATTATGCAGAGACAGCACCGACTCAGACTCCATTCTCCCAGTGGTCATTTTTGGGTCCTGCAGCACCACACGAGCTGCCACCTGAGCATTTTGCTTCACTAACACTAATCCCAACTGCTCATCCTGCCCAGAAAAAAATTATTTTAAACCAAACCAGTATCCACCTGAAGAAACTCTTTGCTGCTGATAGAACCTCGAGAGCAAACCCAAACAGCTGCCAAGGTCCCAATCACACTGAGATCACCCCAGGGCTGACGTTTATAAGCAGGTTAAAGAGCCAACTCCCCCACTTGGAGCTTTCCAACTTCAAACACTAAAAATCCACATTACACAAACAACTTCCCTCACCTTTCTTTTCCCAGATACCTTTTCTCTCTCTCCTTTGAGCACACACCAGAGGCACTAACATGCAGAAGGCCACAGAGAGGTTCCCACAGCAGTTCCAGGTGCTCTGACAGCCCAGAGAGGAGCAGCCATGGCCAGGGCAGAGCTCCCAGGGCTGGCACCTCCAGGGACAGGCACCCCAGCACTGCTCGTGTGTCTCAGCCTTGGCTCTGCATTCCCCCCAGGCCTGTGCCATTCCTGCAGGATCCTTTGCTGTGGGTTCCCCTGGAATGCTGAAATAACCCCCACACTGCACAAGGATCCACGTTCACACCTTGCACACTCTGCCAGTGCATCACCACCTTCATTGTGAAAAATTCCCTCCTTACAGCTGGTCTAAGTCTACTCTACTTTACTTGGAAACCATTGTCCCTTCTCCTGTGGGGACACAGCAGGTTTCTCTGCACCTTCCACACACAGACCCTGCTCTCTGAGCCACCTCTGACAGAGCACACCCCACCGACGGATGGTGGACACAGTCCCAGAGCCCGTGGCCACAGGAAGCTCCTCTGCACCTTCCCAGAGTGCCCTCGGCCAAGGGCCCTGCTCTGCAGAGGAGGGAGGGACAGGAACAGGTTTCTGCCCAGGACACCGAGAGCCTCCTGCCCTGGCCACGAGCAGGGGAGGCGTTTCGGAGGCTCCTGTTCAGCAGGGAGATGTTTCCCTTGGCTGGGGCCGCGCCGGGGCTGCAGGAGCCACATTCCCATTCCCCCTCCCATTACTCTTTTTGATTGGCACTTTAATGAGGGCGCCGGGGGTCGCCCCCCTGCCAGGGGGCCGGTTCATGCCCCGTTTATCTCACAGTCCATGTAAGACTAAAATAACACGCCAGGCTGAGTTTCACTGGCTTGTGATCCCGCAGCCCACCGTGATGGATTGAGTGACTGCGGCAAGTTGGCAGCTAAAGTGTGTTGTAACAGTATCTTTCTGTCAGCGCAACACAATGGATTTGCTGATTCCTGGGCTTTTCCCAGCGCTCCCCGTTCCCATCGGCTCAGAGTTCACTTGCCGGGGCTGGAGGCGATAACAGGGAACACACCGAGGGTTACCCCGGGCCGTCCTTGCCCTCTCCTGCCCCGCCGCTGCCAGGGGGGTTCGGTGCCAGCTCCAGGTACACAGGACAGCCACAAACCCACCGGCTGTTCCAGAGAGCAGCGAAGAAGGGGCAGCTCCACTGCTCCTTTGTGGAGCTCGTTCTGCTGGGCCAGCACAGGCTGAGCAGGACCCTCCACCCCGGCCAGAGCAGGGAGAACAATCCAGCACCAGGGGCTGCTGTGGGAGGCAGTTCTGGCCTCAGCAGCTGCCGGGGGAGCTGGGGCTGAACTGCACGGGCTGCACAGTCAGGACAAACAAGCCACAGTCCTTGTCATCATCTGACTTATTTGCACAGTTTAGGACCACCAACATAACCCAGAGTGCCCATGGGCACCCGGCTCTGCAGCTGCACACACACAGTACCAATGGGCACCCAGCTCTGCAGCTGCACACACACCACTCACAGGCACTGCCCCCTCAGGGCCTGCCAGCAGCACCAGCCCAGAGAGCAGGGCACAGGCTGCAAACACCAGCTGAGGCTCCCCTGGAGCTCACAGAGGTCCCTGGGCCTCCCCAGCTCTGTTCCAGGTCACTCCTGCCCTCCCAAGCTGCTGCAGCCAAGGCCTGGCTGCTCCTCTGGGCAGAGCAGACACTCACACCTTGGCACAGAAGAGGGCATCCCGAGCCTACAGCCAGAAAGCCTGGGAATTGTTATGAAAAACGAGGGGGTGGGGGAGCTCAAGGGACCAGTGGGAGGATGCAGAAATCAGTAACACTGATCTGAATAACTGGTAACAATTATTAGATCTTTTTTGGTATGAATCATCTCAGAGACTCATCATTCAAATGATGTCACTCAAGGGGCAGTAAAAAATCCAGTAGAAGCAGCCAGCCTGCCATGGCCCAAGAGTTTGGAGCCACAACGGGATTGGCCAATGTGCTTGGCAGAGGGAGCAAGTTCTGTGGAGGACACACACTCTGACAGGTCAGACAAGCAGATTTGTCTCCAGCAATACCATGATGTTGCTCAGAGCTCTACTGAATCTGCCTGAGCTGCTGGAGGAGGAGTAGCCTCGTTTATCTGATGACCACTGACCTTGTCCTTACCCTGTCCCCTCCTCAGTGGTGGAATTTGCATCTGAAACTGCAGGTTGTAAAAATCAGCCAGCCAGAACCACTCCAAGGAAACCAAACCAGAACAACACAACAAAACTACACAACAGCCCAAACCAAGCAAACAACTGAGTGAGTTTGAACAGTCTGTTCTCTAGGCCCACCAAACCCAACCAAGAGCTCCTGGTTTGCAGGGGAAGGGGCAGCAGAGAGAGGTGCTGCCTTGTGCACCTCTCAATGCCTTTTATCTCCCTAAACAACTGCAGGAGAGGAAAAACTGTTTGATAAACAACCAGTAGCATCACCAACAGGCTCAGGAACTCAACAGCAATGACATTACTGTCCTTACTCCTTTTGTTTCTCACCTGATGTGCAAAATCCTGGGTGCTCTCAGTGCTGCTTTGCAGCCAAACACCCAAACGCGGCTGTGGCTGATGAGCTGGGTGTGAACTGGCACTTTCAGGGAGTCCCAGAAGAGTCTGAACTCCGTCCCAGATCCAAGATGGGGGTGGGAACCATCCCAGTGTGGGGGGCAGAGCCGGAGGCAAAACCAAAACCATTCCCTGCCCCAGGAAGGTTCGTGGCTTCCTAAAGTCAGGGATTATCTCCAGGTTTACACAACGCTCTTCCCTTACACAGCTCCCAGCATTTACCACCCAGAAGTGCTCAGACAGTAAAAGCTCCTTGAGAGGGGAGGTCTATGAGGAAACTTTTTTTTCCTTTTTGCAGTTTTATGGAATTTAGGCACACACAGATGAAAACACAGGACCTAACTCCTGAAAATGCTGTGCATTAGGAGCCACTATTGGTGTCAGACCTGCCTTACCTACAGTGTGAGAAAACAGAAAAGGAAGACTAGAGGAGAACTTGAGAGTTCCAGTTCAACACAGGGGTTTTAGCCTAAAAACCAGGTTGAAGTAATATCAGGTATTACTCTCCAACAAACCTGCCACACCACAGAACAGAAAAAAAGGTCTAAAACCAGATCAGAAACTTCAGGCCTCACCACTATGCATGGAGCAACTGCTTAAAACACACAACTTTAACTTGCTTAGAGCTTTCTGGGGAGGAGAGGGAGGGGATGCCTTGGGGATTTAGGAAAGGGTCAAGAAAACAAGTTCTGCTCTTGGTTCCACACACACCTCTGGAGCAAAGCCCATTGCACAGAGGTGGAGTGAGCAAGAGCCAAGAACACCATGCTGAGTTATCAATATCTGTTATTAACAACAACAACAAAAATAACCTTAAAGTTTAGAACAATGCTGTGGGTTTGCAACATCTGTCAGCAATTATTTGTATTTACATGCACTGCAAATGCAGAAGAAAAGTCAGAGAAATAAACACCAGAATTCCCACCAGTCTTGCATTTTCCCACAAAGAATCTCTAATCATCCTTGTCTGGACACTCTCATTTGTTCCTTGCCCTCTCCAGTATGGAATTTCTTCCCCATCCTCTGTGATCAGAAATTATTTGTCCTTGTTCCACCCTGGTGCAAACAACAACTAACCCCTCTGAAAGCAGTGGCAGCAACTTCAGCATTCTTAAGACAGAAATCACAACGATAACATTTCTTGCATTCAATCCAGCAAACCCAGCCCCTCTCCAGCCCCTGCTCTCCCCTCGGCCAGGCTTTGCTCTGCAGCAGAAGGGGAGGCAGGGACAGCGAGGGCTGAGCTCCAGCCGTACTCCACCTGTGCAGAGCAGGGTGAGGAACAGGTTAGCTGGGTGAAAAGTTCACTGCAAGCTGAGCTGTCTGTTTCTCTTGCTTAATTTATCCGCTATTTGGCTAACCTTGCTCTGAACTCGGCCCCCCAGACCCCCTTCCTCTCATCCCTCCCCAGCGGGTTCATGTCAGCCAAAGACACCGCCCCCGATTCCCTTCCCGCTGACCCTGCGCGGCCGAGCGGGGGTGAGACTCGGGGCCAGGGCAGAGCGAGCCCTCGCACCGCGCAGATAATCATTAGTTATGCTCCCCCCTCCAACAGGAGAGAACAGAAAAGCCCCACAGTCAGCAGCATTGCCTGATACGGCCCTCGAGATTATCAGCCCTCCCAAGGCTGGATGGCACCCCCTGCACCCCCTGCCCTGCAGCCCCTGCACCCTGCCAGGGATGCAACACTTCCCGAAGCAGCTCATGCTGGATCCCCGAGCCACCCTGGCTGCCCTTCCTGGGGACTGGCACTCAGTCCCCACCTGCACCACGTCCAGGATCCCTGTTAGCCCAGCGTGTCACCACCTCAGTCCTGCAGCTTGAGATCCTCAAAAGGAGCCCGACAGACACATTTAAACTTTGCAAAGCACTGAGCAGCAGCTGCAGTAACACCGAGCAGGGACACCCAGAGGGGTTTGCTCACCCGAGTGCCAGAAAGTCAGTGCGGGGACAGCGAGATGTGCTGCTGCTGCTCTTTGGGAAAGAGGATTCCCTGCAGCAGAGACCTCTCTGCACCATGATCTCCCCAACCTGCAGAACACAGACAGGGTCTGCCCAGCGCTGGCTGTGCCCACCCTGCGGGGCACACAGAGCACCTTTGATGCCGCTCCCAGTGCCGGGCACAGCGCAGAGCCCGACACGCCCCGGGCCCGCCGAGTTCTGCCTCTCCCATGAGCAATCCCAGGCTCCAGGAATCCACACGCTCCAGGCCCACCTGCTGCCACTCTCTGCCGCCCTGAGGTGTGACCGAGGATGTGCTTCAGTCTCTGCTAATTGAGCGGAACAAATGTTTCCTGTAAACCTTCATTGTCGGTTTTGACCTGACAAAGAACCCGAAGCAGTTCCGCGGCTTTGACACACCTGAGCAGCTTCAGCTCCAGTGGGAACTCTCACAAACAGCTTGTTATTTTTATAATCTGCATCATCACAGTGCCCCAAACTCCATTACAGGATCTCCTGTCCCACTGGCTGGAGGGGCAGAAACAGCCTGACAGCTTTACAATAAGTGGAAATTCCTCGTGGTCTAAGAACAAAATTAAACTTGTTTCTCAGGGTCACTGGATGTGACCTGGCCTTGACCCACTTCTCTGGGAGCACCTCAGACTGGCCTGGCTCTCACATGGTCACTCATTCAGTGCCACCATCCCCTCCAAACCTCACCACTCCCACACCAAAGCAGCAAAATAGCAGTTTACAGAGTCCTTTGAAAATCCCAGTGCTTACCAAAGCAGGTGATCCGGCACCCCCCACCTAACCCTGTACTTTTCAAGGCATGAAAGTTGCTAAGAAGAGTTAAATAAGGTTGTTAGGAAGACATTTAAGCTGCTACATAAGTAAACTGAGGATACACAGCAAACCCCCAGCCCACACTGCTTAACTCACCTGGTATCTATTTCTCAACACCAGGACCAGCACAGATACTCCTTTACCACTGCATCAGGATAACTGAAGTATTAAAATAACAGAAAATGGTAATTTCCACACAAGCAGGTCTTTGTGCAAAATCTCAAAACCTCTGCTGGGACAGAACTGGCACTGCAGGTGTCGGGTGGAAATCACCCAGCTCAGTGCCAGAGCTCCCAGTTGTTTGCTCCTTCCATCACCACACAGAAAAGCAAAAACTCTTCAAAAGATGCCATGGCAGCATAATTAAAGGCAAGCTGAACTGCAGCACAGCTCAAATTGTTTATAGGTGCACTTTAACAATCACCTAATTTAAAAAAAAAAAAGGCACAAATTTGACTCAGTCATTTCAATCATTCAGGCCCAGCCCCAAGCCCAGTGTCTGTGAACAACACAGAAGAGCTTCCCTTTCCCATTCCTCTTTCCCCTTCCCCTTTCCCTTTAATTTATCCCCTTCCTTCTCCCTCCCCTTTCCCAAACCCCATGGCCCTGTGCTTACAGACCAGGCACTCACGTCCCAGTCTCCAGGCAAGTGTGTCATTTGCCAATAAAACTCCCTGATTGTCTGTGGCCCCTCTGACTTGTGTCATTCCTCCTGCCCAGAAGCACGAACCAATCTCAGGCTGTCCCTCCCCAGTGCCCTCAGCCCCTGCAGGAGCCCGAGGGTGGCACTGCCAGTGGCACCAGACCCTGTGCAGGCACAGCCATGGCCGTGGCCACACCAACAGCCACGGCTGAGGCTGCTACCTATGGAGCAACAAAATATGAAACCTCCCTCACATGTGGGATCCATTAGGGCATTTCAAAGGAATTCACATTCATTGTTTCCCTTGAAATATAAAGGTTATAAAACTTAACAGCCACATGACAAGGAAACATATGAAACACTCCAAGATTTACAGAGCGACTGCTCAGCTCGGGGGGCTGAAGTCACTGCGAGAGTCGACATGACCCGAGCTCTGAGGGCTCAGATTTGGGGCACTTGGCTGGTTAATTCCTCTCTTTCTCTGACCTTGCAGCCTGGGCTTCAGTTACCGCAGCAGCTCCGCAGTCAAGACAAACACAGCTTGTATAGCTTGTATCTTCTTTCGAGTATTTATTTCTCTTGTTCTGTTAACATCAAGCAACGAAAGGAATTGTAAGGATTTTTGAAGGGGGGATAAAAGGAATGAAAGCAGGAGAAAGGAAAAAAAATATCAACATAATGGCTTAATTTCTCTCAGCATGTGCAGCACAAATGAACAGTAAACACATCCCAGGGAAAAATGCAAACAAAAGCTCCGGTTTGCTCAAAGTTCCAAGGGAAAAGCCCAAGGTGAGTGCCCCGAGCAAACGTGTCTGTGCTGACACCTCCGAGGCCCTGGGGGAGGTCTCGGCCAATCCAGCCCCTCACAATGTTGCACTTGTGGCATTGAGAGGAAGCTCCAATCTAATCTAAGGGTCAAGGACAAGTGTGAAAATCTGATCAGAGATTTGCCACCAGGTTTTGTATATACAGAGAGAAAGAACGAAGCAGATTTGTGGGTAAACAGTGTATTTTGCTATGATTTCTGACCTGGATTTTGGCAGCCCCTGCCAGGCCAGGCACTCATCCTGTGGGCTGTCATCATGCACAGGGGTTTGGGTGACCCTAAGGGCTCTACCATCAGCTAAATCATAAACTGTCTCACTGCGTGACACCAGATGTACAATTTTGTGAGTTACCCTTCCTATGTCTGTAACAAATGGAACTGCTCTGGTAGGGACAGGTTTGCACTGGGGAAAGTGAAATCCTGTGCTGGCAGTTTTCATATGAGAGTTTCAGATCTGTTCTCCCAAGGAGTGGAGAGGGAGAAGATGAACATCACATGAACTGAATTCCTGAATCCAGCAGCAGCTCAGCCTTCCTGGCAATGCCCCATGTGCTCTGCCCAGTCAGGCACTCCACTTGGTCTGCACTTGGTCACTCCCCAGACTTCACTGGCAGCTCAACTCTGGTCCACTTGTGGGGTTATTTTCCTAGTTGAACCAGGGGTGAGTGTGCAGCAACACAAATCCCCCAAAGCCATCACACCATTCCCTCAGGTGGGAATATGCCATGGCCTGAAGTTGAGAGGTCACTGTTTCAATCAACTATTTGGGATTTCCAGTGTGAACATTTTCCTCCTGATGATCTGAGGCTGAGAGGTGAATCCAGGGTAAGAAACAAAACCAAACTATGAGAACTTTCTGCTGTAAGTAAAGGCAAATGCACTTTTGACAGGATCCCAAATTAGGGTTTTTTCCCCTTGAAAATGTCTCCAGGCCCGTTTTTGACCCCAGGATTGGAGCATGTCCTGAGAAGGAACTCAAGGATGCATTTGTACCACGACTGTTGCCAGAAGCCACCTCAGAGCCATCAGCAGACACTCTGGAGCCCCCAGAAAGCCTCCTGTGAGATGGGAAGGGGCCAGCCAGGGGAAAGCAAAGCCACCATGGGGGCTGGCCAGCCAGTTCCACAGGAAAACTGTCCATCAATGAATGGCAAGAGCTCAAAGGTGGAGCTATGGGGAATAGCTTGCAAGCAAATCATTCTTTGAGAACCATCAAGTACATAAAGTATTTGATAATTGAAAATCTGAGAGAAGTCTGTGTAAAGATAATCCAGTGAAAGAAAGAGGCTGATTTTACAGCAAGAATTGCCCATGCCAAGCAGCACTGCTGGTTATAATGAAGATCACAGCATGTAAGTTGCTCATCAGCCTTAAAGCACATCCAAGAGGAGGCACTTTAGACTGCAAAAGGACATTGTGAGGTATCATTACCATAATCTATTTTAATATTCCTGAGTGTAAAATATCAGAAAAAATCAAGCAGCAGTGCTGGGTATTGGGGCTTGCACCATATTTCTGTTTTTCAACAGATGACTTTCCCCTTATACTCCCCCCATAAAGTGAAGTTCTGGCCACCCACTCCCTACCAGTCCTTCCCAGTTCAAACTGAGATCCTGTGGGCGTCAAACAGAATATGCAGTTATGAACTCCTGAGGCAGAAGTAACAGCTCTCTGGGGTTTTGCCACACTTCATGCTGCAGAGGAAGTGAGTCTGAGGATACTCAGGGCAGTTTGCAGAGCTCATGCCTGTGTTTGAACAGAGGGGATGTGTATCTGGAAACCTATTTCTCAAACTGGAACAAAGCTGCATTGACTCTGTATGTTTAAACCAGTCAGAACGTTCAGTGCTGTGACTGTGGGATGATGGAGGCAGAGCATTCTATGGAATGATTAAACTGAGTTCTTTGTAAATCATTTATGTGCTTTTTAATCTATGTGGAAACTTTTGCTGCAGGACATCAACACTGTTTTTTAAAATTACTATTTTTTTGTCTTATTTTCAGATACCTCCTAAAGAAATTGAAGGGTGTATTGGATCATTTGATGAACATGCTAAACCTCAGCTTGAACAACAGACAACAGAGAAGCTGAATGTGGTTTAGGATTCCAAAGGGTTATAACAGTTGATGTGGGTGAAGGTTTGTTTGGCTGTAGCAGCTGAGAAATGTGCCAGATCACTACAACTGAATATTCAATAGCAGAATATTGAAAATTACAGACTATTCAGACACCAAAGCACATGTGACACTACTTGCTGGTGTTTCTCTCCACTGTCTTTTGCATAGCCCTTAGAATGGGAATAAAATATTGCCTGGCTCCACAAGTGTTCTCCATGAAGCTGCATCCCTGAGGGGAGTCCACAAGAGAACACCAGGTATTCCATTGCTGGGACAGAGAAAGACAAACAAAAGCTCACAGACTGATCTGTGATTCTGTTTAATCCTGTGGCTGAATTGAGCCAATCATATTCTTTCAAATGTATTATTATTAACCAAATGTGGCCTGAGACCTCAAGGACTCAGGCAGGAAATGCTGTGGCTTCTTCTTCTGGTATCTGAGAGACTCCTCCATTCCATTCCATTCCATTCCCTAAGGCTGACACTGCCCCAAAGATTTGCCTTGTTCTCCCATGCAGGGAAGTTTTTTTAAAAGCACCTATTTTGCCACATTTAACGCCTGAGAGAGCAGAGACAAGGAGAGAGCAGACAATGGGTTTGCCAGCTCTGCTGCCACCTGTGCCAGGCAGAGGAGCAGGGGGGCAGTGCCCCTGGGCTGCACTCACCTGCTGTGCCAGCTCTGCAGGGACCAACACTCCCAGCAGGGGTTGGGAGGAACTGGGTGCTCAGGGGACACCTGGTTTCCAGAAGGGCCATTTCCATCTTCAGTTAATGATCTTCTGAGAGGAAGCCTTTTTATTATAAACCCTTACTCTACATGACAGAATGTTGCATGTAGCCAAAATATCCCAGAAACCTCATCACTCTGCACTCACTTCAGTCCTCTTGCTGCATAAAGGCATTAACAGGTGACTTTCCTGGGAAAGACAGGAAGGAATTGCCTCCTTATCTTGCTGTGAGCACTGTCACGTGCCAGCCCAGGACCTGGAACACTGAGGAGATCAGGAGCATTGCCCAAGGCAGGAGGGCAGCTGGTGGCTACACCCCAGAGCATTCCTTTCATTATCATTTGATTAACACAGACAGGGAAACTTCATGCCTGGGATGTCTGTCCGTGCAAAGCCTGTACAATATACAGGTGACTAACTCAGAAAAATAAGAATCAAATTTTAAAAATGCTTTTGATTAAGAAAAGAGAGGCAGTGGGACCACATTGGTCTGGTAGCACCAGGTCAGAACAATTCCTAACACAGGCCAGAGAATCACATGTCCTTGTAAAACCTGGGCATGATGGATGGGCCCTGCAGCTGGTTAGGAAAAAGTGAGTGATGAGTCAAACTGACCCTCCTTGTTTTTACATATTTGGGCTGCTTTCCTTCCCTCATAGAGACAAGAGACAGTGATCAGGAATACTGGGGTGTTCTGAGCCAGCAAGACATAAAGTTAATGGACTGCTTTTTAGGGCATGGTGACCCTTTGGAATGAGCAGGAGTAACAACACACTTCTTCATGGACTTTGTATTTGGCTGGAAATCCAAATGCCTCCATTATTATATAACTTTGGGAATGTAAGGTGGCTCTGTTCAGGGCCATCTCACTCCCCCTAGGATTGCATAGATCCTCTATTTTGCTTTCTCAGATCCTTACTCTTCCTCACTCTCCAGCTCCAATTGGACTGTTTTCTTCCCTCATTTAAGGAGGAATTGTTCCTTTCTGGATTTATGCTTAAAAAATCTGCGCATATATTTGCCTTGATTTTTTTTCTCTGTTAATGTCCCAATGCCCAGAGCAAAGGTGAGTGTTAGAACTCTTTGGGAAGGTGTGAAGATGTAAATTGTCTCCTCAGAGGTCTGTGATTTTAGCAGTATCCAGCCCAGGCAGGATGGGGCAGTGTTTCTGTTTCAGGAACAAAGGGGGGTGTTTAAAGCAAAGATGACAAGAACAGGGGGAACTCTCTGCCCTCTGTGGTACAGGTGACATCAAGTTGTGTCCCGTGTCTCCCACCTGTCCTGCATGCTGGGGCAGCTCAGAGCAGCCTCTGGTCTCCTCTCCTGTCACTGCTCTCTGACTCCTGAGAGGACACCCAGCTGTTTGTGCTGAGCTGTCAAACCCCGGAAGGGGCTGAGGTGAATTAGCACAGCAGAGGGTGGGAAGGGGGACAAGAAGTGTCTGAACTGCAGCTTCCCCCAGGAAACAGGGACAAAAGACAATGGGCAGCAGGGAGAAGGTGAAGTTCTGTTTTTCCTCACGTCTCTCTCAGTCTGGGGCTGCCACTACTCACAACATCTCCTTCAGAAACACACACAAAGAGGATTCTGTTCCCCAGAGAATGGAACTGCTGCTGGTGACTGACAGGCCTGCTCAGTCTCCAAACATACCAGGCTGGAGGATCTGAGTGCTGGGGAGGTGAGAGCTACAAACTGTGCAGAATATTCTGTTCCTCAGGGCTGGTGGTTGTTTGGTGAAAAATGCAAAAGATTGCATTTGACAGAACCCTGCCTTACCCCAAACTTAGGAACAAGTGCTGTCAAAAAAGTGGCTGTCACCCAGACTAAGTTTATTAAAGCCACATGTAGAAATCAAAACAAAAGAGATGATCCAAGCTTACCCTGTATTCTTCTCTCCACAGTTGCATTTGAGCTCCAGGAATGCACTGGGCCACATTCATGGCTGCTACAAGCACGTGTATTCTCTTGGAAATAAATGCACCCACTTCTGCTCTGCCTGCATTAATCTGTTACTGCTTTTCCTGAGCCTTGGCAAGTGCAGAGCTATCTGTTAATATCTGAAGGTGGGAGTGTGCAGGGAGTTGTTGGAAGGGCTTGCAAGACTCGATCTGATCATACCCACCCACACTAATTAACACATTACATAAAAGTACAACAACTCTCTCTTTGCAAACATCAGAACCACTTGCCCAGGCACTCTCTGTGCAGCTCTAGAAGAACTGGAGGGAGGGACTCCATCGCTTTTTAACCTCAACACAACACTGGATGAGTGGGAAGGGTGAAGTTCCCACTTTCAGGGCTCTCTCCTTTTAATTATCCTGCTAAAAACATGCCATCAGGAATGTGGCTGGAAGGACCATTTTAAAGTTCACCAGGGGTGCATGAGGATGCATTTTTTTCCTCATCAAACCCCACAAAATGAAATATTGAACATGAGGGATCAGAATCCCTTACAAAGGACTCCTCCTCTCCCTGCCCTGCCTCCCAAATTCTGAAAATTACTTTGTACAAACACCACCCTCTGAAACCACCTAGAACTGAAGAACCTTCCCAACTTAAACAGGTCCTTTTTATGTCAGGGAACATGTCCCAGAACAGCTCACATTTCTCTAGAACTCAGATTTTAAAGCAGCAGCAATCTCCTTGTATAAAGGCAATAGGAAGGACTCTCTGACTTCTCCATGGTTTGGAGCAAGTGAAACTCATTTCCTCTGAACTGCTGTGCCTGCAGCTCCCCCAGGCTTCTCCTGCAGAACAGGGAACATCCCTGAGCCACTCCAGACTCCTGTGTGACATGTGGCTTCAAGGTGGGGGCACGGAAAGGGCAGCAATGACACAGGAAAGCAGAAGGGAAGCAAGTAACTGTGAGGGGAGGGCAGGAGGCAGTGAGGGAGAGGGGAAAACAGAATTAAAATCAGCCAAAGGGCAGAAATTCCTTTGAAAGGCTTTAGGCTTCAACAAAGCTTGCCGACATTTACAGCACTTGAGGATTACCCAACACTAACCTTCTGTGGAAGGGACAGCACAGCTCAGCAGGGATTCCAGAGCAGCCTTTCTGCTAAAAACCTTCTTCCAGTGCCTCCATCCATTGCCATCACTCGCTGGATGGAGAGAGAGCATTGTGTCTCACAACACTCCCAAGGGAAGGAACTCTCTCACCCAACTCTTCTGACTATCTGAAAAGCAAAGGCAACGTTTCCCTCATTCCCCCTGTTTGCTGCACATTCTCCCCTCTGGGATTGCTCTCTGACCCACTGGGGCTGCTGGGACTACTCTCTGACCCACTGGCTGCTCCAGGACCCTGGGGGAGAGCAAGGGAAGTCTGTGTGTGTGTGTGTGGAGTGAGATGCTGAGTCTCGGCTACATCCTGCCTTGTTCATACTCATTAGAAAGAAACCAACAGCACTTGGTGTGTCAGACACCCCTGAGGATGGGGCCATCCTTTGTGTGGTGGCAGGAAAAGAGCAGAGCCATCCAAGGGACACGATCTGGGGATTTCCATCTGTGTTTTTACCTCACTTTTGCATTGGGAAGTTACCAATAAGTAGCATCTCAGCATGAAGGTTTCATTTCAGAGGGACACTGCTCTTTCTCCAGGGCTGTTTGCTCTTCCAACCACAAGCCTGGAATGCCTGACCAGGATTAATGAGGAACTAGAAAGGAGCAGAGTGCACCAGGAGGTTGGAATCATCATCCCTTCCCCTCCCAAGCCTCTCTTGATAAATGTGGTACCTTCAGCATTCCTGGCAGATCCTGGAAGTGTTTGTGTTTTCAATGAACTGAGTTCCTTCTCAAAAAACTGACAAAAAATTAAGCTGAAACTTCAGATGATGCATTTTGCCCCAGGTCACACAGGACATCGAAGGAAAAGCTCAAAATGTGAGTCAGGTGCCCTAAATTCACTCCTCTAATCACATGTCCTTCCTTGAGGCTCTTCCTTCAGGTGTCTCCAGTTGGGTTTGCTGCACTCCTGCACTGCAGTTCCCTTCATTGCTCTGTCAGCAGCATTCCAGGGTGTTCTGACCATGTTCCTGTGCCCAGGGCTGCCTCTGGCACAGGAATGCAGCACTGCCCTTCTGAAGCTGTCACAGAGAATATGTCACTGCAAAAATAAAGAATGTCTGGCTGCTTCTGGTACCTCAGGCCAAGTATTTATCACCTTTGGCTGACCAGGCCTGCTCTGATGCTCCTAAAACATGGTGGGTAAATTCCCAGTTGAACTCAACGTGCATTTTATCGGGTCTTTGCTAACTGTGCTTCCAAACTTCACACTTCATGAGCACTACGGTACTGTCTCTTCTATTTTTGGAGCATTATTCCACTTCACTGTGCTGACTGATCCAATGGATTTTCCTCTGCATGGATTATGCCAGTGAATGTATGTTTGTACAAGCAGGCTTTAGTTCCAGTTCTAGACTTAGTTCATCCCAATGTGCCTCTGCCTACATGTGTGGCAATCTGGGATTAGTGCTAAAAACATATTTATATTTCATCATAAACGAACAGAAAGATTCAAGATGACAAATTTCACACGAGTTCAGTGACAGAAAGAATGTTCCCCTATTCCAACTGCTCTGCTGCTGCCTGAGCCTTCCTGTCCAGCTCCACAGGTGAAGTCCAGCAGCTCCTTTGGGCCAGCCCAGCCCTCCCAGCCAGGAGTCCTGAGTGGCCTTAGCAAAGGAAATGCTGCTGCAGGGTCTGCTCCTTCCCAGAGTGTGCTGGAACAGCTTCAGCATGGCATGGGAAGTGAAGGAAGGGATGGAATGTGAAGGAAGGGAGAGAAACTTTCATTAAACATCTGCAACTTTTAGTTCTTTAAAGTACTTTTTAAGTTCCCCATTCAAACAGCTGAAATGAAACCAGTGGCAGTTCCTCTGGAGAGGGGACAAAGTGTGTTTGGGATGGGAAGTGCTGCCTCTCCACTGGGACAGCCCACAGACACTTCAGAAACAAAAATTACATCTTAAAACTATGAGTAGATTTAACAATGGGACTCTAAAGAATTAAACATCATAGCAACATTTCACACGTTTTGTTTTTCTTTCCAAGGGTCCACAGTCCAGTCACTCAATGCTGTGCAAAGGTCACGTTACTATGGATATGACCTCCAAGAAATGTGTTGCCTCAGAGCAGCAGCAGTCACATGAGCAGGCCCAAAGCCAAGGCTGCTGATCCACAGTCCTGAAGGGCTTCCTGCTCGTGGTGGGCTCTCTGGACAGTCCCTGTGCCACCAGCTCTATGTCCGGCCTTTAAAGGTGTTCATGCAGGTGTAGCTCCCAGAGAACCTGTGGATCTCCTCCAGTGCTGCCTGAGGGAGAATGCTGCAAGAGAAGGGGGGAAACAACCAGATGAGACAAAGCCCTCAGTCTGTTCCAGTGAGAGATGTGTAAATATGCATTTCCATCCACAAATATTCTCCAAAGCAGCCAGTGAGAGCACAGACAGAACAAGCCTCAGTGTCCTGCTGTGAGGAGCCCTAAAGGGAGAAAGTTTCACCCAGTTACTCTTTCTCTGCAGAAATATTTATCAAAAAAGGTCTGTAAAAGCTGTACCTTGGAAGATATCATCGTGTTTTACTCCTCTCAAATACTGTACTCTGAAATACCCAAACTGAGCCTGAGTTCTCTGGTTAAGTTGCCATCTGGTTGTGTAAAACATGTGGCCTCCTTATCCTGAGGTATGGATAAAGACCTAATTTCCTGACAGCTACTGAAATGGAAAGATAATGCTTAATTCTTACAAAAAAGGAGAACAGCCCTTTTTCTTGTTTGTAGAATTTCTGGGAACTTTTATCCAAATTTCTACATTCAGAGCAAAGCATTTATTGTGAATTATTTTTTCCTGCTTGAAATGCAACACTGGAATTATTTTCCACAGAAATCTCATGGCCTTGTTACAGTTCCTGACCAAAGCAGCTTTTCCAAAGGCTTTAGTGCAAACTGTCATGGAAACACAGTGTTAAATATCCTTTCTCTTTGGTTGTTTCAGGATATGAAGGTATGACTCTTTTTCCTCAGGGATCTTAAAATTCCTGTCCTAATCATACACAAAAATATTGCTTTAATAGTTTCATTGCTGTAACACAAGCAAAGCTCTCTACATACAGCTGGGATGGGCAGACTTCATGGCACAGAAATCCTGTACAATGCAAAGCCCAGAGTCCAACAAATCACTTACTAAATAAAAATTAACCACACGTGTTTGTTCAGCAATTTTCTAGAGCCAAATCCAGCTCAGACAACAGCAATTCAAATTTTGGGAGTGAAACTGGTTTCATAAAGGGGTTTTATGCAGGGAAACAACTCCACAGGGAATCTCAGATAGTTTCTCCCTTTTGCTTCTATGACTGTCTTTAAAGGGAAGGGATGATCCATCTGACCCCACCTGGCACTCCAGGCAGCCTGAGGTTGCCCTGGGACACAGACCCTTCCCACCTGGCCAGGCTGTTGGTGGCAAAGGGAACACTCACCTTTTCAGGATGACAAGAACGTGCATTGTCCATGGAAGGAGCAGGAAGGCCTGATTTGTCTGAACAGCTTCCACTGTCCTCCTTGCCACTGTCTCTGGCTTGAGGGGAGGAAAAAGACTTGGGAACCTGAATAAGTGAAGGAAAAACTAATTACTTGTTAATCAAACTCCTCCTTTAAGACACCACTGTCCATGGCCTGTTCCTCCAAGCTGGGGCTGGTTCCTGGCCTGCAAACACACCCCAGGCAGGCTGGAGGAGGCAGAAAGTGCCAGTTCCAGCCCCAAAGCCTGACAGCAAAGCCCAGTTCAAACTAGTACGACTGGGCTACCTAAACAGTTAAGAATGTTGGTGCCTTCAGGGAGAAGTGGCAGAAAGTATTCAGTCTTGATTCAGGGCTTTTCTTCATTTGAATGCAAACTAATACCAAAGGCTCTCTTTTCAGTGCTGGTGTTTTTCCTTTCATTCTCTGTTGCTCTTTGCTTAATTCAAATTCTTGACAGGTGAAAGACAAGTATTTTCCTCGATTGCTTTTAATACCAAACAAGACTTTCCCCAGCACCAGCAATAGCTTGACACTGCATATTTCCTTGACTGAGAGAGCACAAACTATAATAACAGGTTATTTTGCCCATTGTAAAAGATTCATTTGGTCAGCCATTAGTTGTCTTCTGGAAGAGAGGTTAAAAGGAGGCCGTGATGGCCTCACTTCAGTAAGTGCTGCAATTCCTTTCAGCAAGAAAGAATTATTTCAGTGAATAAAAAAGGAACTTGTACTGTTAGTTCTCAAGTAATTTGTAGACTGCTCCTCTTGCATGGCCTCAGTTGCACATTGTCCCCTCCCTCTCTGGGGGTGCACTTGGCCAGAGTATGGGCAGGGAAAACCAGCCTGAGCTCTCTCTGCAGAATCCAAGGTGTCCCTCAGCCCAGGCTGGGGGAATATTCCAGCACACTCAGGGAACCAACCAGTCTGATGAGTCCCAGGTGGCCCAGAGTGACCTTCTGTTCCCAGGCAGCCAAGTGAGACCTCAAATTCTCTTAACTAAATGAAGCATTAATTAGGAGTGTATTCTGATGATTCATTTAAAATGAGCTGCTTTATCCTCATCCTCCTGCACTGACCTGATTCTCATGCCCTGGAACATCTCAGTGCTGGTGTGGAAGGGCAGCACTGTGGTGGCATTCACCCCAGGACAGTCCAGCAGCCCCAGGGTCAGGCTCTCCATGAAGGCAAAGGACGAGGCTTTGGAGGTGCAATAGTCAATGGCCCCAGGGATGGCTGACAAGGCCAGAACAGAGTTCAGGCACACAATGTGGCCATTCTGCAGCTCCAGCATCCTTGGCAGGAATGCCTTGGTGGTCTGGAGAACAAGACAGTGAAAAGGAACAAAAAACAGAAAAAAAGGTTTGTTCAGAAGAGATACAGCAAAACAATAGTTACAGAAAAAGATGACACTGAGACAAAGCCAAAGTGTTCTGCTTGTTATGCTGGAAAGGAGTGGGAGAGGACCTTGGTGCTTTGTCATTTTTTGAGAGATTCTGAGCAGACAAAGTTTGTGTAGAAACACAAGAAAATCTTTCCTAGCACATAAATAAGCACCCAGAGATGAAGGCCAGGTACAAGTGCTTAAGAACCTGTACAGGTTAAAGTCTTCAGCAAAGTGAAGAAATGACAAGAGGCTCCTTTTTTATTACTATTGCCTAATTCAAATAGAATGAGCTCCCTGAGCAATGCAGCCTCATGCTCCTCTGATGTTCCCTACACATACAGAGAACCACCCTGTGACCTCAGGCTTTCTCAAAAGACATCAAGTGTTTTACTGGAAATCAAAGAATAAAAAGCATTGAATGGTGAGTTACTACTGGAAGAATTGCATTTATTTTGAACCTCTTTCCTCTGGCCTTTCCCTCTCATACTGTTTTTAATCCCTTCTTTTCATGACAGACTGATTTTGCCAAGACCCAGGAGCAGCCATTGGTGGCTGCCATCTGTCACTGTCCTTCCAGTCCTGGGGTACAAGAGCTGATCTTACCCAGAACTGGCCCAGGGTGTTGATGTGCTGGGATTTGAGCAGAGCATCATCATCACTGTCCATCAGGCTCTTCCCGTGCACCACAGCAGCATTGTTCACCAGGATGGTGATGTCCCCCACCTGCAGGAACAGCAAAGCACGTGTCACAAGGAGCCCGACCCCTCCCAGCTCTCCCTCCTGGCAGGGATTGCAGAGCCAGGAGGTGCCCCTGAGCCTCCTTTTCTCCAGGCTGAGCCCCCCCAGCTCTGCCCACAGCCAGAGCCTCCCCACTGACCTTCTCGCGCACGGCCTTGGCCTGCTGATAGACCTGCTCTCGGTTCCCCACGTCACAGATGAAATAATGGCACTCTGTGCCCATCCTCCTGATCTCCTCCGTGGTCTCCTTCAGGCACTTCTCAGTGCGACCCCACAGGATGATCTGCAGCAAGAAACTTTATTGTTAGAGCCCAATTGCCTCTGCTTCAAATCTGCAATAATTAGAACATGCTTCCGACTTCAGCTGTTTGATGGAAACCTTTGATGCGTTTCACTGCCAGCTCTGTAGTTTTATTTCAAACTAGCAGGGATTTTCTGTTCCATGGGATGGGACAGGAGGACCTCAGTGGTACCTGTACCTCACTGCTGATCCTCTTTACAGGTCCTTCACAAGCAACTTGAGCTAACACAAAACACCAGATCTTTAGCCCCAAACGACCAATACATGAAACAGCTGGCGAAGTTTCTGTATCAGGTAATTTCAAATCCCTCCCTGCTTTTGCTATACACATATATCTTACAAGTTTTCCAAAAGCTGAAAGAACAGGAAGCAAAGAGTTTAAATTACATCACAGCTTTTAACTCAAACCCTGCAATTAATTTAATAACAGTAAGATGAAGATAAAAATTAGGCATTATGCACACAGTGTTCCTTCCCCACAACAAACCTCATGCAGAAAGCTTAATATGCTTCTTTTTAAGGACTAGTTAAGCTTTCTCCTAACTGGTACTAAAACTAATCTCTGGCAGGGTCAGAGAGCTCTTCCTGTGCCTGAGCAAGGCTAAAATGCAGAGGTACCCAAGTCCTCAGCCATTTCCTAATCGAGTTACAGTTAAAATTAATCCCATTTCTAAGTCCTTGGCACATCTGTGAACACAAACACACAGAGCCTGATGGATTCATATCCACAAACTCTCCAACTGGCTGGTTAATCAGAAACTTCAGAGCATGTATAAATATGCCAGAGCTGTTTCATGGGAATCTTATCTCAGGGGAAGTAATTTTCAAGGCAAAAGCTGTGATCAGCCCACAAACTGCAGGGAAGCACAAGGGGGAAGCTGCAGCTTGTCTTGGCCTCCAGAGCCTCAGGGTATCACTCTGGGCCATCAGGGCTTGGCACCCACACAAAGCTTGTAAAACTGATGGCTATTTACTCACTTCTGAACTCAGGGCTAGACTGAGGGATATTTTTTATGCACACTCTGCAGCCTTGAAGGGAAACCAAGAACATGTGAGAAATTTCACAAGCTTTCAGGAAATCTTTACAAAATACTGCTCAGCTGTAAGCACAGGGGCACAATCTACAGCTCTGTGAAGTGGGGGCAAAAACCACTACAAAAGTCAACTGTAAACATGAAGTTGATGCCCACAGAGTTTGTATCGGTGAACTTCAGACTCTTTGCAGGGCTGGGGCAGTCAATGCAGACACTAAAATATTAAGTGATTCACTGAAGAGTGATGGAAGGGGAAAAGAAAAGAGAAATAAGGTGTCAGACAAGAGCAGCAAGGCAAGAAACTGCCCTCACATCCCCAGCACTCCAGGGCTTCACACTGTTATTGCACAATAAAAAGTAGATCCCTCACTCTTCTCCTTAATCTGTTTGAAACATCCACAAAGCCTCCTGTTCCCAAGAGCTGCCACTGATGCATTGGATGTCAGGAAATGTACAGGGAAGAGCAGTTAAGCAAAGGATGACCTGTCAAAGAACATCTGTCTGTGATGCAACTCTTGGATATAAAATTTTTTTATACCCCAACAGTTTCCTTGGGACCTTTAATATCCTTCAGGCAAGTCTTGCAAGGTGACCCCGTTAAAGTCTGGGCCATCTGGAGAACACAGGATTTGCTGGTTATCTGCCAACAACATTAATTTCAGCACTGATTTTTTAACATGGGAAGGTTTTGTGTCCTTGATACTGTTCACACTCAGGTGAAGGCTCCAGCCTGCTCAGAGAAAAGCAGCACATACCAGACCACTCTTTTGTGAGAGGTGAAGGTTCCCCGATGACCCTGTGGGAAGGGAGGGCTCCTGCTGTTATTTCTGCTACTCTTTACAGAGGGATAAAACTCAGAACTCAATACAATGTGCTTTTGGTCCCAATTCAAGCTTGACTGTTCCTATGAGATCATAGGAGACTTTGACTTTCTCTCATCCATCTGGCCAGACTGAATTGGCACAGGCTTCCCATTGGCCTCCCAGGACACCAGATCTTAGAACAAGACAAGCCTGGGCTTGTGCATTTGCCTCACAGTGGAGGCTTCTGTTGCTCCTGAACATCTTTCCAAAGGGCTCTGGCCTAGTCTTTCCATGCAGACAGTGCTTCTCCTCTCCTTGCTCACTGCAGTTTCACCAATGTTTTCTAGGTCTTTATTCTCCTGTTTCCTCCTGATTTTCTACAAACCCATCAGTCCTCTGCTCTCCCGCATTCACCTTCTGCAAAATGTGCAATTAGGGATAATCATCTGTGTTCTCAAGGCTGCTGAACGAGCTTTTGACCTGAGGAGTGACCACAGGCCCAGCTCTGCTGCTGCCTCATCAGCCCCAGGGAGCCAAAGGCTGAGCACTTGGCTCTCCACTTCCCTCTGGATGCAAGCAGCAATTTTATTCGTTGCTTGGTCAACCCCAAGAAAGGCATCGTTTCCCTTCCCCCTGCCCTGGCTGGGACCTGGGGGCTCTGCACTCATTACAAGTCCAGATCTGCAGTTTAGGAAATGGTCCATTTCATTAAGAATCACAATTTTCAAAACGAGACATGGGCCTCCAAGTCTGCTTTGTGTCCCCTTTCCCTTTTAGGTTTATTTCTAAATTGGCAGTAAGTGTGTTCCAAGTGTAGGCTCAGTCTTGGAGAGAATGACTCCAACAGACAGGGAGGTTCCTGTCTGGACAGAGCAAATCACAGGGGAATAAAGGAGGAGAGAGACGTGGTCTTGCTGATTCCCTGATTTTCCTGATTCCTCAGCATGTCAGGTGCTGCACAGCCACCCATTCACGGGAACTTAATGGTGGAGAGGGGAATATCTCACTGGTGCTTTGGATAAACTCTTGGACAGACACTTTTCTGTCCTGGAAAGAATCCAGTCCCTATTTCTTCTCCCCTTTATCTCTCCTCATCCCGGAGGTGGCCGATCCGATCCCCTGGAGGTGGCCCAGCCGATCCCTTGGACCTCGGACATCCCGCGGGGTCCATCCCCCTGCCCTGCAGGACAGCTCGGGCTGGCATGGCCAGAGGGGTAGGTGGACGGGGAAGGCAAGGCAGGATTCCACCACTGGACATAGGGAAGAAGAGATTTATGATGCCAGAGGAACTTGACACACCCTCCTCCTAATGAACTTTCAAGTAGGCAAGGACTGTGACATCACACTCGGTGCAGATTTTCCCAGGATTTATGCACAAGAGGATTTTTGCAAAACAAACCTTATCTCTAGATCTGAGTCAGAGAGCTCCTCCTCTGACCTCAGAAAATCATTTCAGCCGGAGGGGCAGGCGCAGCATCCTCCGCTCCCAGGAGACCCGTTCGACTCGGCCCTAATTGCTAATGAGCCGTGCCCCGAGGGCGGAGGGGAGTCCGGGCAGGTTGTGCTGCTGTTGGGCCAAGGCAGGGCTGTGGAACAGGACCCTGCGCTCCAAAAGCCCCAGGACAGCCGAGCCAAAGCCTGACTCTCACCATAACACAAGGGAACAAGAGTTATGCTCTTGACCACCGCAAAATCAGATAAAGCCACTAATTTATATAAACTGGTCTAGATTGAAGCTACTGTCAGCCACAACACACACACACAATTAATGCTTCCAGAGGCTAAACTATATTACCGTGCAGGACACGAGGTTAGAGCTAATTTTACATTATTTACAAGGCCAGTTAACTTGTTTGGTCCAATTTTATTGCTAGCACTATTCAAGAACAGCAGCAAAGGAATGCTGCCCTTTCACATCATCCCTTATTTTGGCACAGTCTCTCCAGCAAACCTGCTGTGCTAGAATTGATCCCTCCAGCGAGCTGGACCAGTGCTGGAAAGGTGTCCCACCACAACAGCCTTCCTGACACTGAGCACGTGCCATCCCTCAACACTCCCCTTGCCTTCTCTGGGCTGTGTTTGAGTACAGAACTGTTCACTCCCAAGTTTTTCCAACACAAGGTGTCTTCTGATTAGCAGATAGAACTTCCACTCCAAACGTTTCTCAGTTTTACCATCCATGAAGCAATTCTCTGATTCAATCTGAAGACAAAGATTAAAGTGTTGCAGAGACACGAATGCCCTTCCTGCCTTATTGGGGTCACCCTTTACTGGGGTAACATAGATCAGCTTTGCAGTGGTCAGAGGAGCAGAGACAGCTCAGGCAGCACTGGGATCAGAAGGCTCACCCAAGACAAAAGTAACACCTTCACTTTTAGCTACTCCTGTATCCAACATGCCAGCACTTCACCTCGCACACATGGAGAGATTCTACTGGCTACAAGGCACCCACATTATACAGGTGCCTCTCTGGTCCTTAAGGATGCACCCATCAATCACCTCAGACCTTAAGAGGTCCACACACAGTCACCTCCACACTGCCCCATCTCATTATTGCTGCCTCCACAAATCAACCACAACTCCCAGCCCCAAATCAGCAGAGATAGGAAGTACTTGGTAGGTCAACACATTTCATTGCCCCTTTCAACCTCCTTCCTAGTCCAGTGGAACAAAAGTTGCTCTGTGTGAGCTGGTATCTGTAATTGCACAGACCTTTGTTCAAACACAGAAAGCCTTTCTGTGCCCAACATTCAGAGTTCTGCATACTTTTAGGAAGTACAAAGTGTAGATAATCCACTGAAGTATGCCGGTCTTATCCCCTATATTTACAAAGCCTGGTAGTGCTAACTCACAGTCGGTCCTCCAAAGAAATGCATTCCAGTGTAGCCCATAATCCCGGCAGAGTTTTGCACATCATGAGAACGGGAGGCTGAATTCTACAGCCCCAAAAGCTCCACGTCTCTTGCCTGTCAAGGGCAGAAGGGTTTTCTCCTCCGCCCCTTCCCCTCTCTTGCCCCCGGGCGAAGGCAGACAGGTTTTTGCAGGAGCTCTCCATGGGAGAGGCATCTAAGGCAGATTAATGGGAGAGGGAAAGGTGTGGCCCTGCAGTGTGAAAAGCCAATCTTTGCTTTAGAAAGGAGAAAAAGAACCTTGCAATGCCTGAAGCAGGCCAAAATACTTAACTCAGCCCCTTGGTGACACTTCTCGAGAGGAAAGCAAACAAAGCAGGCCAGTGGTGAATTTTTCTCTGTTCCCACAGTGAATATCAAAGTTGCAAGGGACAGGTATGAGAAAGCTGCAGGCAAACATGGGGAATCGAGAGAGTAAACCCAATTATCTGTTTTACACATAAGCTTCTCTAGAATACTATTTAGAAGCTGTAAAGACATTAGACTATGAGAGTTGAATTTAAATTTAATCTACCACCACATAAACACAAACCACTGACTTTATTATACACTGGTTTGAGTAACATATGGTAATGACATTAAAAGTTCGAGCTGAAGAGACTTCAGGAGGAGACTAAAAGAGTGAATTCCAATCCTGTAAGTCTAGTGTCAGAATTTTTATTACTTTATATGTTGACTTAACACTCAATGGGATTAACATTATTCACGTAAACATCGGTCAGTTCCAGTTGTACCCCTGTCACTCCTTTATGACTCTGAAGAAAAAAATACAGTGCCTAAAAAAACCCCAGACAAGTGTCCAACACCTCCTCAGAGGAGAAAAGGGGGTGTCTAACTTTGTGTCTGCAAACGGGCCTTTCAGACCAGCTCCCCCTAAAGAAGGGAACAAATGCCCACTGTTCTCACAGGCAGGACTATGTAAGGACAGGTGGCCCCAGGCTGACTTTTTGCCCAGTGGTTTTCCCAATTGCTTTTGTCTGACACTGAACGCGACTCAGACTGCCTTGGGAGCAGCACTCGCGGCTCTGCCAAGCTGGGGAAGGGGAAGGGCTGTTTGCCAGGAGGGGTCACGCAGGAGTCACCCTGTACAGTCCCATTAACGCGGGGCAGGGTCAGTCCGAGGGCACGTCCCGACAGCATCGAGTGGGCACGGGCTGTCACCCCCCAAGGTCCCGCCAGCGTTTGGGGGGAAGGAGCGACAGACTGGAACGGTGAATGTCTGTCCGCAACTCGGGTGGGAGCCGGCCCTGCCCGGGGGTCCAAAGCACACACAGACACGGCCAGCAGTGAGACAAAGGTGCCCATGGCACCCCCGGCACACACTGTGGGTCCAGCCCTGGCAGCCCCGGCACATACTGTGGGTCCAGCCCTGGCAGCCCTGGCACCCCCTCCCTGCCAGCCATGGCACCCCTGGCACACACTGTGGGTCCAGCCATGGCACCTCTGGCACACACTGTGGGTCCAGCCATGGCACCCCTGGCACACACNGCCCTGGCAGCCCTGGCACCCCCTCCCTGCCAGCCATGGCACCCCCGGCACACACCGTGGGTCCAGCCCTGGCAGCCCCAGCACATACTGTGGGTCCAGCCCTGGCAGCCCTGGCACCCCCTCCCTGCCAGCCATGGCACCCCTGGCACACACTGTGGGTCCAGCCATGGCACCTCTGGCACACACTGTGGGTCCAGCCATGGCACCCCTGGCACACACCGTGGGTCCAGCCATGGCACCCCTGGCACACACTGTGGGTCCAGCCATGGCACCCCTGGCACACACTGTGGGTCCAGCCATGGCACCCCTGGCACACACCGTGGGTCCAGCCATGGCACCCCTGGCACCCCCTGCAGCCACGACAGCACCAGTCTCGCTGCATGACCTGTCCAAGAATTGCCAGCCTTCATTCTGAGCACCTCTGGGTTTGCTCCAAGCTAAACCATGATGAGAATTCACCAGCACTTATTTGGGGGAACAGATAAAATTCCTCCATAAAAGGAATAAATACAACTATATCCATTAGATAAAATATTAAATAAATAGATAACAATAGATATAATAACCAAATAAACAGATAAAATTAGAAAAATAAGGTGGACAAAATGGCACCTTTAGTGACTAAGGAAAACCACAGGGGGTGTTTCCAAGCCCCAGGGAGCCCCAGGCAGACAGACAAGCCCAGCTCTGGTGGGAACATCACAGAAAAGGAAGACCAGGGGAAGCGTTTAAATTTGTTCAACTGGGAGAAGGTTTGCAACAAAATAGCCACGGAAACCCAAGGGTGAACAATGTTCCCAGTGCTGTCATTATAAACTGCCCTCCAGAAAGGCCTAAAATGGGCTCCAGATCATCCATGGGTATAATAAGATGCAGCTCTTGACTGAAAAAAATAATTTCTCCCGTGAGGCCACTGGAGAAGTATTGGAGTTAAAATAGCCTGCATTAAATTTGTGTGTAAGCTGAACACCAGCAAGAGCTCCAGACAAGCTCCCCTATACGCCTGTCTTTGCCTCCAGAAAAACACAATTGCTACCATTTTCAAACCATATAAAAGCTGTCAAAAGGTGCCTTTCTTGTAAGTATTTTAGTCAAAGAAATAAAGGACACTGCTTAGAAGAAGCTTCAATATTGAAATGCTTAACTGCTTGCCTATCTTTTTATGTGCTTTTCAAAATGTTATTTTTTAATGGTGGCTGTTGCTATGCAACAGGGCAGAATTTCTAAAATCTATTCATCTGTTGTACAAATGGCAGTTTTCAGGACACATTTAACTCTCTCAGCCTATCAAGTCAGAGGAGGAGGATGGGAATCAGAGGGCTGTAAACTCCCAGAGCACACACACCCCCAGGGTACTGCAAGGCTAAAAAGGGTCTCTCACTGATTATATCAATTTTTTCAATGCACTCTTAGGATGAAGTAGCAACCCTGCTTATAAAAATGTGAAAAAGCAGAGCTCTAGTTAAAGAAAACGATATATAAAAGTAGAAACAAAAGTTATGTTCATTACTTTTATCCAGAAATTATCAGAGCAATTCTAAGCAGATTCTGCTACAAAGATCCTTATTTAAACTAGAGGGGCTGGTCAGGCAGTCACAAATCCAGCTTTAGAATATTCCTAAATTGGAGCTCCCTGGAAGTTACCACCCTTTAGATGTGATTGCCTCTCTCAAGAATCCCTTTCAGGCCACTGCACTGCAAAACGAAGTTAATTCACTTCAACATGAACATAAAATCAATTAAGCCATCACAGAACATGAGACAAACTTGACTTTCCAGTAAAATAAACTATATAAAGTACCCTGGTCAATAACTGGAATTTAGCTGAGGGACAAACACAGACCATTGAGGCACAATAACTGCTCAGAGTGTTCAGTGAGGCACAAGCTGTTCTTTGCCTCAGGGGTTCCCTCCCCACAGCATCCTCCAGGTTACCTCCAGGAAGTGGGTGACATTTAGCCCTAAAAACCAGGCCTGATTCTGGTTGACTCACATTCCCAGTAGAACAATCTTGGCCTCCACTGAAATAAATGTGTAAGTACAAAAAGGGGACACAGCCCCCTGAAGTGCCTGGCCTGAGTGGGCACAGTCCCCACGGGCAGCAGGGGGAGACCTGCCCTGGACTGTGGGCACTGAGATGCTGCATCTGGAAACAAACAACCCCACTTGGCCCAGCTCTGTGACCAAATGCAAACCAAAGTATTTGAACTGTTTTTACTGATTGCAGTGGCTAAAGAGGCCATTCTGACCTCATCCCAAATACACTGACTCCCTCTGAGATGGATCTGTTCAGTCTAGAGCCAGCATTGTGATTCTTTAAGCTGCATTACCAGTGACAACATGAAATACTGTTCTTGTAATTCACTGTCAATGGTTAAGAATTTTCCATCTTTTCTTGTCCCTTTTAAGTCAGTGAGGAAGAGAAACTAAAATCCCTTTAGAGATGTAGAATGCTTTTCTCAATTTCTGATTGTGCACAAACGCTGGGCTCAAATGAGAGAGGGATAATTTCCTGTTGTTTAGGTGAGCTGGAGGCACAAGTGCCACTGATTCACACACTGAGACCCAGGTTTCCCTCAGGCACAAACCTAAAGCACAACTGATGGAGCAGAGCTGCATTTCTGCTTTCCAACACCAGTTTCTTGCCATAAGTGGAGCACTGACACATTTGCTCTGGCAGTGTAAGACAACCGGAATCCCCATGTTAACCAAAACAAATAAGCTCTGCAGTGCTGCTCTCAATGAAGTGTAATTAAGAGTGTGGCAACATAAGGGTGGCTGTCCACAAAATCCCACTGTAATTACACATAGTTTATGGCTAAGCTAATAGGACGAACAGTTTCAATTAATTACAAACCCTGCCAAGGTACCCGTCTATTCCCAAGTCTATTAATTAGAATCAATTTAATCCCCACTGGGCTAAAGGTCAAACAAGATGTATTGCCCCTGTTCTCCTGGTCAGTGTTATCAGCCCATGGCCCTGATGAAACTATGCAAATAAAATTGGGATGAATCACTTCAGATAAGGAACATGAAACCTCAGAGACCCAAAGCTTCCTTCCTGTCAGCCCTGAAGTTCAGAACAGCAACCCTTTTCCTTTCTTTGGCACAAATAAGACTGAGAATTACAGAAGCAGACAGAGGTTGAGGCTCTGGAGCTCTGAGTGTCCTGGTGCAGCCTCCCTGCCCAAGGTCGAACACACCATCTACTGCTTTGATCAGCTCAGCTCTCACTTTGAATCTCACTGCCCTCCTCCTCCAGCCTTCCAGAGCTGTAAATAGCAGCCCCTGTAGGCACTTCCAAGGCCACTGAGCCTCCGTGTTCACGTTCAAGGCCATGTTACCCATCACCTTTCATTTAACAACAGATCCTCCATTTCAGCCTTCACTTCCCAGCACTAATTTTTAAAACAATCTGTTTTCTACCACACCATCTGCATATCTGTAAAAGTTCCCCAAAGCTCTTTACTGTTGCTTTTCAAAGCCCACTTTAGAACTTCCCTTGCTGGGATGCTTTCCCCAAACCTTTCAGATGGCTCAGGGATCAGTTCTGCACTCCCCATCAGCACTGAGTTCCATGTTGCTGCTCAGTGTGGCGTTTTGGTTTTTATCTCCACTGTCACATTTATTTATTTCAGCCCTGCCAGCCCTGAGGCTGCATCATCTTTTGCTGTTGACCTTACAGAGCACATTTAGCATCTTGGTGCTAAACAATTTCTGATGTGACTGGGTTTCTGAGGCAGCAACAGTCGTGTAGAACCTTGTCTTTACAACACCAAGATTTGTCCCAGCATTGGCACCCTCCTTGTATCCTATGGGAAGCCTCATTTAACTGCCCTGGTGCCAGACCTTCAGCACCTTGAGAAGGGCTGCCCTTGGTGTGCCAGCACAGCACGGTCTCACTGGGACAGTATTTCCTCATGACATCACCGTGTCCTGATGGGAGCTGACAAGCCTGAAACTCTGCAAGTTTCCCTTCTTGTTAACATTATTTATTCTCCTTACAACATCCCCAGTAACAAAAGACAGGTATGTTCCAGATGATAAGTAAACCAGCTCCAGCCCAAATGCTGCTTCACAGACACCAAAGATGTGAGAGCTGATAAATCCTGGCTGTGCTTGCCAGCAGAGACACTCACGGAGCCTGTTACTGCCACTGCTGGCCCTGGCACGGCACAGGCTCAGGCTCGGTGCCATCCCAGCCTGGCATCCAAACAAGGCTGCTCTGCCCATCCTTAAATTCAATCAACAAGGAAAGGAGCTGCCAAGAGGAAACCATCAAATAAAGCTGCTGTCAGGATGTAATCTGTGGAGAAATAAAGCCTTTCTGGAGACCATAAACCCACCCAACCAAATCTGTGCTCTCAGAGCTCCCCAAAAGTTTCAAATTCATGTATTATTTTGCATGACAGAGAAAGACATTCACTCCCCAATTCTTCTCACGCACTTCTGCTTGCTGATAAGTTGTGACATGCTCCAATAGTTCACTCTAAGATTAAGGGCTTACATTTAAGTAAGATTAAAGTAACCATCATTTAACATGTGTCTGAAACTGCTGTGTTTCTGTGGTGGTTTCTTTCCAACCACACACACACAGCAGGAGAGATTAATCACCTAGAACTGGTACCTGCACTGGGGGTAAATATCCTCATTACACAAAAATATATGCATCACAGAAAATATGGACTTTCCTCTTAGACCACATTATCATTTTCACTTTCAGACATGTCAGATTACCTTTTCCAAATGGCTGGTTATGTGCACTCTAAATGCCTGCAGAGAAATCCATTACACACGAGCTGTGTGTCCTCCTGGTGCCCCACAGGGCAGGAAGAATATTCAGCATGGGGACAGATGCCCACTTGACAAGAGTTGCCTCAGCACTGAAATATATATAATTAAAAATCTTTCCCTTTTAGAAGGAATTATCCACCAGGCCACCCAAGGTATTTTGTGCAGTACACTGGCAGCATCAGAACTCTGCCCACTTCTTTTATAAACCTAATTTTATGATTTTGTTATGTTAGGTCATGATGCCCATTAAAAACAAGCACAGGATGATTAATCAGATTCTGGCAACAATCAGGTTGTTTGAAGTCAGCTCTTTTCTTTCTCTCAGGACTAATCTCCTCTGGGGTGGCCAGAGCAGGTCTGGTCGTGTCTGCACTCAGAGGAATGAACGTGGCAGGAATCAGTTCCCGCCTGCAGAGCACAAACACCTTCCTGAGGCCCAGCCTGGCCACGGTGGCTTTGGGACCCAACAGGAGCTGAGGGACCTGCTGAGTGTCCTGCAGGCACCTCCTGCCCTCTCAGCCCTTCCCACATGGCCAGAAATCTCACCCCTTTCCCTGTGCCAACAGCCACGGCTCGGGTCTGGAACACCAGGGTGAGCTCCACGGGACAGCAACATCCTGGGTGCCAAGAACTGCAGGTCAGGCTTTTCTGGAGGCAAGAACTACTCTCCAATACAGATTTATGAGAGTCTTCTACAGGTGCAGCCAGAGATGAAGGTTTGAGAATGACCAATATTTTAAAAGACATTTTAGAATAAGAATTTTTACCAAATCCATGTGAGATCCTCACAGCTTTTGTCCTACACCTCAATAAAGGTCACAGCTCTGAAACAAGCAGCAGTGTCAGTATTTTGCCCTCACTTTAGATCAGTATTAATTTAATTTCCAGCTATAGTAACAATACAGGTAATTTTTTATCAAATAGAAGTGGTATGTGCTATAAAGGATTTTTAGAAGGTATATTCTAATCCATACTAATCAGGTCAATAATATACAGGCCATTTGCTTAAGAGTTGTACTCAATGAACCTTGGGGGCCCCTTCCAACTCAGAATATTCTGTGAAATCTGTGAAATAATATGTCAACATGATTCATAAAGACCAAAGTGAAAAATTTATAGACCTACAGATGCAGTTTGTGTGGGAGGAGCATGCCATCAAAAAACTCATCTCAAAACTTGCCAAATTTTCCATTACTGGAAACACAAGGCTAAATTCTAGGACCTGATACCTCTTTTTACACAACCTCTCTGCAATTTTCAGCCTAAAAACAATTTATGGCCTCAAAGCTCACACAGCCAAACGCCTCCAATTACACAAGGCTCTCAGGCACTGCCATTCCTCTGAGGTTTTCAGTTCTGTTGGAATGAGTGGAACACGGAGGGGAACTCCAGGTTTCAGGAGCAGTTGGGCTTGCACAGCTCCCATCCCTTCCTTGGTGCTCCTTCCTCCACTGACTTCTTACCATCCCAGCTGTCACTGAGCTGAAAGAGGACAGCACACCCAAATGACAAGGGATCTTCCAAAACGCAGACATGAAGGTCTGACTTTGACAAAAGTTATGAAAATAATGATGGAAAGAGCAGTTGAGGTTTCAGGGTTGTTGGGGTTTTTTGTAGCCTGAACAAAATCAGGAGTGATGTAAGCAAAGCACAAACCAAGACAACCACAACAATCTCTTTTCAAAGCACAAGTTTTCAAGTGGTGCCTGACAAAGAGCAAGACATACAGATGACATACAAAACCACACCCATCAAAACTTCAGCACTGGAGACCATCAAACCCAGGGCTGACAACTCCCTGCCAAAGGCACTATTCTGAAAATGCTGGCAGAAAAGCAAATGGCTGTGAGGAAACCAGGAGCAGTTTCCCACTGTACCCCCAGTGAATGAACCCATTCAGCCCCTGCCTGCTCACATCTGCAGAGGGCTGTGCTCTAACACAAGGAACACTGTTCAAAGGGGCCACTCTTCCCAATATTAACTGGATTATACAGTATAGTCTTTGCAAAACACCATTAGGCTTTGGAAGTCGATTTTTATTTCAGAGGCATTAAATCATAAACTCATAAACCCCTCGCCTTCTCCTGTTTCATTTCCAGACATTCTCTGCCATCTTGGCTCACCACAGCTCTGAGCCTCCCCAGGGCTACCAGTGTGTGAGACTGAGGCTGAGCTGATGCTGCTCTACTGCCCAAAGACTTAAGGTACAGTCAAAACTCTCAAGAGTTAAAGCCAACAATGGGGAGGATTATGAATTTTGCAAGCAACCAAGAAGAAATTGAAAGCCAAAAAAGTTCCTTTCTCCAGCAGTTCAGGCACAGCCAAGCAGCTCCTCAGCCAGCACTTGTGAATCTGGACACATCTCTGGGAAGTTGAATTACAGCACTTGAGCCCTTCTGCAGAAAAGGCAGTGCTGTTCATCCCTCATAATAACACTAACATGTCCTGCATCATCTGCAACCACTCCAGCTCTGCATACAGCTCATTTACATGCTCTTGGCTTTTTCCAGAAGTGCTCCAGGAAGCACTTCAATACACAGTGCTGCTCATGACCAAGTAGCTCTTGAAAACTACTTGAAATTACAAATGGAGTATGGATCCTCCGACCACTCAGGATACACCTGAACAGGGATGATCTCATGATTAAAGTCCCTCATTTAATAAAAATTACTGGCAGTCTTAATTGAAAAAAGCAGAAGATAAACACTTCTGAAATTGCAAATGCAACTGCCATGGCTTTGTGCCCTTCTTGGCCTTTTCATCACAGAGGCCAATGAACAGTCATGGGAAAAGAAACACCACCTGAGAAGGAAATGTCTCCTAGACACTTCTCTGTCTAGGCCACCTCTGAGGCACAATGGCAGAGACTGCAATGGACATAAAAGAACGGAGGTAGAGAATGGAAATCTGGACAGATTTACAGGATCATGTCCAAGAGAATTCCATTCTGTGAGATTCAGAATTTCAGTCTCCAAGCTTGTTGACCAAGCAGAAGATACTGCACTTCCATTTGCATAAGCCCTTCTGATAAATCTTGCCATCCTCAAGCTCTCAATGCAAGATCAAAGTTTACAGTAAAAGAGCTGTGGATATGACAATTTGTAATCTTGGTGAGATGTGACATTTGTCACCTTCTGTGCAAATGGTTCAGATACATCTCAGTTGTGAGTAACAAGGCCAGGCTCTGAAACAGAGCGTGGGATGAAATCCCATCCAGTCTAATTACCAGAGGAAAATTCATATGCTCACAGCCCCAACTCACCTACCCTTGTGGAGATTCTAATCTCAAAAATATGGTTATATATCGCCGCCTACCTCCGAACCGCCGCCACTAAGTCAGTGTGCGCAGGCGCCGGGGCCTTGGCCAGCACTCTGTGCCCACTGCTGGCACCTGGCCCTGCCTGTCCTGCTGCCACCCACCTCCTGGGGACACTTGGCTGGGCCCCGCAGCTTCACACCTTTGGTGGTGTCTTTTTCTGAACTCAGACTACACTGCACGATAATCAGAATCTGTTGTAAATTATTAATTGTGATCAATTTATTCAAGCCTTGCATGTACTTGTGACACAGCGGCGTAAAAAGACAAGAGAGAAACACAACAGTCAATTTTCACAAGCCTAAGCAAAAGATGACTTGGTGGCTACTTCAAGTCTTTTACCTTTCTTTTTAATTGTCTGAGGCCAAGTGTAAAATTGAAGTGGTGCCAAGCAGAGGTTTTGCACACTCAGGGTTGGGCACAGAAGGTGGGGAAAAAAGGAAATCTCAGAGCAAAGGGAATGGAAACTACCACATGCAGGTGAATTTGGCATTAAAACTGTTATGGAGAATAAGCCAACGTTGGTGCTTGTACCAAAGGTTAACAGGTAGTGCCACTGCCAGGGAGGTCAGAACTTGCTGAGTGCCATTTTTGAGCCACTGGATGGCCATGATGTAACTGAAAGGAGAATCAAATTCAAATTGAGTCAATGCAAAAACTTCAAATACCTTCATGACAGACATGAAAACAGCCCAAAGGCACCCCCCAAAGTTCTAACCAATAATGAGCAACACAGAGCATTTCACAACATTATATGAGACAGGTACTGAGGTTCCCAATGATCACTCTAATGCATTCTTTCCTTCTAAGATGTGTAGAGATTTTATCAGTAAGATGTACAGATGAACTCCTGTCTGTGCCTGTTTACAGCAATTCCATCCCAGCTCTTGCCCAAACAGCCCTGTCCTTTTGGCCCCTCTCCCCTGGGTCCTCAGGGCCAGCTGCCATTGTTCAGCTCCCAGCTCTGCAGCTCTTGAAAGAGCTGTACAAGTGGTGGCACTTTAATGCCAGAGCTCAGCATAGCAACCAGCCACCCTAAATAAATAAATAATGAAGCGTGGTATTCCAACAGATAATATAAATACACTTTCAGCAAATTGCTTGGGTCCAAAGGTCAGTCAACTTGTTTGCTCTGACTCCCAGAATGTGTAAATCTCAACATGATGTTTAAACACAAACATAGACAAACATCAAAGTTCAATGCTGACATATTTTACACCTCGGAGCTGAATGCCAGAATAGCTCTGTACCACCCAGGGAAAGCTGTAATGCATGAGTGTATGGAAGTGACAAACACTATCCCAAACTAAATGCAAATTTTTTTCTTTAAATATCCTCTCATTCTGTATTTTTCCTCTTCTTTATCCTCTATTTACTCTCATTCATCCTCTCACACAGAGAAGTATTTGTGCAGCTGTCCAATTTCACCATTCCTCCCCATTATTAACCATCAAGGGGTAGATGAAACTTTCCATCCCGAGCCTCATTTCAGGGATGTGTGTTTGTGTATCCCTGACTGAGTCACCCATATGGACATACCTGTCCTAGGGAAAACACAACATTTCAAGGTAAACAACCGTTCCTGAGTTACAGTGGCATTTCTGGGCTGCTGTGCAGGCAGACCAGCCTCAGCCTCTCTGCCTCTCTCCTAAAGGAAATAATCTCACAGCTCCCACGTGAGTTGTGCTTTTCTCCCTTGCTGGGTTCTCATTCATCTTCCCTTTGAACAGCTCTGGGCTGCCCAAAACCAAAATACAAGGGGCTTCAGGAAGTACAAGCAATTAATTTCTCCCATGGAAACCCATGGGGGTGCAAGGGAACTGTTCCCCCCACGCTCCCAGAGCCATCAGCCCCCTGCCCTGGGGTGCCCCGCGTGGCCGGGGCAGTCGCTGCGTCTCGGGAGGGCTGGAGATGGCTCAGCCTCTGGGCACGGTCCCGGCACTGGCAGGACACCAGCGCTGGCTCCGGGCATGGCGGTCCCGGGGCTCTGCTCTCCCTGCCACAGCAAACCTGAGCTGGGGTGCAAACCTCTGCCAGCACAGGGGACTGAATGCGCGAGCGGGCCCTTTCTCACCGGCACGATTCCTTGGATGAGATGGGCAGGATGCAGGAAGGAGGAGCGGGCAACTCCTGCCATGTACCGCCTGCAATGGCTCAGCGCGGCGGGTCTGCAGGATGGAGCCCCCGCTCCATCAGCTGATCCCACCAATCCCACCGGGAGGGGAGGGCAGGGGGGGCAGAGCAGCAGGTGGGCACTCCCCCCTCCCCTCCCCTCCATGGCAATGCTCTCACCCACCTTCCTGGCTCCTCTCCTGGCGAACTCCCGGGCCAGGTGGCGGCCGATGCCGCGGCCCCCGCCGGTGACCAGCACGTTCTCCCGGGACAGGTCCCGCAGCCGGGGCGGCAGCACCAGGGACACGGCGGCTTTCAGCGCCAGGCACAGCATCTGCACCGGGAACAGCAGCAGCGCGCCCAGCCGCTGCCACAGCATCCTCTTCTCCCAGCCAAAATTCTCTGCCGAGCCAAGTTGAAACACGGGAAGAAACGCAATACCCTTCATGCACCCCCAGGTGGGTGACAAGTCTTCAACCCCCCTTCCAAAACTTGGGGGCAAGAGGTTCTTGGGCTGGAAAAATCCTCCTCTCCCCCTTAAAAAAATGGGGGTAGGAGTAAAGTAGTGCAGAAGACCAAGTCGCTCCCTTGTTTCTTGATCGGCGTCCCTCTGGGATTGTCACATGCAGGTAAAACGGTTTTCTGGCTTTTTAACACGAAGGCTTTTTTTAATTAAAAGGGGGAAAAAAAGAAGAAAAATTAAAAGTAACCATACATCCCTCTGCTGCAAAGACCCATAGAAAAATCCAGTATCCAAATGGAAGGTTTTTATATTTGGAAAAATGAAATAAAGCAGCCTATGTCTCCAAATTTCAGCCTGCAGTGCCTTCCAGGCAGCTCATTTCTATTCTTAGACTCAGGAAATTGCTTAAATAAGACAGAATTGCCAGGACCTTCTTTTTAAGAAAGGCTCTATTCAGGGTGAGGTTGTTGTTTTTGTTTTAATATCTATAAATATCTTTAGACGTTCTGCCCTGAGCTGGCTGCAAAGGTTGAGCTGGTCTCCGCCTCTCTCTGCCCCCTCTCCCGGTTTTGTCACTCGGAGTGTCTGATCCCAGAGCAGGAATTGCGCCGCGCACGAGTTCAGCTCTGCCCTCACTCGGTGCTCCCTGTGGCTCTCTCTGCCGCTCGCGGCCGCGGCGCTGGGGAGCTTTTATACCCCATTAAGCCTGATTGACAGTTAAAGTGTCGGGCAGATTTCACTGCCGTGCCTGGGAGTGGCCGCGGCTCTGCCCTCCCCCGGCGGCGGCTGCGGGGACGNGGGCACACCGGGACGAGCTGGACTCACATCACGTTGGGCCAGCTGCATGCCATGTTGGGCTCATACCGTGCTGGGCTTGCTGGATGCCACACTGGGCTCATGCCATGCTGGGCTCACTGCTGGGACCAAGGTGCTCTGTGACCAAGCCAGGCAGCCCTGATCTCCTCCCTCATGTACATCCTCCAGAAAGAACATGCTGTGGTTTGACCTGAGCCCAGGGAAAAGCAGGTCCAGAAAGAGTCAGGGTTAAGGCTGGGTTCAAGGGAACCATCTCTGCCCATGGAGCTGCTTGCCCAAGATAAGCTGGCATGGAGGGGAGGGCTCCTTTCAACCTGAACCCAGCCTAGGCTGATAATCACTGACCACTGGATCAGTGTTTTCATGGTCAACATGACAGCTCATGAATTGGCCTGCTGCGAGGTGTTCGCATTACTGAAAACGGGGGATTTGGTAGTGGGCAATGGAAAAGGCAGGCTCCGAGTGGCAGAGACTTCTCACAGCAAAGGCTGGTGCTTCTCTCTCCGTTTCCAGGACTCTTTTGTCCAGTGATGGGGGTCCTGGCTGCAGCACCAGAAGGTCTCCATAGCACTTTAAAGTATGCTGTACCAGGAGAAGGGGAAGGTGTGCTGCAGCTGGGCCCCCAGCGGGGCTGTTGGCACTGCCAAGCTTTGGGCAGGTACGTTTAGTTTTCAGCTGTACAGATGAAGCTTTTCTGAGGGGGCTCCAACTGCTCATCTCACTGAGAGCTGCTCAGGCCCAGTCAGGGGCTGTGGCAGCAATCAGAAATAAAATAACCTAAAATGCAAAGCCTTGGGATGTCAAAAGATCTCAAGGATGTCAAACCTCACACTGCAGTCTTCAGAGCGGAGCTGGAAAGAACTTTGGATTTACGTCTGCATCCGTCATTAGGAATGTGCCAAAATGAATCCAATCCCCCGAGTTCACTCAGGCCTGGCTCCAGATGCGCTATCCTGGGAAGCCATCTAGTGGTACACACTGGAATTAAGGAAAAATGACACATTTAAAGACCTTCTCCAACTTCTTTATGTCCACAGTTACTAAAACACTACCTCAGTGGGAGTTTGAGTCTAAGCTTCTATACAAGTTCTATCACACAACCAGGAGAGGTGAGTTTGGAAGCCGAACCTCTTTGAAAATAAACTCAATTTTATGCTTTGGAATCCAATAGGTGTTTTTGGAAACAGGCATTGTTCCAAGTGGCTGTATGGGCACAGAGTGTTCAGGGGGTGGTTGTTTGCAAAAAGAAACACAGTTTGTTTCTGGTGCCCCCCATGCTCAACAGCTTCAACACAAAGGGGTTTTAACACAAAATGTGAATAATTTCCATATCCTTGAATTTCAGCTCTCTTAAGTTACACAAACACTTTAAGGAAAAAAAAGGGAAATAAAATTGCAAGAGAGACTTGCAGAGTTCTTACCTTTAACTGCCTGGTTACCTCATATGAAATAAGTCATATGACTGTCCCTGCATCATCACAAAGTGTCAGGAGAGAGGGGTTTGGAGAAAGAAGATGAAGCATTCCAAGTGGAAACTTTAAATTGCTCCATACTGTCAGAATCAGCAAGTGTGCCCTAACTGAGCTGCACATGAAATAAGCAGAGCTCAGAGAGTTTCCATGGCCCTTGGCAGCCTTTAGCACCTCAGTGTGGTTTTACAGTAATACCTTTGGAAATGGAGCTCGGGGAGGCACCTGGCATTACAATTTTCCTCTCAGTCCAAAAACTCTGAAGGGGAGAGAGAAATTACCCAGAGAGCTCAGTATTTGGTTTAAACAGGAATGACTCAGTGCCTGGACTGGGAACAAATATAACAACTTTCTGGTACGGAAATAAGGATCAGTGTTGAAAATGAAAGGATATGAACTCCATCAAAGTACATTTGATTTTTTGATTCCTGAGTTCAGTCTCTTTATGCATAAAGAGACCACAGACATATTTAAAGTAGAAAACTCAGCAATATTACACAGTCGACCTGTTTAGATTTAAAAGAAAATTCATTATTAATGTAAAACATTTGCAGTTCCTTTGAAGCCAGTGGAAATGGAATAATCTTGTGAGTATTGATTTCATGTATCTGTTTCCAACTTGAATAATAACTTAAATATGTGTTGGAAGTGGGGGTTTTTAATTCATTATGACTATGACCTATGTACAAAGTTGCTACCAAATTTGGAGTGGACAGTTCTAGATATTCAGCTTCCACTTGTCTGTTTAAATTTCTGGCTCTCGTTGTACAGCTTTTGGGCTGCAGTTAGTGTAGATTTACTCATATTCTCAATGAGAGTCATAGAAACTGACTTTTTCTGACTTGCCCTGTCTTGAAGGAAAAACAGCAATGAAAAAGCAACGTTTACCTCCAAAACAAGTTGATGCAGCCTCTATACACACCTTCATTTGCACCTCCATTTATTGGCAGAACTCTGTTCATGGAGCCTTTGCAGCCAAGTTCCTGCCAGCCTTGGAAGGCTCTTCATGCAAATGAAGTCGCTAAACTGCAAGAACTTTAGAAAGAAAAAAAGAGCTGGAAATTGAAACCATGCTCAAGGCATGTCTGAAAACCATTTGAGCTAACAATTCTACGTTTTCAACTCAAAAAACCCCACCCAAATACATACAGTACATGGGTAAGGAGATGTGAAAACCTGGGAGCACAGAGGAGCAGTTACACAATGGAAAGTCTTTGTAATAACTATGGTGTCAAGTAATACCAGCTTTTTACATCAGTGCAGGGATCTTGATCATGGACAATCTATCATGATCACAGAATAAAACTAAACCTCCTTTTAAAAAGCAAAACCTGTTGCCAAGCTGATCTGGTTTTTGTTAGATGAAGTACTGCTGTCAGATTGGGATAAATCAAGAGCTAAATTTTTGTGCTTCTTGATGTCATTCCTCCCTTGAGTTCACATTTTCCATTTGAAACGTGTCCCAGTGGTTCTATGATTTCACACTGTCCTTCTATATGCTCTTAGGTATTAGGAGTCTGATCCTGCTGCCTCCTAAGTGGAGTTTTGTCCCGTGGTTCTGGTTCCCTTCCAGCTCTGACAGCAAAGACTCTGTCTGGCCTCGTGTGAAAAGCTGCATTGGGGTGTTTTCCTGCTTTTCCAGGGTCTCACAACGAGCAGTGTCATGAACAAAGATTACTGAGGAATTCTAAATTCCAGATGGCGTTCCCTTCTAGATTCAAGATGTGTAAATATGATTACACATCATATTTACAGAGAATATCTGTCTCTAAAAGCAGAATGTTTCAGACTGCCCAGAGGTGCTGCCTGGAATTCAAAGGGATGCAACATCACCAGTGTGGGCCTTGTTTCACTGGCTGGGTTGTTTTAGTACGTGTTAAGAGTTTGTCATTTGTACTGTGACCCTCCTTTTCCTCACCTGTCTCCAGGTAGAGGCCAAATCTGTCCCAGTGTGTCAGGCTGCTTCTTTATACTGCAAGAGGAATCAGCGAAAAAATGCCACATGTGAACAGGAATGGAGTGACGTTTGTTGGACTGATGGACTCATCTTACCTCCTCTTTTGTGCATTTACTCACTTTCATACCAGTCAATACTTACCCATCCCTTCTGACTTAACTCCTGGGTCCTGGCAAAACTTCAAACACACACAGGGAATTGGAGAGGCAGAAAAATTATGTCCTTAAGGCCTTCAGAATTGGAGAAAAATGCTGAAATCCTCCTAAGGCAACGTGACATGGATTCTGACAAAAACTGAACAGAAGGCTAATGCCTGTAACAAGTTTGCACTGGAAACTTGTACATGAGCTTAGGAAAGAAATCTCAGGATAAAATGTTCTCTGCATTCTTTCTAACAATGTCTGTTTAAAACAATTCCTTACATGCAGCTATGATTTCTTTTCAGAGAGAGTGGCTTACTATTATGTACTGAGGTGAAATAACTCAGGGCCTCTGACTGTCATAAGCTCCAAACCTGACAGTTCTACTAAAGAAGCCAAAAAGAGGAGGAATGTCAGGAAGAGAATATTTGTTTGGGAGGCTGGGATGGATCAGGTGTATGAATTGATGTGGGGAAATAAGATGTCATTAAATTAATTAAACCCTAACCTAGATATTCCTTCTTACAATATAAAAGTAGCCTTAATTTTTGCTTTATTTTATGGTTGGGATTTTTTTTTGTTTGGTTTGTGGTTTATGTTTTTTTTAAAATCATTCCAGTTGATGTCCCCTCCAAGGTCGGGATGGAGTTGGAAAGTGGGAGGGGCTCAGTCCTGCACCTCACAGTGATGAAGGAGATCAATTATCCCCCAGCTTAGTCAAATAATTGGAGTCAGTATTGCAAAGATGACTGCTGTGATCACAAGGTCCAGGCCTGCTGAGTTAAGCTGAGAGTTCCATGTTACAACTTACATGCATTTTGTGGTCTTCCCACAGTTAACACCTTTTCTTTCTCTCTCTCTCTCTTATTTTAAATGACATAATTCAATCAGCTGTAGTTTCTGACCTCCACTGAAGTGAAGGACAGACCTGTTCTCTTCAGAATCCAGTCTGATCACTCTTATCATCTGGTACTTTATCTCTTATGACTCATCTTGTTTACTCATTCCATACAGCTAAATACTTTTTTGCCCCACTGACTAATTCATCCTGAAGTTTCTGGATCTTTCCTGTAATGCATATTTTGTATAAATGGGATTTTTCTAAGCATATATATTTTGCCTACTTTTTAAAAGTGTATAAGAAAAGCTTGAAAGGACTCACCTTTTTTTAATCAGGATCCCTTGTTAGCCAAATGGAGAATCCTGAAACTCATAAAAAGGAGTATATCTCTTCTATGGCCACAGTTACAAGCTTTTTTAAAATGCAGTATCTGAGACATTAGTGGGGATAAAGAAACATTTCAGAGTGTTCAGGGGATAAGTGTAGGTTGTATTGCTTATATCAAGCTGAGCTGATGCTTGTTTGCTTTCTAATGTTACCCAGAAAGATCCTGTGCAGTCACATGGTGGACTCCATGGAGCTGCACCTGGTCACTCATTCCTTCCCTGTCATCACCTCTTTTGGTCCTGGCATTGGATACCTCTGGTCTAGTCACACCTGAATTACAACAATGGATAACGTGGAGTTGTCTTGGAAAAACCACCAAAACAGGGAGTTGTAAAGCCATGAAAACCTTTTCTGTAGAATGAATCAGCACAGAGGGTCTATGGCCAAAGTTCTCCAAGGCAAGGGTGAGTTTCCCTCTGGTATCACTGGACCATTGGTGAGCCCAGAGACCCTTCCCACACACTCAGGAGGGAGCTGCCAAGTAACTGACAGCTCTATATGGATCTCCAAAAGCAAAATTCCATGGACTTCTACAGCTTCCAAGTGGCTGAGTTCTAGATGGGCTTCGGAATGTCTGTTCTAAGTGCTCTGGCCAGCTGTCTGCCTCAGCAAGAGAGCAGAGGAGAAGGATCAGCACTAAGCAAAGAACCTTCAAATCATCCTTCAGACCCACTCCAAGAGCAGAGGCACTTCCACTGCTGAACATGGAGAGCAGAATCTAACACAGCCACTCTCCCGTGGGCTCTGGAGGAGGTGCGGGATCATTACACTCCCTTGCAAAGCACCACAGAGATCTCTTCAGGCCCATAAAGCAGAATAGAATTAAAACAGATAAAAAATGGAATCCCTGTGGAATTTTGGAGTATACAGAGCAATGACACTTCCTGGATGTGATTGTGCCAGGTGTGACCTTTGCCCACACCGAGGGCAGGTGTGGTGGCCGGATGTTTGTGAGCACCTGCAGCCCTTTGCAGCAGGAGGGGGGAGGGACTTGCTATGCAAATGACTTCTCTGTGCACTCAGTCTGGAGGGTATAAATGTCAACAGACTCATATCACTGTCTGATAAACTATTCCCACCAAAGAACAATGGAAGCCTATTATACTCTGCTTTTATTACCAGGAATTCTGGTTGTTCTTCTGTTCCTGGTTTTAATCGTAGCAGACCATCATTCCTTCAAGGCAGAGATTCCTCCTGATGTTGACCAGCCATCAAAGCTCCGCTTTTACCACTGTATGTACGTTCTGGTGGAAGTTCTGGTGAGTTTTTCATGCACTGTGATACTGGGAATTTCAGGAAAGGAAAAACTGGAGAATGAAGATATGCATCTAAATGTTGCAACTACGTGTGATGGGAGCCACACAGTAACACAGATTTAAAGACAGAGGCCAAAGGTTGATTTGGTGTTCTATTACTACATATAAAAGCAGCCAGTATGAGGTGAGTTCTTTGAAATACTGAGATATCCATTCTTATGCCACAATTGTAATTTGATTGCCTTCTGTAATGAAAGGATTGGTCCTGTGGATGACAGGAGGGTTGTGGATATCATTTACCTCAATAACAGTAACTGAAGTTTCTGTACCTCAGTGCAGTCTGATATATGTAAGGCAATTTCCTAAATTTTGAACTATCTGCAGTAATTTTCCTACCCATAATTCTGTTGTTATTTTGCAGTTACTGAATTACTGAGTTTCAGTGAGATCCCAGAGTCAGGTGGGTTGGAGGACACCTCCAGAAGTCACCCAGTTGAACCTCCTAGTTCAGCCAGGCCTGTTATCACTTCTTATTTAAGTACCTGTAAGCCAGACTTACTGTGCTGTGGGCTTTGCCATCTCAGGAGCAGCTTTTGCCTAACAAGCTTTCAAAGAAGGCAACAGGAGCACACAGGGGCAGCCTGAGCCCTGTCACATCTGGCATGGAACTTGTCAAAAGAAAGCCTTCAGGAAAGTCCCAGAGTGGTTTTGATGCTGTTTGTGGCAGTCTCATCTCAAATAAGGTGTTCTCTAATCCCCCAGTTATGCAGTAATTGGGGCCCAGGTCCTGAGAGGTGATTTGGGGCATTATCTCCTATCCAAGACTTAAGTGGGATGCTTGAACCTACAGAGCACTCACCAAATCCAGGACTGTCCCTCGTTCTCCAGTGGCCCAGGCCCCACACACCTTTCAGTTTCGTCCACCATGAAAGAAGAGGCTGCTGTCCTTGTGTGTCTCACAGTGCTCTTCATGTTATATTATGTATAAACTTAATATGACCGTAATATTACCATGTAACCATGTTATTAAGTTCTCTAAGTTTCTATACTTGGTTGGGTGAAAACATTCTTTCAGTTGACACTCGACCCACTTTTACAGCTCCCAAGTGTCTGTTATGCAACAGTACAGATCTTGTCTTCACTGATAATATGTTCCCTAGATTTCAGCTTCCTTTCTTAGGTAGTTTTCAAGATGCATTTCCCCATTTGCTATGCATTGAATCCACTCAATACCTACATTTCTTTTGAAAACCTTTAGACGTCTGCTGGTACTTTGATTTATGTTTATGTTCCCAGTCCTCACAGTGAGGACTTCACAGGTTTCTTATCAGTGCATAATGCCTTGAGCATTGCACACAGGCAGTTAACTTCTCGTGCTCATCCTGATGAATGCAGCTCTTCCTGTGCCATCATCCTGAGCCAGGGATGTCTGTACTGTATATGCTGCAGTAAAACCTCTTTTTTCTATAACACAGGACAGGCTTTTCCTCTTTTCTCCCACCTTGCAATATGTCTTAGAAAAGCTGCACCACAAGGTAAATGTGTGTCTTTGACCCCAGAGGTGTCACACAAATGATGCTCTGCTGTCTCTGCACATTCTCTGTCATAAAGAAATCAGTGACAATCCCAAGTGAAAGAGATGAGGGGGAGCCTCCGAGTTCCCATCCTGGCTTTGGTTTTACACTGCACTGGGATGTGAAGCTCTGATGGGAATCACTTTGGCTGGAAAAGCAACCCTTCAAAGTGATTGACAGAGAGACCATCTAATGTAGTCCTAAAGTCCATGAAGCTCAAATTGAGTGGGGTTTGCTCACTGGTGTGTAAAAATCTGGTCCCCATATGATCTTCCACATAAAAAGCCAGTTTGTGCCAGACTTTAGGTGTTTTTCAAAGCCCATGTTCTCAAGAAAAGCTGTGCTGACATGCCCATTTTCATACACATATGCACATTTTAGTTTATGTAATGTGTTTCATCTACTAACACTGATCACATCTGCCTAGGAACAGTCAAGCCTTTTAGCTTTTGAGTATGTTGCTATTGGTTCTGAAGTATTTCATAATTGTTGATCAAGAAGTTTCCCAACAGAGTACATACCTAATTCCTGTTCTCCTTCATGACAGTGTTCCCCCTGAACCTGGAGATGCCTCTGTAACATCAGGAACTCCTAAGACAAGGAAAGAGGATCTTCAGATAGAATGTTCTGATACCAAGTTTATCATATATGTGACTGTCATCTGAAAGCTCTGTAAAAACTAAGGCATGTTTGAATGTTGAAAATACAAATGGAACTAAGTGGCAATTTTGCCAACTTCAACCATTCCAAAATCATAACTCTGACAGAAGGACTGACTTCAATCATGAGAGTTTTGAGAATTGCTGTTTGGGGAAGGTTGTATTGACTCTGTAGTTTCTGCCACAATTGTCTTGGCTCTTCTATTAATCTTCCACTATACCTGAAAATGTGCCTTTTCAAAGGTAAGGCAAGAACTGTAGTTATCCACTTGTTTCAGGGAACTGGGGCTTAAACCACCCCAGCACTGTGACATTTGGGGCACAGTGTTATAAAACAACTCCAGATCATCCCTGTTGTTTCTAACTGATCTTTCTCTTCCACAGCTCCTGGTGGTTTCTTTTATTACTCCTCACCTGATTTGTTTATTGCAGCCTGGTCTAGTTTTTTAGGAAGAAAGAATCTGTGATACATGAGGTTGGAAAGAACAATTTACAAAAGCAGAGCTGGCCTGTAGTTTTTGAAGCATTGATACAGAGACTTCTGTGGCTCAGAGGAGAACAACACAATTTGCAAATGGCTTGTGATGATTATCATAATTCCAGAAAAATGAATTACAATAGTCCATAAGGGCATTTAAGTTACCATGTAATGGGAAGGGAAGTGTTGTCCCTTGTAGGAAATACATCCAGTAAAATGTTTGAAGTAAAGGAGGATTCCATCATGATCTTTAGACTACCTGAATTATCAGCAGTTGCCTGGCTTTGGGTAAGGACATGTTTTGGCACATTTAGCAAACTTTCCCTGTCTTCAGAATACTTGTTTCCCTCTCTTCAGAATCTTTGTTTTTTCCCTGATCAGATGTAAAGAACTGCCTGCAGAGTCATTTCATGAGTACATTTGAGATCCTGAAAAAGGCAGCAGTTTCACTGATGGGGAAGGAGATAAGATTCAGAACCATTTTCATCAGCTCTCCATGTAGGCCAACAGCCCCTTATTAATGAGGCCCCTGATTAATGATTGTAGACTCAATGATTTTCCTAAAGCTTGTTCTCACTGCTCCTGTGCCATTGAGATGACCCAACCCCAGTAAGTTACCCAAACTTCCACACAGACTGCACTAAGTCTTATCATGGGAGGGATGTTTTCCTCTCCCCTGACCTTCAACTCTTCAGCTGAGGCACCGAAAGTGCAGAGTCTCCCTTTATAATCCCTGGAGATGAACAGACACCCCCAGAGCATGAGTGAACACACCTGAAACTGGAACTGTCCTCAAGAAATGCCTCTTTCTCTTCACTGATTAGAGAGGGAGCCTCAGGCCTCCCAGCTTCCACACCTCAGCAAATGCCTGTTGTTACTTGTGGTAAATCCAGATCCCAGGAATTAGAAGGTATTTGTATTATACATTTAATGGAACAAGTATTACAACATTCTTCCAGAAATTTTCATTTTCTTAACTGAAATCCCAAAGCCACCTCAGTTATTTGTGGGAGTCCTATAAAGTAGCAAATAACCAACACAAATATCCCAGATACAGTGTAGGAGTAAGTTGTGGCCTTTATAGAATGAAAAGACTTGTCTTCCCTGTATTAATGTCTCATTTTTCCTGCTCTATCTGTCTAGGGAAAGAGCTTACACCGTCTGGGCATAATTGAGGAGCACAAACTTATCAGGCTGCTCATGGATGGACTGCCAGCACTGTGGGATTCCCAGCTCTTCATCAGGGACCTGCACTTTGCTGGGGTGCCTGTGAGGGTTTACCTGCCCAGAGAACCATCTGCAGGCAAACGCAGAGGGGTCGTTTTCCTCCATGGTGGATGTGGCATTTTTGGAAGCATCAGTAAGGAACTGAAAGAAAAAATAAGTTTATTTAGGACTGTTAACTGTGTCTTTTTAAAAACCCTCCTGAACCTAAGAAGTGACTGGAGTTTAGTTTGAGAGGTAGAAAGTACTTAATGTTTATTCTTACTTTTTAAACTCTCTAATCTGCACTTACTTGGTATCTAAATTATTTTTATAGGATACAACACTCTTTGTGGTAGAACCATCATAAAATGGTTTGGGTTGGAAAGGACCTTAAAAATAATCTTGTTCCAACCCCCTGCCATGGGCAGGGACACCTCCCACCAGCCCAGGGTGCTCCAAGCCCCGTCCAACCTGGCCTGGGACACTCCCCAGGGCTGGGGCAGCCACAGCTGCTCTGCCCAACCTGTGCCAGGGCTGAATTATTTTTATCCTAGGGAAAATTTGGGTACTCACTAAATAGGCAAGGGGCCCACACTCGGTCATGGCAGTAAGTCATAACAAAGTAAGGGACAATATTGAGTGAAGTTTTCTAAGATATTAATTCCATCAACAACCTTTGTTCTTCAGGATGTTATGAAAGAATCTGCCGGTACATGGCCAGAGAATCTGATTCAGTGGTTGTGTCTGTTGGGTAAGTGAGCTCCACCCAGAGCTAATCCCAGAATTAGAGAGTTCTGCTGAACTTCCACTGCTTTGAACAGAAGGACAGGGACTGAGCTCTGGTGTTGTCTGCCCCACCTGCTGTGTGGGAGCAGGCACAGGCCATGCAGGGGCAATGAGAAATACCTGACCCAGTGTTAGACTTGTGGAAGTCCTTTGTTTGCCAGCTCTTTTCAGAAGAACAAAGAGACTTTCTTATTTTACATTGCTATCACCACAAAAAGAATTTCCTTTGATTGATAATAAGGAATTATAAGCCCAATGCCAGATTTTAATATTTAATATTTAAAATCATCTGGGGGTAACTTTAAGGAGTAAATAATGAGTCTAAGATTTAATATTTTTTGAAACCAGCATGGAACACAGCTTTCTTTAAAGATGTTTTGCTTGTGGAAATAGCTGGTGGTATAAAGAAACTTTAGTTTTCAACAAATTCTTCTGTGATAAAATTCATTACTAAAGGATTTTATTAAGTTGGGAGGAATTGGTTTTTGAGAAGGAGAAAGAGGAGAAGCTGTTCTGATTTGCTTCATCATGTGAAAATGTACACTAGAAAATACTGCTTTGAGGGAGTTTTTCAACCGCACAGGATGTATTTCAGCTGGGACACCCCCAGTGTGTAACAGCACTGTCTTTTCTGCCCCTCAGGTACCATTTAGCCCCTGAGCACGGGTACCCAGTCCAGACCCTGGAGTGCCTCAGTGCCACTCTGCACTTCCTGCAGACTGCAGAGACCTACGGCGTGGACCCTGCTCGGGTGCTGCTGTGTGGGGACAGTGCAGGGGGCACATACACCACCAGTGTGTGCCAAGAGCTGGTGCACAGGACAGACATCCCAAAGATCCGGGCCCAGGTGCTCATCCAGCCCTTTCTCCAAGCACTGAGCTTCAACCTGCCATCTCACCAGCAAAACGCTGCCATGGCCTTCCTGTCCCGGGACCGCACTGTGCACATGATTCTCAAGTACCTGAGCAAGGATTGCTCCCTGAAGGAACCCATTCTGGCAGGTTCTCACGTTCCTGAGAGGATGAATTTGAAATATAGGAAATGGATAAGTGCAGATCTTATCCCAGAGGCATTTAAACTGGGCTACAAACCACCACCACCTACTCCATTTTTACCCCAAGTCCATGAGGAGGTCCAGGAGCTGTTTGAGACCAGGCTCTCCCCACTGCTGGCAGAGGACGCTGTCGTGTCCCTCCTCCCTGACACCTGCATTGTCACCTGCGAGCACGACGTGCTCCGGGACGATGGGCTGCTGTACAAGAGACGCCTGGAGGACAACGGGGTGAGAGTCACCTGGCACCACGTGCAGAGAGGCTTCCACTGCACACTGGGCTTCTTTGGATACGGCATCTTCTCTTTTCCTTCATCAAGTACAGTGCTGAACCACGCTGTAGGCTTTATAAAGGGCTATTAAAATCTTTCCTTGTGCACAGTGTACTGCCATGCAGAGAGAGTGTGATGCTGTCAACTATTTACTAGTTACTTGTACATTAGAATCTAGGCAAGAAATTATGATATTGGCATGGTCTGCTCAGTTCTGACTTTTGCTGCTATCACTTAGGAACATGATGTATTTTAATTTTTATTCCTTTTTTTGTAAGTTTTCTTTGCTGTTCTCTTCTTGCTTTTGTAAGAATTTTTGTTCTCGTGTGTCAAAGAATAAAGACTTACCATAGCAAAAGACATTCTAAAGCAAGCAGTGTGTGAGCAACCAGCACTGTGCACTCACAGGCCCACACAGAGCATCCAAAGTCAGCATGGCAGAACAGGGAAATGCCCCCCAGCACCTCTGGAGAGTGAAAATACCTGCACTACTTCAACTTGATTACCTGGATTTTGGGGAGAAGATATGCAAACAGCATGGAAGCTGCCAAAATAATTGATATGAATATCCAAAACAGGAAGGAAAAATAAAATCTGAGCTTAATTGTTACACAGTTGTAATTGTTATATTGCTTATTAGGACAGATTGACCTTTGCCAACCACAGATGCCAAGGTAACTGCCATTGCAGGGCAGACTAGCTGGGCATGCAATGCTCAGGAATTGTAAAATATGTAACATTGGGCAACCACCCTGCATGTGTAATATCCACACACACAGCTGAGGAGAGAGGTTGGTACCTGTCTGTTCTCTCCCAGGCAAACTGAGTAGGAAGAAAACAGTGGGTTGAATTCTGCCCATCGTCAGGGTGTTGACTCCCCGTGGTGACAGGTGAGCTGGTGCAGAACTCTGCAGCAACAAGCCACTACTTGTGAGTTCTCCTGCTCCAGTCCCTCTCAGCAAAATCAGATTACAATTCTCCATGCTCTGTTGACACAATGGAGAGTTTCAGTTTTCCTATTGCAGGTTGTAGCAGTTTACTTTTCAAAGAAATTCTTTTGTGAGTAAATAATGTGATAGAGTTCCAAATGTTCCACTGTTTGAGGATTTCAGGCTTTGTCTTGGTTACACAGCCTGAGGTGAGGCTGGGGCTTCATTTTGGTGTCTGCCCTCAGGATGAGGGTTAGCTCAGCAGCTCACAGGGTGGCAGCTGAAGCCAGACCAGCATGGGTGGCATCTGCCATAAAATCCATGCAAAAAGCTGGATAAAGTTGGAGCAGAGAAGCCCTGTCTGTTCCACCATGGCTGCAGTATTACCTGGACTAACTTAAAGACAGGCTGGGTAAGACTTGGAGCTGCAGTCAAACCTGGCAGAGTAGTTAGGCTTATCTTTATTCAGACAATTTTTATTTCTGTCTCTCTGTTTGCACCTTCTGTACCAGGCCCATTTTTAGTGACTCTTTGCAGGTACAGAGAAGAGTGGATGTGCTAGAACTAAGGATGTCTGTACAATTTCACCTTGAATTTGGTCAGTTATGAGATGGTTACAGATCTCATGCTGTTGTGCACACAATCTTTCAGGGCAGCATTTTATTCCTTGTCAGTCCAGCTTTGCTTGTTTCATTTCCTTTATCCAGTCTCTGGACTCACACCTCATTTATTGGGCCACTGTTCAAATTCTACACTGATCTACTCCTGAGATTCTTCCAGGGTCCTTTATCTGTCAGTTGTTAATTTACCGCAGATAATAACAAAGTTATCTTTATAACATGGCAGCAGCATTATTAGCTCTCTTGAACACACACATTTTAATCATGGAGTGCAGATGAGTAAGCAGAGAACAGCAAGTGCTGAAATAACCTATTCCTTGGTTAGTCATGACTCGCTTATTTTCTCAGCTTTACAAAGTCACAAGATCCAATTGTCTCTGTGGAACTTCCTGTCCCCTGTTTTATTTTAATTATTTACAGATCTACTCTGTGTCTTGCACTGCTAAGATAAAATGTTTGGAGACAGTTTTATAGTTTGCAAAGCCTGGAATTTTCAAGTACAAAGAAAATAAAAACAAGTACAAAACACAACGACAATCAATGCCACCTACAGAATTATGGACACCAATGTCATTCCACAAGGAATTCCAAGGAGTTCCACATCCAGACTGTGCTGTGAGGACCTGCCTGGCCCAACCCCGGCTCACGTTCCGCCTCCCAGCACCAGGTGGCTCTCACGCTCTGCGGGACTCTCAAGGAGCCTCTTGGGTTACACGGCACCTTCCGCAAAGGGTTTCCCAGTGTCCCATACCCAGGGAGTTTCTGGTGCCACCTCATCAGCACCAGGATCCAGATTCAGATGGAGAGTCCTCGGGGCTGCCTGAGGGTGAGGTGGGGGAACGTCCCACACCTGTTACACCTGGCTCAGGCTCTGTCTGCCCCTGCATGTGCAGCCACAACAGAGACAACACTCAAGGATTCCCAAGTCCCTGACATTTAGTTCTTCACTGGAAAACAGTAAGAAAGGGAGATCCTGGGGTAGGAGAAAATGGGATTGGGCATGGTCTATCCTCTGGTCTCCTCACAGGAGCAAGACACAAGGTTAAGAAATTACCAGAAGCTGGAGAGGGCATACATTTGAAAAGTTATTTAGGGAATGGTTCTCCACCCTGGGCCTCAAGCTTGTAAGTTCCTGAGTCTAAGCTCATAAAACATTAGGTATGACTCTGTGCACCTGCAACGCCCCCATTATTACTTCAGGAACCAACTAGTTTGTTTCTGGTACTGTTTGTACCCCGTTCCAGCACGGGCAGGTGTGTGCACCCCTGGCCTGGGCAGGTGAGAGGGGTGTGCTGCCAGCTCTGGATCTCCTGAACGTGCCCCAGAGAGGCCAAGACCCACCAGGTGTTCCTGAACGGGCACCAAAAAGCTTTAGAGCACAGAAGAACGGTCGGTGCCAAGAACCTCAGTAGAAAGGAGCTGTCAGAGGGGTCAGAAAGATCCTTGATGGCCAGAGGGGCCGAATCTGATCAGTGCACTCAGACCACACCTCTCTCCCTGGCACAGCTCAGCTCAGCACAGCACCAATTATTGCTGTCACTGTAACCACTAACGAGGGGAGCTGCAGTCGTGCCTTGTGTAACAGCATTGCCCAAGCTCTTGTCTGAGCTGTAAGAAACCTGAGCCTTCCGTGCACCCCAGAGGGGTTTGAACGCACCACTGCCCCTTCCCAAGGTGTCCCAGTGCCCAGACAATGAGCCCTTCACCAACATCCCCCATGGAGGTGGGCATCAAATGCCATCAAGTAGGAGAAACAGAAAAGAACCTGATTTTACACTTAGCATGTGATAAACTTTCTGGCAGTGGAGGGAGAGGCACCAGGAACACTGGGAAATGGAAATCCACAGAGAGGTGCTGGATAAAATGAAGAAACAGTTTGGGCAGAGGGAGCAGAACCAGGAACCAGCTGCTTCTCAGAAAGTGCAGCAGCAGACTCAAAAATGAAGTTCCATCCTGTTTATTCTAAACAATTAAGAAACAGTTTCTAAAGTCAGGAATCAAGCCTGAGGTCTTTCCTATGCAGATCATGGATTATGCACTTTAAAGCTCTGGGGTTCTCTGTGTTGTTTCATTTTAATATACAACTCAAGGTCAGTTCATCCCTTGTATTATTTTTACTATTATTTAAGGAAAAAATTTACACATTCATTCTACCCACACTGCTGTTTTTCAGAATGAGAATCTGCTGCCCTCACAGTCTGAGCAGGCTGCTAAAACCACTCTTTCCAAAGGTGACACCTCGAGAGCTGGAAAAGCTTTCCTTACAGATCTTTCTGTTTCAGGTTCAATCTTATCACCAATGATTTGTGTATGGAAAAATATGTTAGTTCCAGAGGAAGGCACAGATCCTAAAGCTCACCAGAGAAAGAGTGGGTGCTGATGTCTAGTCAGTGCCAGTAGCCCTGAAACCATGAAGTCCAAGTGTAGTTTTCATCATCTGGAATAATTTCTCCCTGGAACGACACCTGTATGTAACATACCCCAGGGAAGGCAGAGACTGCAGCCCTGCAAGGCTTAACCAAGAGCCTGCTAAAAAAGCAAACACAAACCAACCAAACCCAGCAGCTGCTGCAGGAGAAGGGCCAGGGAGGAGGCTGAGCCCTCACCAGACTGCAGGTGCCTCTGGCTCCACAGGATCAGACACGCAAGGGCACAGCAGTGTCCAAAATCTGTCATCACAGTGCCGTGTTTGTGACACTGAGCCTTGACTTCAGTACAAGTCTGAAGAAATGAGGCATGGAGGCACCATAAACCAAGAAGCTGAGCAGCTCTGAAGATGATTACCAAGAAATGCAATTGTACAGGAACTCACAGATAACACAGACCTGCCTGTGATCAGGAAACAGGCAGAGACAGAATAAGGTTTTGTCTTCTAACCTGACCCTGCAATGATCCTCCAGTTGTGGTTCTGCCACGATGGGAATATGAAAAACTGCTTGTGCACGTCTCTCCCATGACTAATTGCTGCTGCCTAATTGTGTGGTTGCGTTGCCACATGTTTTCATCTTCCTACTGGCGTTTTTAAGAGCTGGATTATGAGCTATGAAGAGAACTGCTAATCCCATGCCTTCACCTTCAGAAATCCAAAAGTCTGAAAAAGGGGAAGGAGGCCACAGCTGGTTCCTCCCTGGGCTTCCACAGCACAGAGATGGAACTCTTGGCCATTTTTCTTGCTGTTTTCACTGCTTTTGTGGCAATTGCTTTCTATTATGAACATCCCAGAGCAGAAATTCCTCACGGATTCAGTGAGCGCCGAAAGCTTTATGTTCTTCATTACATCATGAACCTTGGGCTTGGGCTGGTAAGTGAAACTTGATTAAAGCTGGAGTTTTTTATTGAATTTCTGTTAGAGTGGTAACGGTTTGGTAAAGCTGGAGTTTTTAATCTAATTTCTGTTGGAGTGGTAATGGTTTGGTGAGGGTTTTTTAGAATAAATGTACAAATATATTGCAGATATGCAATGAGATTAATTGGGTGATATGAGCAGATTCCTTCAGCTTGGCTGGGCTGTAACAGACATGCTTCCTATCCAGCACCAAAGGAAATATGGAACATGGAATCCTGCAGACTGTGCAATTCCCATTTTTTCCTGACAGCTTGTGTTTTAACTTTCTGTTCCTGTTGCCTCCAGACGGTGCTGGAGGGTTTAAAAGGGAACTGCAGTGAGAATGTGGAATTTCTGCTCCAGCACCGTGCTGACTTACAGAGGGAGGGATTAGATGATGTCTGTGACCTCAGCTCTCCTCTAAACCCTTCACTCTCCTCCTGGGCCACCTGAGAAAACTGCCTCATTCATTGTCTTCTGCCTTTCAATGAAGCCTAAACGACTTTCTCTTCTGACAGGACACATAATGTATAAACTGACTTTCAGTGTCATTGCTTTGGCACATTTGTGATTCTCCCTTGCTTTTCATCCTTATTTCTCTTCAAAATGAAAAACTGACTTGCACTTGTCTTTCTGTTTCATCAATCATCCTGTCCTGAATTACTTGTTGCCTCTCTCATTTCAAAACCACCTCTCCTGTGTTACCTAAGCCAAGCTTCTTTTCTTTTACTTGCTTAAATTGTGAAAAACTCCTTCAGTCTCTGTGGCTTGTGCATTACTACATTCAACTTCAATTCTATGTTCTAATGTTACTAATTCTCCCTTCCTTTCCCTGCTCCATTGCTTATGAAGGTTGTTTGCAGTCAGCCAGTGAGTTCCCAAGAAGGTGACTCAGTCTCTGCTCCACCCAGGCCCCAGCACTGCTATGATAGTGAAGCAATTAAACAGGACAGTAATGAAGGAGAACTTAATTTTCTTAGAGCTGTTACACAATGTGTGAACAACCACATTTTATAAACACTGTATGATCACTCTTTATCCATAAAAGTTTTGTCTTTGTGTAATTAATTTGTTAAACTGCAGAATTTAGAAATCTACTGCTGGTTGATTTTATCTTCTGAACTTAAAATTTTGTATCCTTTCTGCCCCAGCACTGCCCAACACCCCCCAATGGAGCAGGAAGACAATGGCATTTATGTACAGTTAAACCAGAGTTTAATACAAGTAAAGTTCAAGTCGTGTAGCAATTCTTGCTATTGCTGTTGGGTGAATTCCTCATGCCAAACTAGCCAAATCTTTCAAGGGCTGACAATTCAGGATGTCAAAACTTCATGGAAAATAGAACTGGTCTATCCAGTCTTCGGCTCCAACAAAAGCCAACACTAAACACAGTGGTTGAGTGGGACTCCTTTTGGTATTTCCAAGAGAAAGATGATCTCCATATTCTATATGAATAGGTTTGACCTTTACTGTTACAAGAGTATTAGTGTGAGGAAAGAAAATACCAGAGGGAAATGGAAGATTAGAGAAATAAAATTATTTTCCCACAGACAGTTCCACAGAAGGAATCACTGTGAGACTGGAACTTGGCCACAAGGTGATCCTTCCTGCATGTGGGATCAGCTCCTCAAACAGCCTAAAATAGGACACCAACAGCAACTTTAACAGGACCACATTGCTGAGCTGCAGGAGGGCTGTTACATGTGAGGGGAAAGCCACAAGGGTGGGTTTTTTAAGATCCATGCAGACCTTTGCAAGTGCAATTTTCTTGCAACACATCTGTGTGAAAATAATGGGAACACAACCAACCAGATTACCCACCAGAGTGCGCTGTGAAGGAGGGCAGTGTGGAATCCAACAGAGTGGACATCTGTGGCTCTGCCTCAGCGTTCTCCTGTGCAGCAGGAACAGGCCAGAGCTGCCCACAGCTGGAACTGCCTAAAGCCAGGCAGATGTGACCGAGTCAACAAGCTCAGAGCGCCACAAGAACCTTAGCCCAGGGGTTAAGTAAGAACCAGTGAGCTGTGAGGGGGTCAAGCCATGGCTCACAGCTATTCTTGGTCAGGAGGACAGCTGTGGTACGGGATGGAGTTTGTTTTCTGCAAGTTTAAAAGTAGTGTCAGTTTAGGAAATGAAATATTGGCCAGGAAATTTGTTAATTTCTGGTTTCTCTTATTAACAGGCAACATTCTTGGACAAAGTAGGTATCATGTCAGAGGTTCATTTCCTCAGGATTCTAATGGACAACATACCACCATTTGAAGATAAACGTCTTCTTATCAAAGACTTAAGGTTTGAAAAGGTTAAAGTAAGAATTTACCAGCCACAAATATCCAAATGCAGCCAAAGAAGAGGAGTCCTGTATTTCCATGGGGGCATTGGACAGTTTGGAAGCATCAGTAAGTAACAAACACCGTGAGCTGTAACTGCTCCCAGAGCCACAGGACGGGAGAGGCTGGAGGGGCCCGCCCAGCTCACCTGGTGCCACCTCCCTGTCCCAGCAGGGCCATCCCGGGGCACCTGGCACAGGATTGTGTCCAGACAGGGCTGGAATGTCTGCAGGGAGGGAGACCACCCATCATGGAGTTTCTGATATGGTATTTTATAAATTACAACAAGAGTTAGTAGGTTAAGCACAGCAGAATCATTTCCATGCAGAGGCATCGTGTTAAATTGTCTTTGTACAGGTTTTGTATCTAAAATATTCTCTGATAATTTTTAGTACCTGCTTTTTTCCTTCCTCCTCATGCTTGTGAAGAAGGTTGAAAATCTCGTTAGAACTTTATTTCTTATTTTAAAGCACCCATTTTGTGTTCACATGTGTGTATCCTACTGTGGGTCTTTATAATGGCCAAAGAAGAACAAAACACATTTTGACATTTGAAATGGAAATGCCCAAGAGATGAGATGGTGCCTTATGCAGAAGAATAATTCTTGTGCTGGACTTAGCAGGAGTTTTTGTATTGTTTTTGTTTTGAACAAACTTCTCACCTCCAAAGCCACTTCAGAAGTGGCAGCAGTTGTCCTGCCCACTGACTGCCTTTTCAAAGAGGGGACCAAACCAATGCATTGGTGTAAATTCTAGGGGTTTTCCTGGCAAGAAGATTCCTACAGGTGTAAGGAAATGGTGAGCAATGCCCAGATTGGATGATGCCAAGATGATGCCAAGAGAATCCCAGTGTAACATCAGTCTCACAGCAGAGAGAAGAGTTTCAGAGTATCACCTTATCTTTAAAGCAAGTTACGATTCCATTGCAATGCTTTGTTTGGCAGGGGCCTACGAGAGGACCTGCCGCTACCTGGCCAGGAAGAGTGACTCAGTGGTGGTGTCTGTGGGGTGAGTGAGTGGGGTCTGTGGGGTGAGTGGGGTGAGTGGGGTCAGTGGGGTCTGTGGTATCTATGGGGTCAGTGGTGTCTGTGGTGTCTGTGGGGTCAGTGGGGTCTGTGGGGTCAGTAGGGTGAGTGGGGTCTGTGGGGTGAGTGGGGTGAGTGGGGTCACACACAGTGAGCAGTTGGTGCCTCCCCCGGCCTTGCCAACATTTACTCAACCTCAGGGATTCCCTTGCATTTCACCAACACTAATTTCCTTGAGAAGAATTAGTCAACTAATCCCCACTTGTTTATTTACAAATGAAATCCATTACAATAATTTTATAATTTGTAGCCATCACAAAGAGATGAGGATGTTTTTGTCTTCTAGAGCCACACCCAAAACACCTTAAGCCACAAGCCTGAAGTGTGACTGTTTCTCAGTTCTGTTGCCCAGACCACCAAATACTCATTTTAGTAGCTGAGAAAAACTGAGGGTTTACTTGCATGAGGGTTTAACATGAGATGAACATTAAAAATATTTTCTCAATCAGTTGTAATGCATTTTTAAGAGAACCAATTTATAAAAATTCAGGAAAAGAGTTAATGTCTTGGGAATTGATTACAGTTGCACTAAATGCTATTTGCAAGCTAAAATACTTGAAGAACCAATAACTCATTGATTCTGTTTAAAGAATTCAGTTTACAGAATACCACTGAAAACCTTTCAGATTGTTATTATTAATTTTCTGTGCTCATACTCTCTAACAATTTGTTGGGAAATGTTCACTTCTATTTCTAACTACAATTGCTGTAACTGATTCAGACACAAAATAGCTCTGTGTGTGCCTTTAGTCACCTAAAAGATGGAGAGAGAAGTATTTTGCAAAGATAGAACAGGGTACTGACTCTCCCAAACATGAACAATAGCAAATAATACATCACCAGCACCCACTGGGATCAATTCTGTTACTGGAATTACAGTCTCAGAATATTTTCCTGCCTTCAGAGAGAAACAGATGAATGAGAAGGTGCCCAGGGGCCCCTTGCCTGGACGTGGCTCTGCTAAAACACTTGAATTCCTCCTCAGGTACCGTCTGGCTCCCGAGCACCCCTTCCCTGCCCAGTTTGAGGACTGTCTGGCTGCCACCACCCACTTCCTGAGCACTGCCCGGGACCACGGGGTGGACCCCGCCCGTGTCATCATCTGTGGGGACAGCAGTGGGGGCACTCTCACTGCTGCTGTCGCCCAGGCACTGGTGAACAGGCGAGATGTCCCCAAGCTGAGAGCACAAATCCTCATCTACCCTTTCCTCCAGGGTGTGGACTTTAATTTGCCTTCTTACCAGCAGAACGAGAGAGTCCCCATTTTGTTAAAGGAGCGAACTGTGATCCTGGGCTTGAAGTACATCAATAAAGACTCGTCTTTAATCCCAGAAATCTTTAAAGGTTGCCATGTTTCAGAAGATCTGCGATTGAAGTATCAGAAATGGGTGAGTCCAGATAACATCCCTCAAGAGTTTAAAACAAGAGGTTACAAACCAAGTCCAACACATCCATCCTCAGAAGAAACCCACGAACGTTACAAGCTCATATTTGACCCTGTTTTCTCCCCACTGTTGGCTGAAGACAGTGTTGTTGCTCAGCTCCCTGAGACTTTCATTCTGACCTGTGAGTTTGATGTGCTCAGAGATGATGGACTGCTGTACAAGAAACGATTACAGGATCATGGGATAAAAGTGACCTGGTGCCACCTGCAAGAGGGATTCCATGGAACAGTGTTCTTAGCTCTTTTTGGTGGGGCAATAGCATTCAGATCTGGAATCAAAGGCCTGAAAAAGATAGTAAGTTTTCTAAGATTGATGTAAAATTCCACTTCTTGCTTTCCTTTCCTGACTCCTATCTCATCACTTACATTTTTTTTTAAAATCTATTTTCCTTTTCTCAAGTTATCACTGTGGATTTCTGCATTGCACCTGTCTCCTTTTTATCAGATAAATTGATTTCATGATGGCTTTTGCTTGATAGTCTTCCCAGAGAGGCAAATCAGGTGAACTTACATTTCTTTCCTCTACCACCTCTTCAGTTTTCTCCTGTAGTCCACATAGCAAGGGGTTTGCAATGTGCTTTGGGTTAATAAAGTTCTGGTAATATTAAACCTCAAGTCACGTTTGAGGACAACCTGGGGCAGGTAACAAGGAATGAACCTACAGGGCCAGTGTACAATGAACATAGTCAGTGATTTAGGAAAGCCTCTGTGTGGGGAGAGCTGAATATGAGACACGCCTGAAGAGAAGTGAATGCAGCAGGAAAAAGGTGAACAGAGACATACCTGAAAGAAGGGCAAGAAAAGGAAAGGAGGACACAAAAAGGGCTAGGTCTGGAACTACAAATGTTACAAGAAGTATTGGTTAAGGAAAACAACATCTATGGAGAAAATCATGCATATACATTTTAAATAATAGATCAAAGATGTATGGGAACATAAAGGAAGATCAGTCTCCTTACAAAGAGCTTGTGCTGTGCAGGCACTGCCTGGTGCAGGAAGGACTTTCCACAGAGGGACACTGTAAAGGGCCATCACAGAGAAAGGAGAATGAAGGAGAAAGGAAAACCCCAAAGTTCATGTCAAACTGTTTACAGCAAGAGATGAATGGTCAAGTAAAACAAAAGAAAATGGCATACCAAAAGTTTAAGGTATTTTCTTAGAAATGTACTCAATCCTTGTCAGGCAATGTTAGTAAATGTTTTAATGATGGTGTTCTGAGCTGAATGTATAACTCTAGAAGAGTGTAACTGTTTCAGTTCTTATTATACTTCTGTATCCTGAATTATAATAATTTATCATGTCATTAGACAGTATTGTCTTAAATTCTTCAGTAAGTTATACTTGGAGGCATGATGCAAAAACGGAAGCAGGTTGAGGGTGTAATTTTACTTGCAGTCAAAACTTCTGACTGTCTTTGCTTAAATTAACACCTGGAACACTCACCACACTGAAATTACTGTCATTCTTGGTGGGGAAATTTCCAGCTCTCTCATTTACAAGCAATTATTCTCTGTACCTGATATTATTATATGTATTTCCTGCCCCCAGTGGCTTATTTGAACTATAACCAAAAGCAAAGTCCTGCAGACAGTTCTGTGACGCAGGTTCTGACACAAGATCCCCTCCAACCAAGGCAGGGATGTTCTGCAAGGCTCTGCATGGCTGGGATTTATGTTCAGCACAGGAGACAATAAAGCCTGCCAGGACAATGGGAATGACATTCAGGTCACTCACACAGTGCAGTCAGGGCAAAAGAGGCAATTTTACAGGGATTTTCCTATGGCTTCTCTGAGTGAATCCAATGTGAATAAAGAAAACATCCAAAAAATCTTCCCAGTGTTTTCCTGATTTCCAGGCACACCTCTGCATTGCCTGGGTTCCACATGGGCAGCCTGAGGTGACCCCAGTGACACTTTGCCCATAAACAGACAGACCAGCACATTCCTGACACCAAAATACTCAAGTCAGACTAAGGCAAAGGCTGACAACTGTCCAATCTCTCATGGGTATTACAACCCAAAGATCACATGCTGAAGATACTACAGATTTATTCCTTTTTAAATCCAGAGAATTGCTGGATTATTGAGGAGTCTTTGCCTATGAAGAGCTTAGGGAAATATGATCTTGACAAGCAAGTTTCCTTAGATGGGGCAGTGACTTCCCATCTCGACAGAAACAACCAGTTCCTTCTCCAAGGGCAGGTGAGGTGCCTGAGGTGATGGTTCCCCCTGGAGTTGGCACCCGGAGTGAGGGGATGGCCCATGGCAGCTGCTCTCCAGGCAGGAATAGGGTGTGGACAAGGCTGGGCCATCCACAGGTGGTCACCCCAAAGAACATGCACATGAGCTGTAGTTCTTCTCTGGTCTCTAGACTTGGACCCAAGGGCACTACATCACCAGCAAAGGAGCCAGGAACAGACCAGGACACTGCCAAGAGCTGGAAACCAGTCCAGAGCTGGAAAGCTCAGTGCAGCTGAGAGGTCCTGACACCCTTTGGGCAGCTCTGTGTTCCAGCAGAAGGGCAAGGCACTGGCCCTGCACAGTTCCATCACCAGATGTCAGCACACAGCTGGGTTTGTAACAGCCTGGCCAACCTCCTGTGCCCTGGGCACACAATAAGAGTACCTGAAAGGCATTGGAAAGGTCAGTCTGTGGTTTGGATTTAAGTTTTTTACTGAACCTAACGTTATGTCTGCATGGCCTGAAGCTGCCTGTTTAATAACAGCACATTTTAAGCCATAACAACTTCAAGTTGCCTGTTCCAAACCAATCAAGTTAAGAGTGGTTTATTACAGAAGGCCACAGCTTCAATTATCCTCTGCTTTGCTGTCTTCACATCACCTCTTTGTACCACTCTAGTTAAAAGTCACATACCACAGCAAGTATTTTTAAACTAAAGAGACAATTAGCAAACATTCCAAATTTATTGGCTATATTATGTATAAATAATAGTATTTACTTAAAAGCATTTAACACATTGACTGCCTATGATGCACATTGTCTCTTACTGCTTCTGAAATAAACAGGCATAATTTTGTAAACTATGGCTGCTTTTATTGCTGTTGATCTTCCCTCTCTGATTGCCCTCAGTGATTTACTGTGTGGAGCAGAATTGCCCCCTCTGAGCAGCAGAACTGCAGAGCTGCAGAGACACAGACACCAACAACCCACCCACATTGCCAAATGCTGCCTACCAAAAACCTCCTGCTGAACCAGCATTTCAGAAATGTACCTGCCCATGACACAAGATCTGAACTTCCACTGCTGAATTCTAACACATAACACTGTCATATTTTTATTCTTTTTCATACAGTGCAGCTTTTTGCTCCAGAATTTGTTGCTGTTTAGCCTGTGAGTCATTTGGAAGGGACAGACTTCAAAGAATAACTCGGAGGAAGAAAGGCAAGGCTAAAATGAAGATTTGTGGCAGACTAAGTGAAAGATGGCTTTCAGTCATGAGTAAGAGCAAAACACACAGGGAGTAACTACTAATTTGGGTGGGGAGATGGAGATAAGGAAAAGGGAGGACACCCAAAGGTAGGTGGGAGGCAGGGCAAGAGAATGGATGGATGAAGCAAATACACAGAACCTTTAAAAACCAGTAAGGCAGAGCATGTGCTAAGCTGTAATTTCTTAAAGCTTCTCATTGTCACTGTAAAGGGCATATTAAATCCACCTCTCAGCTCAGGAGACTCAGGCTTACAGGTGTGAAGAGCTCTGAGATGTTTTCAGTCACTTGTTTACATAAAAACAAGAAAAGAAATGTGAACTGAAGGGTGGCAAGTTCCTCACATGCTCTACTTGGTAAAACCAAAGTCAGTTAAATTACTCTATAGAGTCTAATTGTCCTACTAAACAAACATGACATTGTAGGAACAGGGCAGGGAAAAACGAGGTGCAAACAGCACAGAGGTAGAACATCTTCTATCTGAATATCCTCCAAGAGTAACTTACTAAGAGATCAAAAATAAACCATGAAGATATTATCCTGAAACATTACTTTACCAATGTTTCTTTAACAACAGAAAGGCTGCAATGCAGCACTGAAAGGGTTTTGCTCAGATTGCCAGACTGTACCACAGAGTCCACTGGTGACAACTGCTGGAGCACAACATCAAAAAGCAAAGAAAGAACCCCCCAAACTGACCCTTTGTAAATTTAATTTCAAATCAAAAAGACAGTAAAGCAACATTCCCTCATTATGCCAGATCCATCAAGATTTCAAAACAGAGATGGTACCTGTGAGGTGTTTTGGTTTTGATTAAAGGTGATTAACTATTGACTCACTGAAGAGGTGAAGAAAAGTCTTGTGGCAACACAGTGTCAGTGAGAGCTTAGACAGCTCCAGCAGTCAGACATGTGCTCTGTGGCATGAGGCTTTCACAATGGGAACTGATCTCTCCAAATATCAGTGTTTAATTGGCACTGGTTGCCTCTAAGAGTTTCATTTACTGCCACTCAAGTACGAGATGCCTTCAGGAAGTTCTTGTTGTTGATTACAGGTTCTTTGGAGAGCACAGAAATTGCTTCCTCTGAGGATTCAAATATAAGAAATCTTTAAGAATGCTGAAACACAATATTCCTAGTTTATCTCCACGTGGGAATTTCTTGCAGGATATTTGGGTTGATGGCACAGACATCAGAAATAAGCACTTAGCAAGAACTGTGCTGTTGTGACAGGAATATATGGCAAAGCAAATCACAAACCCCCACTGGCTGTGCCAGAATATCACAATACACAGAATCCATTTCTGAACTAACCACCCCCAGCACCCTGGGCTGCCCCAGCTGTGCCTCAGAGCCTGTGACACCAGCTGAGGGGCTCAGGACAGGCTGAGCACTGGCCATGGGGCTCGGGGCTTGGCTTCAGGACCCCACGGGCTGACAGTTTAACCACCCACATCCTGAGTTGCTGTGAGGAAAGGCCCCAGATCAGCCAATTCAGCACAGAAAAGGCCCTTACTGTGAGCAGCTGATGACCTGCCTGTTTCCCAAACCCTGGCACTCGTTTATCCCACACATCCTTATCTTCATGAGAAAACCGGGTTGTGCAAATCAGTGTCAGTATTGCTCTGATTTAAATACTGTGCTAACAAAAATAAGGACTCATTGAGATTTCAGACTGGAATTCCACTTTAAAAGCTGGGACACTAAAAAGGACTGTGAGCTCTAAATTTTAGTAAGAAGAATACAAACCAGAAAAATTATTTCACCAAACAACTGCCACCAACTGTAACCATCCCTCACCAATTCCCTGTATTCATAGTGCCTCTACACTGTACTACAAACAAGAATTACAGGGAGTATAAAACTCTGAGGGCTTAATTAGTGAACAGTTTTTATCAGAAACAATAGTGGCTTGAATCTACAAACACACCATGTGTCTGGAGAGACTTTCCTGTATGTTAAAGCTTGCACTGATTCCATAGACTGAGCAAATGTACTCATATACAAACCAAGACCAAAGCATGAATGTGTCTGTGCATTCCCCTATCAAACAAATTTTATAAAAAAATGTGGATTTGAACATTCTTCTTCTCAGAGAAGTACAGATCCACCTTGATGGCAACTGTAAGTAATCCCTTACCAATAAAATTTAACATTTAACATGCTTAATGAACCAAACAATCTTCACATCAGGCCCTTGAAATAATAATTTCTCCTTGTCAGTGAAGAGCCCGTGGTATCCATCAATTCCACATGCTCTGAGTCCCACGTTGTGTAAGGGGTACAAACATCCCCCTGCCCTCTCCTCACTGTAGGGAAGTGTTGCCAATAATATCATTAGCAAAAGAAGGGTGGAGAAAATTGCATTGCACTGTATTGCAACATTAATAAACTTTTTATTCCTGCATATGACCTTAGCTGTCAGTATCCTGTGAAGACACCTCAGACACACTTGCAAACAAGGCTCAACACAGCAGAGGGTTTTCAGCTTTCACTTCCATTGAAGTGAAATGGCATCTGTTTATACAACTTTAGCAATTATAGGAATAGTTTTTATTTCTCCTGTGCTAATGCCAGCACTGTTTTTGGTGGGGGTATTATACGATCTTTTCAATTCAGAACTGCCACCTGGAATTGATCAACCTCTAAAGCTCCATTTGTTCCATTCCTTGATGATTACAGCCATGATCACGGTGAGTTAACCTCCTTAAACTGGGCATTTCACTTTGCTTTGGGTAGGATATTTGGGACCTGAAGATAACAGCTTAAGAAGAAAAAACTAGCAGCAATTCAGTCCTCTGAAGCCTCTAAGCATTGATATATGAACCAAAACATGTTAGATTAACTCATAAAACTGATTTGACTAATCTTAAAAGTTTCTTTGGATTTTTCATCAAACTGCATCCACTTTATGCTGGAAACCTGTTTCATATGACAATTTAAAACAAGTATTTCGATGTACCTGTACCTACTGAAGCGCATGTACATACAATAATGCTGTCTGTTCAGGAGCAAGCCAACATTACTCCTCTTATTTCCAATTCTCTCTTTCCACCAGGGCAAGGTTTTGCAGAAGCTGAGGATCTGCAATGATTTAACTGTCCTGCGAGTAGCGCTCGATGGAATACCCCCCTGGAGAGACTCCAAACTGCTTATCAGAGATCTCAGAGTAGATGAGGTACCCCTGAGGATTTATCAGCCCAAAGGCCCACCCACCAGCAAAAGAAGAGGAATTCTGTATTTCCACGGAGGCGCTGGCACATTTGGGAGCATTAGTAAGAAATGGGCAAGTTTTATTTTCCAAGTCAAATCCAAACCTGTACATTTTTACCCTCAGATGTGTCTGCCCTGTCCTTCCAGTATCACCAGTCTTTGCAATCTCAGCATTAACTGGAATGTGTTTGTGGAACAAACAGTCCCATGTTAAGGGAGTCACATCTCTGCTTCCTTTGGGCTACAGATCCAGGAGTGTCTCACTCAGCTGTCAGCAGAAGGACCCTGCTCTGCTAAGACTGCTCTTATCCTATATGAAAGATATAACATGGGGCCAAGGAGGAATGTAAAGAATACATTTAAAAAAACCCAGTAAATATATTCCCTGTTATGCAAACAAGGAATCCAAACAAAGGAAAATATAAATAATGAATGAGCAATTTGAGGAAGTTTGATTCTTGTGGTGACAGAGGGTATTTGCCTTCTTTTCCAGAAAGGGAGACAATGCTTGTTGTCTCAGTAGCTGGAGCTCAGCTCAGCTGCTCTGGATCTCCTCTCACCAACCAAGGCTGTGAGTGCTTGGTCTGGGAGCCAAGGCCCCTCACATGGAAATCTGGATTCCATTCCAGGGGCCAGGCAGGGCAATTTGTGGGGTTTCAGTCTTTTACTGTTTCAAAGGGCAGGTCTGCACTGGCACCATATTGGGCAGACTTCAGTTTCCTGGCTTCCTTCAGCTCCCTGCAGGAATAATGCCCTGACTCCCAGTGCCTCGGGTTCCACTCTGCACTGGGCAGAAATAACCTGCCCTGGGTTTACTGCAGAGCTTGTGAGTCTGGGTGGCAGGTCAGGCTCTCTGCCCAGAGCTGGTCTGGGGGGCAGTGAGGACTCAAGAGATGAGCCTCTGTGGTCTGAGTGAAAGGTGAATTCCTCTCAGTGCAAGAACACAACACACCACAAGCTGCACAGTGAGTGTTGTTCACATGCCCTGGCTGAAGGTAGGAGCCATACCTGTCCCCTGAGTGTGGGACCTGACCCTTGGCTTCAATTGCCAGTGGTACTTGATAACAGAAAAGCCCCCAACATGATGACAAGCTTTCAAGAGGAGCTGGGGAATCTCTAGCCCAGGAGGCCTGAGGTCTGCAACCTGCAAATTGGCAAAGCTACAATGAAGAACAGAATCAGTGGACATATAAATGTGACTTACTCCTTGAAATCCATACAAATGGAAGTCATGCTTCATGCACAAATCATAGAATTGTGAAAGGGTTGGGTGGAAGGGACCTTAAAGCCCATCTTGTTCCATCCCCTGCTTCCACCAGCCCAGCTTGCTCCAAGCCCCATCCAGCCTGGCCTTGAACACTTCAGGGGTGGGGCAGCCACAGCTTCAATACAAGAGTTCATGTCACCACATGGAAGTAGAGAATGCCAGGGACAAAAGGAACAAATAGCATTGGCTCTCGCACCTTTGTAAGCAGGGGAGGGAACAACCCCCTGCACAAAGCTGCTAGTGTTGAATTCGTGGGGTCGAGAAAGGGTTTGGGTAATTCAGAGCAGAAACATTAATCCATGGCATCAGGTTTAAAGGCAGTTTCTCTCTCAAAGGAGCATCCTGAGCCTCAGATTCCTGTATGCTCCTTATTACTTTATGTTTGTCCTCAGCTTACGCTCTCCTTGGTCATCGTTTGCTGACCCCCAGGTGAGATGGGAGAGCAGCCCAGACACATTCCTGGGTTTCCCCAGAATCACCATCCTCAGGTGATGCTTTTGTGATGCCCTGAGAGCCACAGACCAACAACCAGAAAACATGTTAACATGTAAGGACCACACTGCATGGCAGAAGTTCCTCATTGGTCTGTATTTTCATTTCAAAAGAATATTTGATTTTCACATCATCATTTCTGATAAACTTTCTCTTTAGGAGCCTTTGAAAGAATATGCCGCTATATGGCCAAAAAGTGCAACTCAGTGGTTGTGTCTGTTGGGTAAGTGCTACTTTTCCACAGCAGTATTTATGGCAATACAGCTCTCAGTTGAAACATTTCTGAAAAATATGCTAAAAGTATTTACTATTTTAGATCATGGTTCCTATTTTTCACTTAAACATTTATTTAATTTAGAAATGTGCTTACAGGCAAAACAGCTGTACCACCATTACTTTGGCTTTCCAATCTACACTAGTTAAAAAATATAATCTTTAAAATTCAGAAAAAAAAGGCCTCCATAACTACCACAGCAATCACAAACACCACACATTTAATGTTTATAACTGCACCGACAATGACCACAGTACCTTTGCCGTTTCAGGTATCGTTTGGCTCCAGAACACCCATACCCAGGGCAGTACTTTGACTGTCTCAGTGCCACCTTATACTTCATGAGGAATTTAGAAGAGTATCACGTGGATCCTGCTCTCATCATCATTAGTGGTGACAGCTGTGGAGCCAATTTCGCTACTGTTATTTGCCAAATCCTGCAGAACAATCCAGAGCTGCCCAAGGTCCGTGCCCAGGTGTTGCTGTACCCGGGGCTGCAGGGGCTGGACTTCCAGCTGCCCTCCTACCAGCAGAACGCCTCAGTGCCCATCTTGTTTCGGAAGCTGGTTCTCTACTTCTGTTTTCGTTACCTTAACAAAGAACCCACAGTGCTGGAAGATGTCCTACAAAACTGCCATGTTCCTGAGAGCATGAGACACAAGTATAAGAAATGGGTAAGTGCCGACCTCATTCCTGATGAATTTAAGACTAGAGGCTACGTACCCCCAAAGCCCACGCCGTACAAACCTGAAGTGCACGAAGCTATCAAAGAAATTTTAGCACTAACGTTTTCCCCACTTTTAGCTGAAGATTCCATTATTTGCCAGCTCCCTGAGGCCTACATTGTGACCTGTGAGTTTGATGTGCTGAGGGATGATGGACTGTTATACAAGAAGCGACTGGAGGACAATGGTGTTCGAGTGACCTGGTACCACTCTGACAGCGGCTTCCATGGAATTGTAGCCTTTTTTGGCTATGGGATTTTTGACTTTTTATCTGGAAAAAAGATAGTGGATAGTATGGTGACTTATATAAACAGTTTATAGAAATATTTTTCAGAAGAAAGATGCAAGTCTTGCATTATCCTTGATGACTTTATACTTGGCAAAGAATGAAAACACTATTGATTTACCACTTGGATTTTGGATGCATTTTGTATTCTCTCTAATTTCTGCTTCTGCTGTGTCTCTCAAATGAATGTTGAGATTATTTAAAGCACCACCATTCTACACATCTACAAGACTGAGATGCAAAGGTGAGGCACCTGGCCCATCCTCCTTCACCAAAACTCTGCTGATCCCACTGCCTTAGCATGGCTGGCACTCAGGGAAGGAAGGGACAGGAATCTCCCCGGAGGTTCCTCAACTGCCCAGGAGTGCTGAGGACAACCCCCCCAGCTCTGCTGTGGCTCTGTGAGACAGGAGGTGTTCCTGGGATGAGGTGGAGGATTCAGTTCTATGAAGTCTCATGGCAGACACTGAAATTGCAGCCGTGAATTTAATTTCTAGGGTTAATATGAACAAAGGCTGCACTAGAAAAAGAGTAGTCAAAAGGAAGGCTCCTGTCTGGAGCAGAAGTCCTAAACCAGAACCAGAATGAGTTTGATTTTGTTTGGAATGTGAGAAATAATGTTTCATTTTGGAACCTGCTTCTTAAACTGGAATCCCTGAACTTCAGTGAGTGTGTACATGTTAGGGAAATGAATAGCTGAGACTTTTCTATAGCCTTTGTCTTTCCTTCAGGCTTATCTTGTGCTCAAGGCTACCTGTTATGCTGCTTGTTGAAAGAGTTGTGAAGATCATGTAAGAAGGTAGAGAAGCACAACATTATATTGTCTCTCCTATCACTGTAATGCTGTGGTGATTCTGTGATGCTTTCCGTAACAACAAATAAAAGCCAGCACTGCAAATATTTCTGTTACCAGAGTAAGAGTTACATTTGCTAAGCACGTTCTGACCGATACACCCGACTGAGCCTGTGGTGAAAGGAGCACACGACACTGGCAGGCAAAGCTGACAGAGCAACACAGGCCAGTCCCAGAGCCAGCCCTGCTAATGCCACCTGCTCACAGCTGTGCTGGGCACACTAATTAACTTATCAGGAAATGGCTGTGATAGCATAACTGTGACAACATAATACAGACTAGAAGTCCAGGAGCACTGTTGGGTGGACTATTATTTTTTTAAAAGATGGAGTTTTGCTGTTTTAAAACAAAGTATTACCCTCTACTTCAGAATATTTTATGTTGGCCAGGTGCTCTATTAAAAACACAGCTTCTCACTGGGAAAAATATGAAATTAATTTTTATGAAGTTTTATAACTAAAATGACGTGGTGTTTTCCCCCCATTAGTTACAGTTTAAATTTAAAACAACAACAACAACAACAAAATCATTTCTGCCTAATAAGCTTAGATTCTTCCCTCTTTCCTTTCTCTGGGAATTTGCAATTTCAATGTTCTGACATCTTAGTTGTTTGAAGAGTTCCAGACTTAGATTGACAATTAATTAATTAATTCTCAAGCGTCATTTAAAGTACACCCTCTCAGCAAGAACAAGATAGAGCAGTTTGATTTGAAACTCTCTAATCACTATTATTTTAAGTCACTTTATGCTGCACCTGTAGCACACTGAGTTACTGAAGGTCACCTCCTACAAGGTCACCCAGTCATGAATCTGAACTTCCTGGGGCTTTTTTTAACCATGTTTTACTGCTAGAAGAAAACACAAATACTAAAAGGAACTGAGACTCGGGAAATTACATCAATTTCTGAGTGCACCTTTCCAAGAGAGCACTGGGGCCAGTCCATTTGGCCCTTCTGACTGACAATCCCCCAGGCAGGTTCCCACCTCCAAGGGAACTCCCCTTCAGATGGATGTTTTTAGTGTTACAAACTCAAAGCACACAAATGCCCCGTGTCCATTTTCCACCTGTAACTAATTCAGTATTAATGCAGTTCATTCATAGCACTCTTCTCCCAACTGAGCTCTGGTTTCTTGCAAAAATTCCAAAATGCTGCTGGCACTGATCTCTTACAAATCCAGGACTTTGACCAACCTCTCTTTTGTGAGATAAAGGGAGCAGGGGGGAAAGAAAGTGGGAAAGAAACCTGCTCATGTATTTGTAAAAGGGAGGAGAGGGGGTTCTATGAGAGCAAACAAAGAGCAGGCAGACAAACAAAGGATCAGGAAGTACCAAGCCAAATGTACCCTGGAAAGTCAAACCAAAGACATCTCAGAGCACTGCTGTTCAGCAGCATGACAGTGCTGCTCACAGTGCTGCTGTTATTCTTTGCAGGTTTTGTGGCTGGATTTATATTGTTGGTCATGGGGGCGATTAATTTTGATTTTTCCAACTCAGAAATCCCTCCTGGAGTGAACCAGCCTGCGAAGCTCCGAATCATCCATGTCATTTTAATAAGCACAGCTGTGGTGGTGAGTGAATCTGGTGGGATTTCTGGGGCAAGAACTGTGAACCTGGAGATTTTTATCCAGGGCTAGAAGCCTGCCTGGAGTTAATTTCCAGAGAGCAGAGCTGGGCATTGCTGTCCTTCTGCACGTTGCATTGAGCTCGGCTTTGCTAAAGAAACCCTTACCAGCCTCTGGGCACTGCATTTCCACAGTCCAGTCCTGCCCAGCTCTGCCCTGGGCAGTGCCTCAATCCTGCCTAACCCAGGTGTGAGAAAGGCTGACTGTGCTGCTGTGCCAGGAGCTGGACTAGCCCAGCAAGGGTTTGATCAAGAGTGTTTGTTCATGTTGGATCATTTATATGTCCATTCTAGGTTCAGAATGGATTAGATGTTTTTGGGCCATCCTTTCAAGCTTTCCCTGGGCTTGGGGATGAGGAGTTATGTGTTTATTTTGAACACAAAATGAGAAACTGAACATTTAAAAATCGGAGTTTTTGTTGCACAAGTGACAAAATTAGGTGACATTGCCCAAGAGGAGCTGAAGGAATCCTGTCTACCCTAAACACATTTATGTAACTCCTGCAGCCACTAAGCAGGATTGTCTGATGGGAATGAGAGGCTCTGGCCAGCCCAGCTCCTCCAGGGGAACAGGCCTGGAGAAGCGTGGGAAGGGAACCAGTCCCCACCTGATGATGGGCTGACAGAGGAGCTCTGAATCACAGACACTGCCATGTAATGACAGACGCACAGGTGTCCTCGTGGCAGAAGGTGTCAGACAGGAGAGAGCAGAGGTTGTGCAGATATTTAATTTGACTAATTTAAACACCTCCAAGGGGGACAAATTATTTAAAATTCAAACAAGAAAAAAAAAAGAAAAAAATTCTCTGTCAGAAATATTCTGGGTTATAGTGGACCACAGTAAAGAATTCCAGACACACATTTGCACGCTTTGGCAGCACAGAGCTTGTAATTAGAAAAAGATTACCTCACCTAAGCTGCTGGAAAAGCCAGTTCTCTTCTGATCATCAATCCACTACCCACTTGTAGCCTGGACCAGCACCATATGCTGCAATGCAAACAACAGAGGGTGAGAGAAAAGCAAGAACCTGAGAGTGAAAACATTCTTTGTCTTGGTCCATTTTGCTTGGAAAATAGCAAATACAAAAGAATAAGTAATTTTATCCTGTTTGTATATGATCAGAGACACTAAGACTACTTTCTATAACTAATTAAAACCAAATGTTGCAAAATGTATTAGTTTCTTCAAGAAATCTTTCCTGGAGAGAAGGCAATGGGGAATATTATAAATAGCTGGGAAATACTGAAGAAAGGCCTTTCATAGGTGAATATATTGAGTCATGACACTGTTCTGACAATCCATGCAAATGTGGCTGTCTAATAAGAAATAGTCAGAATAGAATATTGAGCATTATGGACTTGATTCAAGCCTTCCTAAGAACCCAAGCACTGGTTTGGCATGCCTAAAGAATGTATTTCAAAACAAAGGCTATGCCTTTTTTATTTATTTATGCCACGTTATGTTGGACCATATTTGATTTGTATTCTTTTAATCTCTTGGTGCCTGGCAGAAGTTCATGCCTACAAAATATCTCAGGACGTTTTTGTCAGTGCATTGTACACACCAGTGAGACTCCCGAGGTGGATCCAAAAGCAATTATCAAATTCTTCACTTAGTTCAACTTTGGGCCTCTCCTGATGCTGCTGTTACTTGTTCAGTTGTGCTATACCTGCACAAATACTCCATTATTTATTACTGCCCTAAAACACATGACTGAGACACTACGAGTTTATTGTGCACACAGTTCCTTTACTTTGGGAAATACACAATCTCTTGACTGAACTCTGTTCTTTTTGCCTTTGAACAGGGAAGGATTTTGGAAAACCTTGGCATCTGCACCCAGGTGAGCTTTGTCCGGTACATGCAAGGCAGAAAGACCCTGGGAGGGGACCCAAAGCTCTTCATCAAAGATCTGTGCTTTGAGAAAGTGCCTGTAAGGATTTACCAGCCTAAGGCTCCATCTGCCAGCCAGAGGAGAGGAGTTATGTTTTTCCATGGAGGAGGATGGGTATTTGGAAGTATTGGTAAGATATCTAACAGAAAAAATACTATAGTTTAGTTAAAGAAATATATACTTCATAAACAGTAACATTGGTTGCTGCTTGCCCTGTAGCAGCTGCAAACTTTGAGCATAACCACTGGTGCAATCTCCCAGTTGCTGCAGCCAGAAGAAAAACTGCTGTGCATCATGGAGCTGTTCTTACAGACAAGGACAGTGACATGGGGGGAAAAGTAATAAATGAGGGGGTGCAAAAGATCTGAGGAGATGGGTGGGAAGTGGCAGAGAAAAATGGGAGTATTTTCTTCTTGCAATTCTTTGATTTATGCAATAGGCAACATCACTATTCTGGAACAAAGCCCAACCCCAAACCCCATCAAATCTGTTTCTTTCAGAGACCCACGAAAAGCTGTGCCGTGCTATTGCCAGAGAAAGTGACTCTGTGGTTGTATCTGTGGGGTGAGTCTTTGCTCATGCTGGTTTGGAGAGATTATTTCCCACAGTGCAGATATAACCTCTGGCTGCCCCCACCACAGCAACAGCCTTCCCCAGAGAGATGGCTCTGTGACTTCTCAAGGGTGTCCTTTACAAATTCATTGGGCTCTTGTTTGCATCCACTGCAGACTGACTTGGGCTGTTTTCGCTTCTGACTACACCACAAATAATGCTTGGGGATATCCAGCTGGAAAATTAAGTTTTGGATCAATGTTTTTGAATTCCAAACTCAAAATTGATTGTAAAGGCATAGTTAGCCATATGATTTACTTAATCCTTATTCAAGCATACCCTGTCTGATGCCTACAAAACAACATGAATGACAAGCTAATACATCATCAAAATACTGACATAATGATCCGAATTGTGAGGATACAGTTACATAACTTTGTGCAAAAAAGAGATAACCCAGAAGTATTGCCATTTGTGCCTGATCCATGGAAAGCTGAACAGAAAATCACTAAATGATTGTCAGTAAAACCTGCATGTAGCTGACAGCTGAGTGCTCCTGTGTTGTTAAAGACCTGAGAGATATCACAAACAGATGATATCACAGTAAAATAATCTGCACCACTCAGGGACAGTTTATTCATGATCAGCCCGTGGAGACAATGAACATTCTGAGGTGATGAGGGTAGTGCTGGTTGCAGGAACATTTAAAAGCAGTATTTCCTTCTGCCCCACATGTGTGTGTGTGCCCAGGTACCGTCTGGCCCCCGAGCACAAATACCCTGCTGCCTACGAGGACTGTCTGAACGCCACCCAACACTTCCTGCAGCACCTGGAGCTCTACGGCGTGGATCCTGCCTGTGTCACCGTCTGTGGGGACAGTGCTGGGGGCAACCTGGCAGCTGCTGTGAGCCAGACCCTGGCAGGCAGGTCAGACCTGCCCAGGCTCCGTGCTCAGATCCTCATCTACCCAGGCCTCCAGGCCCTGGACTTCAACTTACCATCTTATCACCAAAACCGAGGAGTCCCCCTGCTATTCCGAGAACGTGCTGCTTTCTATGTATTACAGTATCTAAATGGGAATGCAGCAAATCTGGAAGAGGTCTTGGAGGGTTCCCATATTCCTTTAGATATTAAATTAAACTATCTAAAGTGGGTGAGTGCAGACAACATCCCCGAGGAATTTAAGGTTAGAGGCTACAAACCACGTGTGCTACTTGACTGTACAACTGAAGGTTCTGAGAGAGTGAAGAGGTTCTGTGAGCCCAACCTGTGCCCACTGCTGGCTGAAGACTCAGTTGTTCACCAGCTGCCAGAGTCGTTCATCCTGACCTGTGAGTACGACGTGCTGCGGGACGACGGGCTCTTGTACAAGAAGAGGCTGGAGGACAACGGTGTCCGAGTGACCTGGTGCCACCTCCAGGATGGGTTCCATGGAATCATAAATGCATTTTATTGTGACTACTTGTCATTTCCAGCTGGAAAAAGGGGTCTCAACAGTATCGTGAACTTTCTGAAAAGCTTATAGAAACATTTTTCTTTGTTCCTGTAAGAATTGCCAAATTCCTATGGTCTTTTATGTTTCTGAATTCCACATAAGAAGTTCAGATAAGAAAATCTGTTAATAAGCAATTATGCCAGTGTGAACACTCTAAAAGATATTTCAAGAATACTATGAAAGTTTCTTTTAGTGCTATTTGAAATAATCCTTGCACAGTCTGCCTAATTTCAATGATCTGTTTGGACTATGCACTTGCTTATTTCTCAGTAAATATAAAAGATGAAGTAAAATTTTAAATCATCTCCCACTATGCCCAGCTCTCCTCCCTCTCCTAACAGAGTAGGATTTGATGAGACAAAACTCATCGAATGGAAACTCCTTTTTCCTGCCCTGAGACACTTTGCCTGACAAAGGGAGTGGGACATGAGGCCCTACCTGTTCGGGGCACCTGTTCAGGGGCACCTGCTCAGGGGCACCTGCTCGGGGCTCCTCACGGCTCCATCTGCTCTGCTGCCCTTCTGGAGGGGACCCACTGTGGAGTGGAAGGGAGAGCCCTGACAACATGACCCCTGGTGCCCCTCGCCTGGTCCCCCCTCACCATCTGCCCCCTCACCATTTGCCCCTCAGCCTTTGTGCCTCATCTGCCCCTCGCCATTTGCCCCTCACCAACTGCCTCTCACCCTTTGTGCCTCATCTGCCCCTCACCATCTGCCCCCTCACCATCTGCCCCCTCACCAACTGCCCCCTCACCATCTGCCCCTCACCCTCTGCCCCTCACCCTCTGCCCCCTCACCCTCTGCCCCTCAGGGCGCTGCCCGCGCTGGGGCAGGCTCGGGCGGTCTCCCCCGGCTCTCCCCCCGTGCCCCAGGGCAGGATCTGGGAGCGGACGGGGCTGT